>CM054061.1:232356772-232516725 GCA_028641055.1 Alopecurus myosuroides
CCGAGTAGTGTGGTTGGCGGGTCTAGCGGGATGCCGAGTATGGAAGCTGCATGGGCCATCCTTCATGTCCTTGAAGACAAAGTTTGGTGCCGGACCCGAGTTGCCGCTGCCCTGCTAGGAAGCGCTGTATGGCTTCTTGTTGCCTTGGCCCTGATTCTGGTTCTGCCCGTACTGGGCTCCAGCAGTTTTTGGCCTCTGGCTACTCCCAGCTCCAGTAACCACAGCATTCACCTCCTCAGGATCGTACCGGGTATCAATCCGGTCACCTCTGCGCTTGTTGCGGAACTCATTGCGCTTGCTGCTTTTGTTGTTGTAGTTCCTTCTCGGCTCAGCAGCATCAAGAAGAGGCTGAGTTGGGTCGCCGAGTGCGTACTGATCCGCAATCCGGATGGTCTCAGCGAGAGTACTCGGCATCTCTCTCTGCAACCTTTGCCACAACATGCTGCCATGCCTGTAGCCCTGTGCAAACCAAGTGATGGCCTGGGCCTCATTCACACCTTCACAGGTGTTCCTCAGAGTACTCCACCGAGTAAGATACTCTCGGTCCGTCTCCTCTTCCCGCTGCCTGCAAGCGGATAGCTGCTGCGGCCTATTCGGCCTCCGGTAGGTGCTGGTGAAGTTGCTGACAAAAGCCTCCGCAAAGTCAAGCCAGCAGCTGATGCTATGCTTGGGCAGGTTGTTGAGCCAAGTTCTTGCTGGTCCCTCGAGCATCTGCGGTATGTACCGCACGGCCCATCTCCGGTTGCCGCCTGCAATGTGCACGGCTGTGACATAGTCATTGAGCCAATCTTCCGGCTTGGTGCTGCCGTCGTAGCACTTGGTCCGCCTAGCGAGCTGGAACTGCTTCACGGATGGCTCTGTCATGATGCGGGGGCCAAAGCATTCTGGGCCAGGCGGCCCCTTGCTCTCGAGTTGCGCGGATAGGCTGATCCGGTCCAACTTGTCCCTGGCGTCACTGGGCTCCAGCACACGCTCACCCACGCGATCCAGGATATCATAGCTAGACAACCCCATAGCCGAGTAGCCATCATCATATCTGTCCACCTGCACGACTGCAGGCTGCTCCACCGGGTTGGCGGCTGGTGCGGCTGCACGCGGCTGCTGCCTCTGCCGAGTAGGCTGAGCAACCTGATGTCGAGAAGGGCCTGGGCGATCTCCATCTCGCGCCTGGCTTTGAGCTTTATGGGCTTGATAGCCTGCTCCTGTAGTGTTGTGTTTTTGACCGGACTGACGTGGCACAGCGTGCTGTTTCATGGCGACAACCGGGTCGTACACCTACATCTGCCTGTCTCTGCTAGAGTGCCCACTCCGGTCCTTCTCACGGCTGGGATGCGGTGATGAGGCCTGATCGTTAGATCTAGCCGCATGTGAATGCACCACCTGCGAAGCTCCGGCACCCGGATTGGCTTTCCGGAACTCCTCATTCTGCCTAGCAGCCTCTAGCACTAGCTCATTGAGCCTCTCCTGCTGCCTAACGCGTGCGTCGCCAGCGAGATGCGGCAACTCAGCAGCTACAGCCTCAACAGCTCTAAGGGTTTTGGCGGGGGTGTTGTATTTGGGTCTAGTGGTGGCGGTGTTTTGGCTAGCAGCTTGGCCAGCAGTTTCACCAACTGCTGCCATCTCGGTGCCTAGGTTGCGGCGCGTAGCGCCTGCCTTGGAAGGCCTCCTTACTACCGGCGTAAAGCCGTGAGCTCTATTGTACTCGTTCTTGTCCAGGTTCAGCTCGAGCCTAACCTTATCCAGCTCCGCCTGCTCGGCGAGCAGCGCTTGACGCTGCTGGTCGAGCTGCGTCCTCATAGTCATGAGCTCGATCTCAGTGGGAGGCGGCATGCCTACTCGCACGGCGGATGCCGGTATCGTCGATGTCGTGGAAGGAGGGATGTAGCGCGGGATGTTGTGAGGCGCGTCGTAGGGCTTGTGCGTTCTCCCGCCAGCACTCGCGCCGTCAAGATCCTCGATGACTCCCGCGGCAGCAGCCACGCCCTTCCCGGCATCAGCAGCAGCACCGGTCATCATTACCTCCACGCGGTCCGCAGAATGGCCAGTTGGCTTTCCACGGGCAGCGATAACAGCAGGGGGATCTTCCGCGACATGCACCTGCTCGGGGTACTCGCGGTCGATGACGGTGGCGACATAGACGAGGTGCGAGCCGAAGGAGAGCACCAAGCCGCCCTCCGGCATGGCCCTGCCGCCGAAATCGCCGGCGTTGTCGATGACGAAGTCGAAGGAGTCGAATTTGTGGACAAGGCCACAGACCACGCGCTCCCCAGTAGCAGCAATGGATCCCGTCCGAACGTAAACTCCAGCCAGCGCCGCTGGTAGCCCCATGGTGGGTGCCAACTGTCGTGGTGGTGTCACGGCAGATGCCATAGGATGGCTAAAGATGTGGGAACGATGGACGCTGGAGGTGCTCGGGGAGGGATCACGCAGCGAGTAGCCGTGTGAGGGATGAAGCAATCACTGCAGACAACAGGATCTACCCAGGTTCAGGGCCCTCATGTGGAGGTAAAACCCCTACTCCTGCCTTTCTCTCTTTGTATTCGTGTGTCACCGAGTAGCCACAGTACAAGTTTTTCCTACAGCCGGGTAGCCACCCTTCTCTCTATGCGACTGTAGCCCTTAGTAGTGTCGTCCCTCGCACAGGAGGAGGCAGGGCACCTTATATACTGGTGCCCAGCCGGATACAGCCAAGATGTCGACATAGTGTGCACACTGCATACTTCCAACTTCCCGCTGACAGCTTTGGCTTCCTAGTTTGTCTCCGTGTGGAAAGTCGTTGTGCAAAACCAAGAAGCTGATCTGTTATCACTGACACTGTCACGGGGTAGGCCCCCCTAACCTGCGACGCCCTGCTGACACCATGGCGTGGATAAGCACGCGCTCTGCAGATGAACAGTGCTCCAGTACGGACCTAGGATACGCGGGATCCTGTGTCAGAACGGCTCCTTTGACTTCCGGCCCGAGTAGGAGACCGCCATCTCTACTCGGACCACTTCCTCTACTCGGAGGAGAATGACTTCCTTGATTCTTCCTCCTGGCCATCAGTGTGTACGGCCGAGTAGCCGTCGACCGGGTAGCGAGTACCGGGTAGCCAGCTACTCTGCCAAACGCCTCTTCTGATCTTGCCCTTAGCACTTGCCTTTACCCTACTCGGGGGTAACCCCCCGACAGGCGTGGCCAAGGAGGGGCCACACCGCCCTATGGTGTGGGACTCCAGGGCCCCCCTCCGGGTCCCCTCTGGACTTCGTGTAGTTGACATATTTCTAAGACCCTGGGATTTTATTTCGTCCAATTTCGAGAATATTTCCACCACAAGTTTTCTGAAACCAAAAACAGCATAAAACATGAACTGGCTCTATGGCATCTTGTCAATAGGTTAGTACCAGGAAATCCATAAAAATGACATAAGTGTATAGGAAACATGTAGAATATGGCATGAAAACAACATGGAACATCTGAAATTATAGATGCGTTTGAGACGTATCAGACGCCCATGCTAGGACGAGCGCTGGCGGAGCCTTGTGATGGTGCAGGACCTTGCACTCATTGGGAGACCGCAAGAGGAAGGTATGAAGAGCATAGTTGCAAGTTTCCCTCCAAAAGAAACCAAGGTTGAATCGACCAATAGGAGAAAGAAATCACTTATGAAGGTTGAAGACATCTAATGTTGGCAGGGCGCACTACCGGTTCAGCAGCGCCGCGGAATCTACACAACACAATCAAATTACTTTGCTCCAACGAAGCAGTGAGGCTGTCAATCTCACCGGTTTTGCTGAAACAAAGGATTAGTCGTATAGTGTGGAAAGTAGTACTTGTTTGCCGTAATGAAAAGAGAACGATGATGGCAGTGAAGAAAACCGTAATTGTAGTACTAAAACAATGATTGAAGTGGTTGTATTATCGATGTAAATAAATAGACCGGGGTCCACTGTTCACTAGAGGTGTCTCTCGAAAACAGATAGATAACATGCTGGGTAAACCAATTACAGCTCGGCAATTGTCAGATATAAAGGTTGCACCATAGTACATATGCATGACATGATGATTACTATGTGATTCATGCGGGCATTACAGCAAGATACATAGAACGTCATCCAACTGCATCTATGACTAATAATCCACCCTCGGAGTGTCACTCGATCAAACCTTGGCTATTAAGTTGCAAGCAACAGATAATTGCATTAAGTATAGTGTGTAATGTAAACAATAAAATTATCCTTAGACAAAGCATTGTTGTTTTCTCCCTAATGGCAACAACACATCCCCCACTCGTTACGTTTCTGTCACTCGAGCGTGAGTGAAAGGGAGGCATGAACCCACTATCGAGCATAAATACTCCCTCTTGGATTTGCAAGCATCTACTGGGCCAGAGCATCTACTAGTAACGGTTAGCATGCAAGATCATAAATAACATACACATGAAAGAGCATGACAGATTGATAATCATTAGACATAGAATTCAATATTCATCGGATCCCATCAAACATAACATGTAGCATTACAATAAGAATATCTTGATCATGTTAGGCAGCTCACAAGATCTAAACATGGGGCATAAAGAGGAGATCACAAACATCTAGCTACTGCTATGGACCCGTAGTCCAGGGATGAACTACTCACGCATCACTCTGGAGGCAGGCATGGTGATGAAGAGCCCTCCGGTTATGAATCCCCCCCCTGGCAGGGTGCCGAGGAGAGCTCTAGAACCCTCCCGAACTAGGGTTGACAATGACGGCGGCTACGAAACTTTCTGTTGGAGAAGGCTCGGGTATTTAGGGTTAACCAGTGGAGGAGCTCAAATAGGCGAAAGGGCAACGTCGGTTGATGGCCAGGGGGGCCACACCACCAGCTGGTGTGTCCAGGGGGCGCCGCCCTACGGTGTGGGGCCTCCAGGGCCCCCCTCCGGGTCTCCTCCGGACTCCGTGTACGTGACAACTTTCTAAGACTCTGGGATTTTGTTTCATCCAATTGCGAGAATATTTTCAGAACAACTTTTCTAAAACCAAAAACAGCAGAAAACAAGAATTGGCTCTGTGGCATCTTATCAATAGGTTAGTCCTAGGAAATCCATAAAAAATGACATAAAGTGAATAGGAAACATGTAGAATATGGCATGAAAACAACATGGAACATCAGAAATTATAGATACGTTTGAGACGTATCAAGCATCCCCAAGCTTAGTCCCTACTCGTCCTCGAGTAGGTAAAACGATAAAAACATATAATTTCTGAGGTGACATGCTACCAACATAAATTTGATCATCATAGTAATGTAAAGCATGTAAACTAGAATCAAATGAATAAAGGTTGTGGTTTATAGTTGATATCAAATAGAGTAATGTATAAACCATTAGGAATGAGAAAGAAAAACTTTTCAATGAATCAATGCTAAAATACAATCAACTATGGAAAGTATATTAAAAATGATTTAAGCTTCAAGAACAACAATATAATCATCCTAAGAATCAAACTTTCACACCAACTCCTGTTAGGATCAAGTCAAGTGACAACAATATGAACGTAGGAAAATCATTAAGTATTTGTGCACTCAAAACAAGCAAGCGGTCTATATTGGTCCTGGCACCAGGATGTTATGGATAAAAGAACATTATGGGGGGGTTGGAAGGTCAATGGAAGAAAGTCTCACACAACTGAAAGTGATCATTAGACAAGAGGAAGTCTTATAATCGAAGCTATGCAAGGGGTAGTGATTCCCACACAACGGATGCACATAGATCTTTAAGTGTATGAAAGCTCTCCAATGGAACTAGTGGGGGTGCATCCAACTTGCTTGCTCACGAAGACCTAGAGAACTTTTGAGGAGGCTCATCCTTGGAATATACAAGCCAAGTTCTATAATGTAAGGTTCCCCACATAGTTATGCAAGTCATAAAATGAAAACTCCCTCCAAACCGAAGTATTGGTGCTAAATAAGCACAAGTGTGGAATGGAACAAATGATAGTAATGCTGCCCCCTCTCTCTTTGGCCATCTTTTTTGGGGGGGCTTTTTCTCTTTTTTTTCCTTTTTTATATATAACCTCACCGGTAGGGGCAACACTCTATTTTACAATGAATCATCACACTTTTAGTACTCGGAACTCAAACGGAAATATATCTGATGTATAAAACTGAATGCTCCTGCCAGTGTAGCAGTATGCCAAATAAAAATGAAGCATGTCATCAAGTCACATAATGAAGATGGATGTTGTATGGCAATATATATCGAAATGGCTATGGAAATGCCATGATAGGTAGGTATGGTGGCTGTTTTGAGGAAGATATTTGGGCTTATGTGTAGGAGAACAAAGTCCTCCCACGGGGTTTGAATGCACTGGTGAAGTTTGCACCAACTCTCAATGTGAGAATGGGCTATGCACAGTATCGAAGAGGCTAGCAAATATGGATGGTGGAAGTGGCAGAAAACCGCAACTTAGAACTCAAAAGTTAAAAGATTACAACTAGAAATATGATCTTACAATGGCATAATGAAAATCACTCCCAAGAGGGACCGTGGCAGTGATAAGTCACTATTGCCTACCCCGACCGTAGCGCGTAACAAAAATCCATTACGATTGTTATTAGCAAAGGAAGTCATGTACCATTATACTATCAACTGGTTCATTCGAGTGTGGCAAGCTTCAAGCTTTTAGCCCAACCATTAATTGTTTTTTACTTTACTAAACCATCATATTTACCGATAACCATATTAATATCTCAACAGCAAATATTCAAGTGAAATAGTTTAATGATCTACAAGAGTATGCAAGTCTTTTCCAACATACCATCTACGACATGCAGCTTTTTCTATTTCCATAAAACACCATTCAATATATATTTCAACACAAACTCTACAACTAATATATCAATGAAACAAGAGAGTACTACTACTCTACTAGAACTAATAGCTATGAATAAGAGATGCATGAAAAACAGGAGCTAAAAGGATTTGCAACAACTAGACGAAAAATTAAGAATACGAGCATGGAAGAAAACGAGTATTCAAATGAAAACGCGGAACGTGACTCTCTCCCACATAAGAATGCTGGGTTCTAACTATATTTATTGCAGCAAGGAAAACAAAAGAAAAAAACAGACGCTCCAAGTAAAGTGCATATGATGTGACCGAATAAAAATATAGTTTCACTAGAAGTGACCTGATAAGTTGCTCATGAAGAAGGGATGCCTTAAGCATCCCCAAGCTTAGACACTTGAGTCTTCTTAGAATTTGCTGGGATGAACCACGGGGTCATCCCCAAGCTTTGGCTTTTCACTCGTCTTGATCACATTATATCACCCTCTTCTCTTGGCCCTTGAAAACTTCCTTCACACCAAACTCAAAGTAATTCTCATTAGAGGGTTAGCGCACAATATAAAATTCACTTGTTCTCCTTGGACACGAGCATTATTAATACTTTTCAAATATTAGCTACAGCCACTGATGTTTTGTGGAGCAAAAAGGAATCCACTCGACATAGTAAAAGAGATAATACAAGTAAAAAGGCAGAATCTGTCAAAACCAGAACAACGAATTTTTTCGGGGCACTTACGTTGCTCAAATTGAAAAACGCAAAGCTAGAAAAAGTTTCGCAAATAGATGAGGAGTAAGCACAAAAGTTTTCAGATCATTTTGATCTTTCTGTGATTTTATCGAATTTAACAGTGGACAGCAGAAATCTATTTCTTGCGCATAAATCCAAATCTAACTTCAACTTCTCACTAGAAATTTTACTTGGCACAACACATACAAGAAAATAAAGATACAAAGGAATTTCTACAGAAGGAAACAACATGGTGACTCAAAGAAAACAGAATAAAACATTGCAAAAATAAAACCATGGGTTATCTCCCAAGAAGTGATTTTCTTTAACGCCTTTCAGCTAGGCATAGAAAGAAAGAAGATGATCACATAAGATATATGTATTAAGAAAAAGAGAGCATCAAGAAGCAAGTATAAAAAAAAATCATGTCTAACCCACTACCTATGCATAGGAATCTTGTAAAGAAATAAATTAAAGAAGCTCAAACTAGAGATCATGGGAAGGTAGAACAAGAGAATTTCAAATCTTTCAACAAATAGAGAGGTGTTTTGGTAACATGAAAATTCCTACAACCATATTTTCCTCTCTCATAATAATTTTCATTAGCATTATGAACAAACTCAACAACATGATTATCACATAATGCATGTTTTTCATGGTCTAAAAGCACACAATTCATATCAAGCTCAAAAATAGTGGGATCAACATTAAAAATAAAGACCTCTTCTTTCTCACTTTTAGCAATAGCAAAACAAGATGACTGGACACTCTTAAAAGGTACGGGACAAATTATAGCAATCTCATTTTTAGTATCATTATAATTTATAACATCAAGTAACATAGGACCATCATCTAGACCATTATCATATAAATTTTCAAAACAAACTTCCTCATTATCATGCATATCAATAGTTGGAATAAATAGAGGATTATCGTAGGATTTATCAAAGTAGCATGGATTATCATAAATAACAGTAGCAGTATCATTCTCACAAGTTTCATTCATAGTATTATCAAGGTCACAAGTATAGCACGTATCAATTTCATCAAAAAGGGATATTTCAAAAGAATCAAAAGGATCATCACAATTATCAATATAACATTCATCCTCATTTGGTAAGCATGGAGGGAAATTAAATAAGGTATGAGTTAAAGAGTTACTCTCAACGGGAGCTAGACATGGGTAGCTACTCCATTCTTCCTATTCTTGATCATCACTCTCCTCCTCTTTTTCATCCAATGAGCTTCGAGATTAAGCAATTTCTTCTTCCATAGGCTTCTGCAAGGCATTAGTCTCTTCCTTTGGTGGAGAGCATCTATAAAAATATTTAAGAATACAGCCGTTTTATTCCTTGTAATTATCAAAGCAAAATTCAAGTATATCATAAATATCATATTTATAAGGTGCATCATCAATATTTTGAAGCAAATAAGCAATTTTGAATGCACCCTTCCAAGCAATAAATTCTTTAATTTGTTCCACATCATAAAACTCAAAATTTCCCTTAACATAAGAAGATATGGTAATATTATCATTATTCTCACATTGAAAAGGGAGGTGTTTATACCTCCTACAGCAACAAGATTTATCAAAGCAATAAGTAACATTATAAGTAGAGCCTAAGTTTTTAGCATAGTTATGCAATTTATTAATTTGCTCCCATAAGTGTAGCCCTTTTTGTGACAAGAGGTGTTCCTTATAATATTTTTTTTGTTCATCCGTGAACCCACCGATCTAGTTTCAAAGACATCAAACATTGATAGCAAGCATGATAAAGCAAGTAAAAAAAGCAAAACAATGTTTCAAAAAAAGCAAAACAATAACAAAGTAAAAATTATTGGATGTGAGAGACTCCCCTTGTAGAAATCCTCTTCCTCCCCGACAACGGCGCTAGAAATTCACTTGATGGTGCAGGTGCTTGCACTCGTTGGGAGACCCCAAGAGGAAGGTATGAAGAGAACAGTAGCAAGTTTCCCTCGTAAAGAAACCAAGGTTAAATCGACCAGTAGGAGAAAGAAATCACTTCTGAAAGTTGAAGACAGCTGATGTTGGCAGGGCGCACTACCGGTTCAACAGCAACGTGGAATCTACACAACACAATCAAATTACTTTGCCCCAACGAAGCAGTGAGGTTGTCAATCTCACCGATTTTGCCAAAACAAAGGATTAGACATATAGTGTGGAAAGTAGTAATTGTTTGCAGTAATGAAAAGAGAACGATGACGGCAATGAAGAACACAATAATTGTAGTAGTGAAACAACAGTTGTAGTGGTTGTATTATGTGTAAAGAAATGGACCGGGGTCCATAGTTCACTAGAGGTGTCTCTCCAAAACAGATAGATAACATGCTGGGTAAACAAATTATAGTTGGGCAATTGATAGATATAAAGGTTGAACCGTAGTGCATATGCATGACATGATGATTACTATGTGATTCATGCGGGCATTACAATAAGATACATAGACCGTTATCCAACTGCATCTATGACTAATAATCCACCCTCGGAGTCATCCGATCAAAACTTGGGTATTAAGTTGGAAGCAACAGATAATTGCATTAAGCAAAGTGTGTAATGTAAACAATAAAATTATCCCTAGACAAAGTATTGTTGTTTTCTCCCTAATGGCAACAGCACATCCCCCACTCGTTACGTTTCTATCACTTGAGCGTGAGTGAAAGGGAGGCATGAACCCACTATCGAACATAAATACTCCCTCTTGGAGTTACGAGCATCTACTTGGCCAGAGCATCTACTAGTAACGGAGAGCATGCAAAATCATAGATAACATACACATGAAAGAACATGATAGATTGATAATCATCGGACATAGCATTCAATATTCATCGGATCCCAGCAAACACAACATGTAGCATTACAATAAGATGATCCTGATCATGTTAGGAAGCTCACAAGATCTAAATATGAGGCATAATGAGGATAGAACAACCATCTAGCTACTGCTATGGACCCGTAGTCCAGGGATGAACTACTCACGCATCACTCCGGAGGCAGGCATGGTGATCAAGAGCCCTCCGATGATGAATTTCCCTCCCGGCAGGGTACCGGGGAGAGCTCCAGAACCCTCCCAAAATAGGGTTGACGATAACGGCGGCAACGGAACTTTTTGGTGGAAAAGGCTCGGGTATTTAGGGTTAACCCGTGAAGGAGCTTAAATAGGAGAAAGGGCAACATCGGTGGGTGGCCGGGGGCCCACACCACCAGTTGGCGCGGCCAGGGGCGCGCTGCCCTATGCTATGGGGCCTCCAGGCCCCCCCTCCGGGTCTCCTCCAGACTCTGTGTGTGTGACAACTTTCTAAGACTCGGATTTTCATTCGTCCAATTATGAGAATATTTCCAGCACAACTTTTCTGAAACCAAAAACAGCAGAAAATAGGAACTGGCTCTCTGGCATCTTGTCAATAGGTTAGTCCCAGGAAATCCATAAAAATGACATAAAGTGTATAGGAAACATGTAGCATATGGCATGAAAACAGCATGGAACATCAGAAATTATAGATACTTTTGAGATGTATCACCTTGCACCAATGGCGACCAGTGGTCCGCAACGGGTGCAACAAGAAGATCCTCCCCCAGCGCTGCCTCCACTTTGAATTCGACCCCACAAGGCTCTGGCGCCTTGCTGGCGTCTCCTCTAGCGCTGGGGGTTGGTGGGGTTACAAGCACCCCCTCCATTGATGCCTCCAGGCGATGGGGAGAGGGCGCCCCGAGACCCACGGAGACCCTATCCGCAGCTGCCTCGACGACCGGCAGCGTCGTCAAGGGAGACAAGATCAGGGGCCCGCTCCCGTGGCTCCGCGGGCTCATCGACAACCTGGTCACTGTCGAAACAGCCGAAGGTCGTCCAAATACTTTAGAAGTACGAAAGAAGGGGAGAGCTTGTGGCAAGGAAATTTACCCCCGGTAAAGTGCCACACTCTGGGGCGGCGCCTGCGAAGGGAGGTTCCCGTGGCCAGGGAACCATCGACGGCAGCACCGCCGGAGGTCAACGGGGTGTCATCAAGTCTCGGCCTCTTTCCCAGGCGGCGCTCGTCTGATGCTTCACATGGGTCTTCACCGCCTCTGGGCCTTGAACGACGCAGGGGCGCAACATTGGGGACATCATCATTCTCGCCCCCTCCTCTTCCAAGGACAACACCACCATACGACGCTCCCTCGACGAGGAGGCCACGATCTCAGCAGCTTGGGAGAATAAGGGGCTCTCGACGCTCTCCTCGACGAAGTCTAGCGCGTATGGATTGTCCGCGCGTGACTCCCTTCCCTCGGCTAAAGGACCCCGCTGATCAATGAGCTGTATCAGGGCTATGACCGCGCCCCTCTCCTCTGCCGGCAGGTCGTAGAGGAGTGACAGGTCAAGGGAAAACCAGGTCAGCGTGCTTTCGCTGAGGAGAAGACGAAGCGCGCTCTCGAAGTTTTCGAGGCGGAGGAAGCGGTGGTCGAGCCACATCGGGTCCTCAATACCCGTATACAGCCACAGGCGCCTCGCGTGGTGCTGAAGGGGAGCCAGGTGTCGATAGAGTATTTCGGTCACGAGCATGGCAAGGGTGAGGCCCCGTCATACAAAGAGTGCATGCGCTCCATCAGAGGCCGCATGCTGGCACCCGCGAGCTCCTCTCCCCCCTACCTCGAGTGCGACACGCGAGAGGATGAAGGAAACTTAAGGAGGCTGCAGACCTCACCGGTGTCCACGTACAGCCACCTCGCGCAGAAGTCGGGAGCCTCGTGCGGGATGTCTATCTGGTGGAACATAGCCCCTAGACCAGGCCCGACGTGGAAGGAGAGATCGCCGATGCCTTCATCCTCGCGGTCCCCCGCAGCTCAAAGAAACAGCGGAAAAGGGCCACTTAGGGCCTCACGCCAAGGAACGCCTCATAGTAGAAGGCAAAAGCGGAGAGAATGAGGGTAGAGTTGAGGTGTAGAGGAAGCAGGTGGATCTTATAGTGCTCAAGGATGGCGTGGAAGAAGGAGGAGAAGGGAGGATCCATTTCGGATAGAACATATCGGTAGAAGATCGGGTACGGTGTCAGGGAGAGATCGTCGAGCTCCGCCGCACCCGCGTGGAGGACCGTAGGGCCGTGCTCGTTGGAGGAATGGTCGGCCATGTGACGGACCTTCTTCATCTTGCCGGTTTCGATGGAGGAGGGCTCGATCATGGGAACCATGGCACCGGAGCTTGGGGACGAAGGCGGTGGCAAACAACGGAGAAGGAGAGGTGTATCATCCCTATGGAAGACGAAAGGGGAAGTGGAAGTGACTGCAGAAGAGGAGACAAGGAGCAGGACCTCCGGCTCGGTCTTTTAGGCCTCCCTTCGGCGGTCGGGTTGTGGCGCAGGGAGCCGTTGTCCCCCATCTCCAGTCAGTTGTGGGGTGTCAGGCGCGAACCATCGCGCCACGTGCTAGCGGCCGGGCTCGCAGCGGGTGGCCCCGCGACGTCTCGCCTCCTTTGGACACGTGTCCGTCGCGGGCCTGGAGGCTACTATCGGGCCTCCCAATACCGGGGTATCCAGACCCGTCTGTTACAGCCCGGCCTAGCAGGCATCTCCAAGACTAAACAGGTACGCCCTTGACGAGTAGTACGTCCAACTGATGCTTTGCCCCTATCGGGGCGTCTAAAGAAGAGGGTCTCCCTGCTCACCGTTGGGGAGGAACTCTACATCGACAAGAATTCCTCCCGAAGGAGCTCGCCAGTTCGGCAGGGGACAAGGCAGGTGCAGCTGACAACCGCGTCTTCATGCGCTAACGGAGGCAGTGCAGGGCTGCAGACCCGCATTGGCCGCAGTTGTCGTTCCCGTGTATAAAGCACGGGGGACAACTGCTCCGGCCAAAGCGCCTTCCCAACATTTCCTCTTTAGTGCAAGGAGACCAAGACTACGCTACAATACGGAGGTAACGTCATCGAATGCCCCCACCGTTCTGTCATGGACGGTGCAACTGTCCTCGGCGACCAAGACCGCGTAGGCGGCGCAGGGTATGGGTTGTCCTCTACTTTGGCACATTGTGGGAACCCTTTCCCGCCAAATAAGCGGCAAGGAGGTCCAAATGCCAGTATAAGAAGGGCCCCTTGGCCCTCATAGAGGGGGATCGAGAGCTCAGTATCACAAGAAGCTCCCATAGTCTGACTCGAGCACAAGCTCACATTTGTATTGTAGTCACCGCAGTGCAATCCATCAGACAAGCAGGAGTAGGGTTTTACACCACACTGGTGGCCTGAACCTGGGTAAAATCTCCGTGTCTCCATTGTTGTCATTCCTAAGCTTCCCTCGTGAAGCCTCCTCGAGAGGTGAAGGAAGTGTGTTTAGCCCCTAGTGTTCGAACGTCTAGAGAGATCCTGTCTTTGACAGACCGCTCTCCGACACAGGGAGGGCAAAATGGTGTCCGCAGACCACCCCAATCATGGACCAAAGTTGGTACATGTTTGGGGGAAACGCGACCTGCCCCCCTCCCCCTCCGATACATTTGGGGGCCGTTGGGATGATTTTTTGACCCAAATTGGTCCACGAGGACCAAAAGGGACCAAATAGGGGGGCGTTGGGTTTTCTGTAAGGGTCGCGCTAGGTGTAGGTCGGCCTGAAAAGGGGAAGTTTAGGTCCCCTCTCCCATCCGTCCGATCGACATCCTATGGTCTGAAAACCGCACAACTTGATTTTGCATTTTAGACTTTCGATTTTTTTGAAAAACAACCTGCGGTACACAACAGGCCCACTTAAACGATGAATATATCGTGTTGCCCATAACATTCTCGATATTTACATGAGAAATTCCGTCAGGGTTATTTACAAAGAGTATTGCAACAAAAATTAAGATTATTGCAACACAAATTCTCGCCTCGTGTACAAAAAAATATAATATCACAATTTTTTTCAAAAATATTCGAAAAAGGTAATGTTACATTAAACAGCAACTTTTTGTTACAGATTACTTTGCAACAAAAATCATCAATTATTTGAAAAAAAATCACAACTAATTACAACAAAACATGTATTTATAGTAATTGAAAAAGTGGCCAGTTATTTTTGAAGATTCATTTGCAACAAAAATCATCATGTATTTCAACAAAAATCACAAACTATTACAACAAACAAATATGTATTTGCAGCAATTAGAAAAGTTGGTAAACAATAAATATTATGACGTGGATTCGTTTAAAACAAAAATCATCACCTGTTTCAACAAAAAACACAAACTATAGCAACAAAAAATCGCATATTTGCAGCATGTAGAAGGGCACATAAAAACACCATTCCAAAAAATTCTAAAAAAACATAAATTTGTAAACATTGCAACATTTCGCCTTTGTGTTGTTAACAAATTTATGCGACTCTATTATAAATTTGAAAGGCGTATGCAACGCAAAAAAAAGGAAAAACTTATAACGTTGTACATAGTTATTATGATGGGATGTCGAAATTTGTTCTAACATGAAATTAGATAAAGAAAAAAATTAGTGCTAATAGGGCCTACATGGACGCATAGAAGGCCCACGCGCAAGAGCAAATTGGCATGTCATTGATTTGAAGGGAACTGACCTAAAATTATGGGCCGAAGGTGGGCTACGTACGGCGTTAATGGGCCTATTTTTTCATGAGGAACGTCCATAATGGTCGTTCGATTGAATGGGAATCGGAGAACGTCTATTAGTCTGACATTTTCCTTTCCATCGACCCCGTTATGTAGTATTTACCTTTTTTTTATTTAGCCCCGCTATATTAATATAGCAACCATCCCATAAAACCAATGAATTCTGACATTAACGAAAAGGTAGGACGATAGCGAGCACACACCCAAAGAACGAAAAAGAAGAAAAACAAAGGAGATATAGAAGGATTGACTAAGCGACGGTGACACGCAAGCGTTTCGCCCTCCGAAAAATAACCACCACGCTCCTAGCACCGAATCATCGAGTACCAAACAACACCTTCAAGAAGGAAAGGGCTCGCTGCTACCTGGCCCACGCACTGGTCCTAGGGTTTACCCGACACACCGAGGGAATCAGACGACGGGTAGCCACGACGCCCTTCGGGAAGGGATGATGCCACCTAGAGGTGGCATCGCATTGGTGTTGACCGAGTCAACAGACATTTCTCCCAAAAACCCCTATCCTCAACCCCGTACGAGCACTGGGTCCCCGTGAGAACAAGGCCTCGACACCACCAGACCATCCACCCACCAACATGCGCAACCACAGTCAGGAAGTCACCGTCACCATCTCACCGAAGTAGCCCTGACGAGGTCTGCAAGACAGGAGCAAAGAGTAGGTAGTATCGGGTCAACGATACCGCAGTCACGCGAGAGGGAACTACCTCCTTCGCCGAGAGCGGTAGTCGATCGGACGCGACGATATAGCACACCAGTCCCACTTAGGTCCAGCCGGACCCAGCGAGCTTGTAAAGCCGCGACGGAGGCACACCGGATAGGGTCCAGCCAGGCCTAGATCGGGCCCATAAAGCTCGCCGCCATGTTGCAACAGGTTGTCCACCGTCGCTGCCGCCCTCGGTACCATCAACCTCGCCGCCATCTGTAGAGAGAACGGCAAGACATGCCATCCCGCCTCGACCCAGATGGGACCATACGGGCCCAGATCTGGACTGTCGGGGAGAGCCGGCACCACCACCACCATTTCGCTGTGCGTCAACCCGTGTTTCCCTGCAGCTCAGGAACCATACCTTCGGACATCCACCCCCATCCATAATTGGACCGCCGCCAACTTGTGAAGCAATGTCGCGTGAGAAGAACCCCGCTTGGCCCCGTTGTGCGTGGGTTATGGACGTCCTCTGCCGTCGACACCGCTCGAGCCTCGCTCAGCGGCTCACACCGATGGCTATAAGAGGGGAGAAGTGGGGCAGGGTGCGGGTAGAGAAGAGGGGGCGAGCCGCACCGGCTGCCGCGGGAGTGGCGCAGATGCGGGGAGACGCAGGGAGAGATGATGGTTTTTTCTCTCTTGCAAGTCAACTCGGTCTCCTATTTTATTATCGTTATGTTAAAATGTTTGCACTTGTCTAATTCAACGCGGGACCTAAAATGTAAATTATAACTCAATCAAAATTAAACTATATATAAAAGTAAAACTCAACTACCTAGGAGCACTCATAGCTATTTGAGTCTCTCTACCGTTGTATATCCCTGCGAATGCTCTAGATCGAACATCCCCTTAAATTAATTTTACCATATCTAGTTGAGGTAAACTGGTAAAGGCCTGCTACTTTGTTGATGCACATGGGCATCCTCTGGTTAATCGGGACGACGAACGCCTTAGATGGCCGAATGACGGATGAATTTTGTATGCACGGTATGTCCCGTGCGTTCAGTAACTCTAGCAAATCCCATAAATGTGGTCAAACTCTATATGCAGTTTCGTTTGGAAACAGTTCGACCCGGATTTTTTTTCCAGCTTCACTGGTATTCTCACCTCCGTTCCCCAGACATCCAGTTTTGGAGTCGATATACATGGCCCAAATCGGATATACCGAAGCTGGTAGACACTCTGTTGGCGCTAGCGCTAACGACTATCGAGCTCGGTCCCATGGAAAGAAGACCCGATTTTGACGCCAATTTTCGATTCCCAGTGAACCGGCATTGCCAGCACTTCCATGGAAGCACCTCCATGGCCAAGTTCCCCATGGAAACACCTCTAGAGGAGGAGGCAGGTCGAGGGGAGGGATGACAGTGCTAGGAGAGGTAAGGGGTCGACCCGGGCAGGGTTGCCGTGCTCGCAACCCCATGGAAGCTACTTCATGGCCAAGCTCTCCATGGGAGGAGGAGGGGAGACTAGTTCTAGGAGGGCCAGGCGAGGACCAGAGCTGCACGGGGCAACGATGGAAGCCGCAGCATTTTCTGCAACGTCAAAAAAGTAGTGTATGTTTTAGTGTATCTATTCTTCTGCTTGGACCCTTGCTGTATTGTAAAATCATTTCCGATTGAATGGGATAATGCATTTTTCAGTTTCCCTTTTAGGGCTCCTTTGATTTGGAGGAAATACAAGGGAATAGTAAGTTTTCAGGAAATGTCACTGTTCATCCGTTTGATTCACAGGAAATGTGGAGAGAAAAACTATAGGAAATTTTCCTTCCCATCCCAGTTTCAAGGCAAAACATGGAGGAAACAAAAATTCACTCTGAGCTTATTTTTCAATTCCTGTGCACAAGGAAAGAGCAAAGGATTGCACCTGCTATTCTTTCCTATCCCTGTCTATTTCCTATTCCTTTGATTTCTCTATCCTACAAATCAAAGAGGTCTTATTGGGATCTGCTAGAGTTGGTCTAAGCGAGCTAGGAGCCACCGTTACGAGACCGCTGCTATGCAGACAGAGTTTGGTGTTTTTTGGTTAATTGGGTTGTTAACCTTACAAATCCAAGTTTAAGCCACACTCACTGCCTCCTACCCTCCCTGACCGCGCATGCGATCGGTCGCTGCAGGGCTCCTCTAACACAAATGCGGCCGGGCGGCTCTACAACAGTTGTTGGATGCGAAGATTCGGTGGCGATTGTGGACGTTACACCGGCAGTGAAAGGAAGCAGTTAATTTTCAGTTCTTGGAAAGCAACAATGGCATCCATCAGGCAAATCTCACCAGCGGCGAGTGATGAAGGTGCGTTACCGCTGCTTCATCCTTCATGTTCTTCATCTCCTATCTCTATAAATTATTTTCCTCTGTCAATAGAACCTCTAGGAGCACGTCCCCTCCTTAGATTATGTCTAGCCGTGCCCTCGGACCACTTTTTTTACGCCGGTACGCCAAGACTCGTCCAGCCGTTCCTCACGAACTCGTTTAGCGCCGGATTTATGGGCTCCGGCGCTATTTTTCCACGTGTTTGTCCTAGGGGCAGTGTCTCACTTCTATCTCTCCTCCCTTTTGCTTCGGCCCCACCCATGTGCCGCTCTCCCACGTCTCTCTCCTCCCAAGTCCCAATCTCAAGCAGCTTGGGAACGCCACTACACCATGGAATGAGCAGCCCGGGAACGCCATTGCGCCATGGACATCGCCGTCGATGAAGGAGCTCGAGCCCTCAACGCGTTGAACTCGACGAGCTTCCTCCAATGCACGACAGCGCCGTGGCGCTCTCGTGGCCGGGGCAAACATCGGGGAGCTCGCACGGCCGAGGCGGGCGGCGTGGATCTTGCGCTGCCGGGGCGGGCGGCGCGGAGCTCGCGTTGCCCTGCTCGTGGTCGTCCTTGGCGTCAGGCAAGCTCCATCCACGAGAACAGCCCGCGAAGACGACCCCACCGGACACGATGCTGAGGAGGAAGTTCTTCAGCGACGGGGAGAGACCCGCGCCGGCGGCCTCTGCGACCTCGGGCAGCATAAATGCGGCCGCCACATCTGCCACGGTGAGCCCGCGCCGGGGAGAGCGCAAACGGAGAGATGGCGGATGGAGCGGGCAAGTCGCGGCTGCGCTTGGCGAGGGTGCGCTCGATCTTGTGCGCGTTCTAGTGGCCGTCCAGCGCTTGCGAGCTGAGGAGCAGCGACGGAGGACGCCGGGCGCGGCCGGGCGTGGTGGCCGGGAGACGTGGTGTCGAGGCGGATAGCAGGTGCTGCGGCGGGCATCTCCAGCCGTTGAGCGGGAGCCAGGTGCTGCGGTGGGGTCCGGTGAGCGAAACGCCAAGCTGGAGCGAGAGCGGCGGTCGCCGTCCGCCCGCCGTGCTCGCCTCGCCTCGCTAGCTCGCGGACTGGGCCACGCGAGGTTGAGCGCCTGGAAGCTCCTCGACCTCTCCTCATCGTCCTCGACCGCTCCTCCTCGTCCCGGCGTTGAGCGGCCGGCAAGCCGCGCCTTCAGCAACGAGCGCCCACAAACTGTTCGTAGAAATAGCAGGCGACATTGGAATCGAAAAAAACAAAAAAGGACTGCATGTTGGGTTTATGGATGGGAAACTATGCGCGCTTAAGCGGCCGAGCGTTTCCCCACCCCACCCACCCCAGGCCCGTTGAGAGTCGCCTCTGTTCTGCCGTCGCCGCCCCTTCTCCTTCTTCGCTCCGGCAGCGTAGCTCGCCGGTGGGACGATGGAGTAGGTGGTTGTGCACCCCCTGTAGATAGCAGTAGTATAGGGTTTGTTTGCTTGCTTTCCGCTTTGGAGTTTGGCGTTTATGCCGGGAGGGTGGCGGCGGATCTTGTCGGCCGGATTCGACGCTGGCGTGAGCTTCTCCTTCTTCTCGCGGTGCTCCAGTGGATGGAGACATATGCGGGGAGAGTTGCAGCGCAGGCGACCTCCAAGAATAAGGCCCTGGTGTTCGACAGTGGGCATCGGCAGATCCACAGGCTTCTGATTCATTTCTTCCGCTCGGCCGGCCGTGGTGGCGAGGGAGAGGGAAGAGTGGGCTCGGTGGCTGCTGGTTCTGTTCGAGGCCATGGGGAAGCGGTGGAGTCTGCGCTTCCGACAGCGATTTCCAAGCGGCAGCTTCTTCAAGCTTCCGCTATCTTCGGCCATGGGAATGGCCTCGCTGCGCTCGAGCGGTCCTGCTCGGGATGGTTCTTCCTCCATCGGAGGATCTTCTTCAGCTTCGTTATGGCGTTTACCGTCGTCACTGCGCCAAGTGGTTACGTCCCCGGCCGCAGCGTCGACTGTCGTGCTTCGAAGCTTCACATCGGCGGCGTTCAAGGGCTTGATCGCGTTTCTGCGACTTGGTTTAGGGTGTTGACTGTAATCCTGAGGGACCATGCTGTAATTTCTTTTCTTTCAGAGGTCTCCACTGTATTTGTACACACCCCCCCCCCCCCCCCCCCCCCCCGCCGTTTTAATACAGACTCCAGGCCCTTCGGGGCTTCTCTTGTTCAAAAAAACTATGCGCGCTCCATGACAAAATTTTCACCGGCTAGACCCCATCTGGCGCAAAAAAAATGCTTCCTGGGGGGCAAGCGGCTGAAGGTGCTCTCTTTTTTTTACGTTTAAATGGCAGAAGTTCTGCCGATGCATTATAGGAGAGGGAAATACTTACAGTCCTGCAAGCAGGTAAGGGCATCTCCAGCCGTCCCCCCAGAGCCCAAATAGCGCCGTTTTTTTTTCGCGGCGGAAGCGGCGAATAGCGCCGCTTCTTCACCACTCGGCCCCCCAGAGGCCCAAATAGCGCCGTTTCGGCGCTATTTAGCGCCGCGGCACCCAGGCCAAACCCAGCCCGCTGGGTTCGGCCTAGGGGGCGAAACTGCGCGACCGCGCGCGCGGGCCAGCTCTGTCAGTGACGCGCCGGGAAAACGCGGGAACAGAAGCCACCGCCCGTGACCTCCCTCTCGGCGCCCGCGTCGTCAAAGGCTGCCGGAGTTATAGCGTGGCGGCCGGCCAGTGCATGCCCCCGGTCAAAGGCTGCCGGATTAATGGCGGGGGCGGCAGCGGTGACACGCGCGGCGCGGCGACTGGCCCGCCAGGCTATAAAAATGGTGCCCGCGCCCTCTCCGTCCGCACATTCTCGCCTCCTCCTCGCCGTTCTTCTCCATCCTCATCCTCGCCGCAATGGACCATCTCTGGGACCCGTGGCCCGAGAGCGACGACGACGAGCTGCAGCCAGCGCAGCAAGTGGCGCCGGAGCAGCTTCCAGCGCAGCAGGTGGCGCCGGAGCAGCAACCGGCGCAGCAGTTGGCGCCGGAGCAGCCACCCGAACAGGACGCGGCGCGGGAGGCCCGGCGTCGCTGGAGGAGGGAGCTGCCGAGGCAGCCCATATGGCCGGAGCAGCACGCCGGGCTGCTCTCCTTCGAAACCGCGCAGAACGAGGACGCGTACCGCGAGGTCCGCGGCGTCCTCGAGCAGGCGGCCGAGGCGGTGGAGGCGGCCGCCATTCGAGCCTCTCTGGAGACACACCAGAGGGAAGAAGCAGCGCGAGAGGTGCGCCGGCAGATGGCCGAGCGCGCTGCCTCGGCCGAGCAGGGGGGCATCATCGCCCTGTACGAGCAGAACCGGCGGCAGGTGGCGCTGCAGAGCGAGCGGCGCAACCGGCCGCCCTCCGAGCAGGCGCAGCTGCACCGGCTGCGGGTGCAAGCCCGAGCGGAGCGGGCGGAGCAACGCTGGCTCGCCGCGGCGAGGCAGGGCGAAGCTGGCCCCTCCAACCAGCGCCGCGACGAGGACGCCGCTGAAGACGACGATGCGTAGGGGTAGTCGTCGCGTAGACCAATAAAAAGTTGTAGTTTAAATTTCCGTCGATGTTTAGTTTGAATTTCCGTCGAATATGTACGCAATTCGCTAATTTCAATAAAAATCGACTAGTTTTCAAATTGCGTTTGTTTTGGGCCGATTCTTGGGCTCGGGGAGCGACTGGGAACGATGCCCCCCCAGGTTCCAGAATAGCGCCGCGGCGGCCCCAAAACGGCGGCGTTTTGGGCCCTGGGGGGGCGCAACGGCTGGAGATGCCCTAAGAGTTTCCCATGGCAGTGTGAGGTCGCCAACAAGTTGGGGACCTCGAGAACAAGAAAATCACTCTGAAAAGGCCTCGTTTAGGATATCTCCTGCGGGGCTGCTCATTTGCCCCGGACCGGTCCGTTTTGAGCAGCCTGGGCCGAAACCAGGCCCCTGCGGCGCTGCTCATACGGACCGCGGTCCCTTTTTTGTCCCCGGACGCTCAAATTCATACCAAATTTGGTCCAGATTTAAGCAGCCCCGCGGACAACAAAGTGTCCCGTGGACACACTCCCCTGGCCCGCGCAGAACGCCTCCTCCTCCCACCTCGCGCCGCCCCCGACCCACCTCGCCGTCGCTAGCTCGCCGATTTGGCGACCACCACCGCCGTTCGACCCCCCACCGGAGACGGCCACCTCCCCCCACCTCTCACCCACGCCGCGACGCCGCCACTGGTCCCACAGGAGTTGCGCCGGCCTGCTTACCGCCCGGTCCACCTCCCCCACCTCCACGGACGCACACAAGGTGTTCGGCGTGTGCCTGCCCCGACCTCGGCACAAAAAATGGCGGACAGCGGCGACGAGTTCTTCTTCAACAACGTGATCATGTACTCGTCCTCGTCGGAGTCCGATTCCGAGGACGAGAGCGACATCCTCGTTGCCACTCTCGTGGTCAATGAACACATCGCTAGGATGCGGCCGGTGTTCAGAGGGTCCATTCCCGGCAAGGCGCCGGGCTTGGAAAGGGGCAGAGCAACCGGCCATACCCAGCTGTGGAATGACTACTTCCACCCAACCAATCCGGTGTACACGGCCAAGCTATTCCGGCGCCGTTTTCGGATGAAAAGAGACTTGTTCAACCGCATTCGACTCGGTGTGCTCGACTATGATGATTGGTTCAAGTGCAAGCCCGATGCCACCGGTAAGCTTGGCTTCTCTTTGTTATCAAAAATGCACCGCGGCAATTCGGATGCTTGCATATGGATTAGCTGGTGATCTGGTTGATGAATACTTGCGTATGAGTGAATCCATGTGCCTGCAATCTATGTATAAGTTTTGTGAAGCTGTGGTTCAGGTCTTTGGCCCGGAGTACTTGAGGGAACCGACTGTTGCCGACACTCAGCGGCTGTTGTCGATCAACGAGAGCAAAGGGTGGCCTGGGATGCTTGGAAGCATCGATTGTATGCACTGGGAGTGGAAGAACTACCCATTTGGTTGGCAGGGGCAGTACAAGGGACATGTTGGTGAGTGCACGGTTATTCTGGAGGCAGTTGCTTCGCATGATCTGTGGATTTGGCACTCGTTCTTCGGCATGGCAGGTTCACAAAATGATATCAACGTGCTCCAGCGCTCTCCGGTGTTTGTCAGACTTGCGTAGGCAACTCCCCCGAGGTGAGCTATGATATCAATGGCCACCACTACACAAAGGGATACTACCTGGCAGATGGTATCTACCCCAAGTGGGCTACCTTTGTGAAGACCATCTCCAATCCTCAAGATGAGATGAGGAAACGATTTGCCCAAGAGCAGGAGAGTGCCCGAAAGGATGTGGATCGTGCTTTTGGTGCGCTTCAATCTCGATGGGCTATTGTTCGCCACCCTGCTAGAACATGGAGCCCGAAGATTATGTGGTCGGTGATGACTGCTTGTGTGATCATGCACAACATGATCATAGAGGATGTGCGCGATGACAGCGTCTACGACGAGAACTGGTTGTTTCAGGGTGAGAACGTGGAGCCCCAGCCAGGAGTGGCAACATTTGAGAATTTCATTGACTTCCAGTACGAGTTGCGTGATCAGGACACCCACCGCACACTTCGGGATGATTTGGTGCAACACATCTGGAACTTCGTAGGAAACCAATAGACTCTTTGTAATTTTTATTAAGACTTATTTGTCTTCTTATTGAACGGTCAAATTTGTAATAAATAACTCGTATTTTATTTAGTATTGTGTTTGTTTTTAGGCTCAAAGTATCATTCGGAAAAAAAACATAGGAAAAAATAGGTCCCGGGCCACTAAATGAGCAGCCCCGCAGGGTGCAGGGCCCAAATCCGCGCGGACACTGGCTCGGACGGCTGCTCAAACAGACAAAATCCGGACCAGTTTGGTCCGCAAATGAGCAGCCCCGTAGAAGATGTTCTTAGGAGGCCTAAATCATTTTTTATTAGGCTCATGACTGCCTGAGAGGTCATTGACTTCGCTTGAAAAGTTCGCATGTTCCTTTTTTTCCAGAGGTGTCAGGCAGTGTAGGCCACAAAGGCGCACTCCTTCCTCCTGGCGTTCTTCGCCCCCATGGTGCTGATCTGCCGCCACCATTCGCTCACCGTGGCACACGACATGTTGATAACGGTGACCCGGGACATCATCTGTGCAGCGAGATGCTAGACCTCTCTAGCGAAGCTGCCGCCGAGAATCAGATGTGATGTCGTTTCCGTTTCTTGATCGCAAAGACAACATGTGTTGTTATGTGGCCATCCCCTAGATGCAAGCCTGTCGGCCGTCTAGTTCCTGTTCTGAAGTAGCAACCACACATAAAACTTGATCTTCGGCTCGATCCGCAGCTTCCAAATGGACGCTAGCATAGGCATCCTAAGATGACCAAAGAACTGTGCTGCATAAGGGCTCTTGGCAGAGTACATCCCCGAAGAGTTGAAATTCCACCGAATATTGTCCGTTTGGTTAGACAAGTTGACCTCTTGAATCATATGCCAGAGGGAGATGAATTGGTGAAGCTGCAGTGCCGTGGTCATGTGTTTTTTTTTTTTGAACAACAGAAGATTTTATTTGTTTAGCAACATTTTACAGAGAGTAGTGTGAACGGAATCACACTGGACATGGCGAGTACATCTCTCGCAATACAAGGACCTGTAACTGAAGAAAGACATCTGATAATTGCAGGCCTATTTTTAATTTTGATTGCTAACTTTGCTTGATGATGAGCTTTAACGTTAAAACACCGTGGTCATGTGTTGAAGTCCCAGCATCCACTTCCCGTTGGAGATTCTTTCCCTGCCAGAAAGCTTCTTGTGTCGAGCAAGAGTGGCAATGTCGGGAGCCAACTCCCTCGCCGAGGTGCGTTGTAACCACTAGGAGTCCCAAAATTTGCCGTTTTTCCGTCGCCTAAGATGATCGTCATGCAGGCGGCGAATAAATGCCTATCCTGAGCATCCCCAGTTACCAACCAAGAGACGCCATAGGAACGGTCCATGATCGTGCCAGATAGAGAGACGCTCCCTAAGGCGGAGGTGTTGGTAGAGATAGAGAAATCATGCGAACAAGCCAGGAGAATGCCCCCAGGTGAGCCAATCGCCGGTTTGTAGATGAAATTTCACAGAACCTCTCCCCAGAGCCTGCGCCACCGTGGCTCGATCGATGCGCTCAAGTTTCACTTCTTGTAGACAGACAAAATTGCAATTCATGCCATCAATGAAGATATGCACCTCCCTCCTCTTTGCAGGACTGTATAACCCACGAACATTCTGAAGGGAATATGCCCGAGAGGCAATAATAAAATGGTTATTATCTTATTCCTTGTTTATGATGAATGTTTATTTCTCATGCTAGAATTGTATTAATCGGAAATGTTGATACATGTGTGCTTAATAAACAAACAATGGTTCCTAGTAAAGTCTCTCTTTTAACTAGCTCGTTGATTAATAGATGATCAAGGTTTCCAGATCATGAACATTGGATGTTGTTAATAACGGGATCATGTCATTAGAAGAATGATGTGATGAACATATACCCAAAGAGAATATAGCAATGCGATCAAGTCATTTATTTTACATTGTTATATCAAACATACGAAGTAACTTATTCCTTAGACCACGAGATCATGTCAATCGCTGATACCGGAAGGGTGCTTTGATGGCATGAAACGTCACACGGTAACAGGGTGACTATAAAGGTGTCGTTAAGTATTCGGAAAGTATTAGTTGAGGATCATGGATCAAGAGTGAGATTTGTCCATCCAAATGACGGAGAGATATACTTTGGGCCCTCTCGGTGATATCACATCGAAACCGTTTGCAAACACGTGATATGGTCACACGGATGTTATATCACGGAAACGAGAAAAGAGTACTTGTTAGTAACGAGATTGAACAAGGTATGGTTGATACCAATGATCGAATCGGACAAGTAAAATATCGCGAGACAAAGGGAATAGTTCACGATGTTGTTGGTTCACACGATTACGAGAGTCATCGTTGAATATATAGGAGTCATCACGGATCTCCAGATCCGCTGTTGATTATTGATCGGAGAGGATTCTCGATCATGTCTATCTTATTCGCGAACCGTAAGGTGAGACACTTAAGGTTCGATGACGCGTTTGAGAGGATACGGAATATCGAAGAATATTTTGGGCAGCGCCGAAATTATTTCGGGGAAAACTGAAATAGTTCAAGGGGTTTTTCGTCGAATTGTTGTTAATAGAATTAACAAATGATTCGAGGTGCTATATGAAAAAGTTTGTTAATACAATTAACAAATGCTGAAATAAAGAAATAACAATGTTTTATTTATTTATTAAAAGAAAACCTTTGGATTTTCCAAGTGAAAATAATGGGAAAATGAGTGGAGGTGAGTGGAGTGTCCACTCACATGATGAGAGAAGAGGTGGGGGCACACCCATGGGCTGGCCGCACCCCCCTTGGGCTGCCTCCCCCCTCTCCTATAAAAGGAGGGTGAGAGCTCTCCCTCCTTCACACACTTGCCCACTTCTTTTTCCCTCCACCCGCTGCTCCATTCTATGGTCTCCGGCTTGGCGAACCCTGACCGTGGGATTCTTCTTCACCACCATGCCGTCATGCTGCTGGAGTTCCGAGGGATCCTCTACTTCCGCGCCCCTTTGGATCGAGGGAACGGAGCTCGTCATCAACCGTACGTGTGACCGATCACGGAGGCACCGCCGGATGCGGTGCACATCTCTCGCTATCGGGATCGGTGTGAGTACGACTACGCCAACAACGAGATTTGATCTCGTAACGCTTTGTTTCTTTGAGGGTATGTGTTCTTCTTAACCCTCTCGTTGCCCGTTGCACTTCGTCTCCAAGATTAGATCTTGGCCTTTCGGGTGTCTCTCGCGTAGGAATTTTTTTTGTTTTCTATGCAACGACCCCTTGAGTGGTATCAGAGTCGGATCTATGCGTAGATGTTTTGTACGGGTAGAACACATAGATGTATGTGAGCGTTGATGATCATGTTATTACCTCCTTGAATATTTTATGATCTTAGTGGAAAAGTGGGATGAAACGGCCCGGACTAACCTTACATGTCCACGTACATGGGACTTGTTCCACAACTGACATGCAACTTGTATTGCATAAGTGGCTTGCGGGTGGCTGTTTCTCCTACTATAGTTAAGATCTAATCTACAAAGGGTTGTTAAAAATATGTTTTATCAACGTTGTGGTTCTTGTACGTAGGTATGAACGGATCTATCCTCGTAAGCCCAAAGCCACGTAAAATATGCAAAAATAAATTAGAGGCGTCTAACTTGTTTTTGCAGGGCATGTGATGTGATATGGTCAATGTTACAAACGTTATGTATGAGATGATATCTTTTCTAAATTATTGACATACCGGCTGGAGCCATATGGTTGTCTTATTTAATGGGCTGCGTGCTGTATATCATATCCCTGTGATATGTTGTAATGGACAATCAAGATGGAGGTGCCACGGACCTTGGTGCCATGCCGGTGGAATGATGGAGATCATGTCATGATGCACAATATGGAGATCAAGTGCAAGAAGGACCATATCATATCACGTTATCCATGCATGTGATATTTGTCCTTTTATGCATCTTATTTTTCTTAGATCGCGACGGTAGCATTATAAGATGATCCCTCTCACTTAATATCAAGATAATAATGTGTTCTTCCTTAAGTATGCACCGTTAAGAAAGTTCGTCGTTTCGAGACACCACGTGATGATCGGGTGTGACAGACTCAACGTTCGTATACAACGGGTGTTTTTAAGTCTAGCATGTACAGACATGGCCTTGAAACACACGCAATACTACGGTTCTACTTGGCGAGCCTAGCATGTACAGACATGGCCTCGGAACACGTAACCGAAAGGTAAAGCATGAGTCATATGGATGATATGATGAACATGTCGATGTTCGCCTTTGAAGCTACATCATCTCACGTGATGATCGGTTTTGGTGTAGTGAATTTGGTTCGTGTAATCACTAAAGACGACTAAGAGGGATGTTGTTTTTGAGTGGGAGTTCGTGGCATAATTTTGAATTGACTTGAACTTATTTATCATGAACAACCAATCAAAGTATTTGCACAAATTGTAGTATTCATTGGCATCCACAAAACTACCTTACACTTAGATTGTTGATTGAGATATAGCTGTTATGATCTCGTAAAAATCATTTAAGATTGGTACCGTATTAGTGAAATTTAAAATTGAGTCTTATTGTAGATTTTTGGTATTTCGTACCTAGCTCCATATGGTTAATGATTGATTGATCTAAATAGCAACCAATTCCCATTAGAATCTAGAGTCATGGTTGCTTCCATATTACTTTATCTTCAAAAGAATGTTTTGTCGATCAAGGTGATTTTGGAACTGAAAAGAGTTGTTTTCAGAAACAATCAAGTGAAAGATATATTGATATCTAGAAACTTATTTGTGGCAACATGACTGAGTATAATTTAGCGTGACAATGTTTGCTTATATTATCTGAATATATGCAATGATTGAAGACGCTAGGCGTTTGAATATTCCAAGAAGTTGGGCGCTAAAAATATCCTCTAAATTTCTTCCTTCGAGCTATAGTAGCTTAATCATAAAATTGTTATGATGGGATGGATTAAAAGTATCGGTAAAGTCGTTTACCTTACTTGGAGATTGCTAAGAGTGGAATCTAGAAGAATACTATTAATATGGTGATATTAGTAGAACAATCAAACTCAAAGTATGACTCAATGAGTGATAGTATATGACTAACACGCCAAAGAAAATGATCTAGTACGACTAGCATTGTTTGATGTTGAATGATTCTTCTGTAAAGGAAAGGGAATATTGAAAATAGAATTACAAAAAGATATATGGCAGAAAAAGAAGATAACTGAAAAAGTCCAGCTCAGGAGTATATGCTTGATATACAAGTTATAGATGTATTACTAGTTAACAAAATATTTTTGGATATTTTGATACCACATTGGTTGGTGTGAGTTGTCATACAAAGCAACGCAATGGAAGAAATACAAGTGCCTAAAAGAAACTAGTAATAGATGTGAAATCGATTATGACAAGAACAGTAATAAAGTGTTATTGTGTTCATTGTCGTATCGAACCAAACATTCAAGATTTATTTTAAGAACTTAATAAGTTGTTGTTTTTTTCTATTCTTTTGTGAGAACAAATGAGATTGTTCAAACTATGACCATGTTCCATAATTGATGGATATGTTAATATAAATCATGTTGGTAAAGTAAACATCTATAAAACTAAATGCTAAACGTTGCAAGACGTAAAAGAGTTTCACTTAAATTGTGACACCACCATTTTAAGTTCATATCGGAAAGGAAAACATGAAGGAACTCCATATTGATGGACTTCCGGAGTCATTTTGTTTTGAATAAATTGACGCTTGTGAGACTTCTTCCAAAACATGACTAAAATTCCATTCATAGGCCAAAGTAGAATGGATGACTAATTTAGTGGAGATTATACATGTTGATGTATATAGTCCATTATGTGTAGTCATGTATGGTGGATTAATTTTTCCTTCAGAAAATGTTGTCGATGATTTGAGTAGATATGTGAGTATATCTATTTAAAGAGAACGGAGTTTGACATTTTGAATTGGTTCAAATGGTTGTTAATATGAATTAAAAATCATTGTAACAAGATAATAAAGTATTTATGATTGGATCATAAAGGATAAAGTTTGAGTTACAAGTTTAGCAAAACATCTGAGGAGTTGCAGAATTGTTCTACAACTTATACTTCTCGAATACCCCACATTAGTTTGGAGCATTCAAATAACAAAATCAAACCTTGTTGGACATGGTAAGATTAATAAAATAGCCATTATAATTTTGTAGTTTATACATTAAGGACAACCGTTTTTCACTGAAAAAAACACCATCATGATCCGTTGAAATTGACAACATATAAGATAAGGTTTGGGTAGTGACCCGAATTGTCATTTTCTTAAGTTTTGGTATGCATAGCATATGTAAAAAATTTACAACCAAAATGGGATACATATATGTTTATAAGGTTATCCCAACGAATCCATTGGGTATTTCTCCTATCACTGACCAAAGACAAACGTTGTTTGTCAGAAAGGGTTGATTTCTCGAGAAAGTAGTTCTTGCGAAATAAGTGAGTGGGAGCATAGTACAAACTCAACGAGATTAGAGAGTCTTCGTTCTCATGTCAAGAGTAGCGCAGCACTGGAAGTTGTTCTGGGGTTTCCTATTTTGACAAAGTAGAAGACACTACAAATGTTGTAGATACTTCGAATGAGTTTGCGAACTGAACCACAAAAGTCCTAATACTTTGTACTTAGACCAACTTGTGGTTTAAGAGAAAAGTGTTGTTTTGACAACAAAAGGACATGGACCTTATAAAGGAAGCAGATGATGGGCCCTGACTTCGTAAAATTGACTATGAGTCATTATATCCGCCATAGTATCCTTGTATGAATATCAAGTATGTGACTTGGTAGTCCTTTCGATAGACATGATGCCTAACGATAGCAAAAGGGTCTATATAGAGACAAAGACATGAATTTTTACATCCTTTGAAAGTTGTACTTATCGAAAAGTTATTTTCGACGAAGTTCAAAGAGTTGACTACTACAAGATTTTGATCTTCTGTAGTGATGTTTTAGTCTTTGCGGATAGTTCTAGCAAAAGTTACATATTATGATATGGCAGTTGAATAACAAAACCAACTCTCCTCTCGAGGAAGTTTGATCGAGGATGTGTACTTGACACAGTCTAAGAGTTTTGTAAAATTCAAAAGGTTGCTAGAAAGGTATGCACACTTCAATGGTTGAAATGAGCATAACGAAGTTGAAATATTTACCTTAATGAAGTTATCAAAAGAGTTTGATTCTATCATGAACGATAAAGATGCTTGTAAAGTTACAAGAAATTAAGTGGGAGCACTATGACATATTTCCAATACTTTATGTAGATGACATATGGTTGATTGGAAAATATGTATTTTAAATTAACACGGTTAAGATTTTCGATTTCATATTGATGAAAGGCTTAGAAGATATTGGGCATCGATATCTATAAGAGATGGATTAAATTGCCTGATATGATTGAAGCCAAATTACATAGATGAAATATTGAAGTAAGTCAATATCGAAATGACAAGGAGTTCTTGTCACATGGAAAATAATTAAGCAAGATTCAAGTGTTTTGACACATGATGAGCATCATTGAAACTGAGATTTCTAAGTCATGTTTCCATGCTATGTACACAACCAGATGAGTCCTATGCTATAAAATGTTATAGCGGGATAATTCATATGATGATTAGACAACAGTGGGAGAGATTCTTGTGTCATTTTAGAAATGCTAAGGATATGTTTTCTTATGTAGTAATGAAAAAATATTAGTTGTAATTTGTTACACTAATAGTCATGTCATTTATTCAAATAAATTTATCTCAATTAAAATACGTGATGAAGGGTAGCACAATAGGCTGGAAGAAAGTTCCATGCTGGATTTGAAAGAGTTTTAAAATTAAATATTGTGACAGATACTACAACAAAGGCTAAAGTATATCGTTGTGTTGACAGATAGTAAGTGTATTTTGTGTCAAGGAGTTCTTCATTGAACTTGGTGAATTTCCAAGCATGCTGACACTATAAAGCTAAATTTTCACAATGTTAGTGACATTAGTTTAAGCTGAGGAATTAAGGTATCACCGGAACTTGGTGCATTTCCAAGAATGCTAACACTATGAAGCTACATTTTCACAATGTTAGTGACATCGTTTTAAGCTGGGGAATTAAGGTTTCACCAATTGACCATATATATACAAAGTCATCTCATTAGAGAATGAGTGATGCGTGTAGACGCAAAGAACATGCAAATCCACATGCAAAGCATGGTAATAAAACGCCATATGTGTTAAGTGGTTACAGACTATAATATTGACTCTAGTGCAAGTGGGAGACTGAAGGGAATATGCCCGAGAGGCAATAATAAAATGGTTATTATCTTATTCCTTATTTATGATGAATGTTTATTTCTCATGCTAGAATTGTATTAATCGGAAACGTTGATACATGTGTGCTTAATAAACAAACAATGGTTTCTAGTAAAGTCTCTCTTTTAACTAGCTCGTTGATTAATAGATGATCAAGGTTTCCTGATCATGAACATTGGATGTTGTTAATAATGGGATCATGTCATTAGAAGAATGATGTGATGAACATATACCCAAAGAGAATATAGCAATGCGATCAAGTCATTTAGTTTACATTGTTATATCAAACATACGAAGTAACTTATTCCTTAGACCATGAGATCATGTCAATCGCTGATACCTGAAGGGTGCTTTGATGGCATCAAACGTCACACTGTAACAGGGTGACTATAAAGGTGTCGTTAAGTATTCGGAAAGTATTAGTTGAGGATCATAGATCAAGAGTGAGATTTGTCCATCCAAATGACGGAGACATATACTTTGGGCCCTCTCGGTGATATCACATCGAAACCGCTTGAGAGCACGTGATATGATCACAAGGATGTTATATCACGGAAACGAGAAAACAGTACTTGTCAGTAACGAGATTGAACAAGGTATGGTTGATACCAATGATCGAATCTCAGACAAGTAAAATATCGCGAGACAAAGGGAATAGTTCACGACGTTGTTAGTTCACACGATCACGAGAGTCATCGTTGAATATATAGGAGTCATCACGGATCTCCAGATCCCGCTGTTGATTATTGATCGGAGAGGAGTCTCGATCATGTCTATCTTATTCGCGAACCGTAGGGTGACACACTTAAGATTCGATGACGCGTTTGAGAGGATACGGAATATCGAAGAATATTTTGGGCAGCACCGAAATTGTTTCGGGAAAAATTGAAATAGTTCAAGGGGTTTTTCGTCGAATGGTTGTTAATAGAATTAACAAATAATTCGAGGTGCTATATGCAAAAGTTTGTTAATAGAATTAATAAATGCTGAAATAAAGAAATAAAAATGTTTTATTTATTTATGAAAACAAAACCTTTGGATTTTCCAAGTGGAAAATAATGGGAAAATGAGTGGAGGTGAGTGGAGTGTCCACTCACATGATGAGGGAAGAGGTGGGGGCACACCCATGGGCTGGCCGCACCCCCCTTGGGCTGCCTCCCCCCTCTCCTATAAAAGGAGGGTGAGAGCTCTCCCTCCTTCACACACTTGCCCACTTTTTTTTCCCTCCACCCGCTGCTCCATTCCATGGTCTCCGGCTTGGCGAAGCCCTGATCGTGGGATTCTTCTTCACAACCACGCCGTCGTGCTGCTGGAGTTCCGAGGGATCCTCTACTTCCGCGCCCTGCTGATCGAGGGAACGGAGGTCGTCATCAACCGTACGTGTGACCGATCACGGAGGCACCGCCGGATGCGGTGCACATCTTCTCGCTATCGGGATCGGTGTGAGTACGACTACGCCAACAACGAGATTTGATCTCGTAACGCTTTGTGTCTTCGAGGGTATGTGTTCTCCTTAACCCTCTCGTTGCCCGTTGCACTTCGTCTCCTAGATTAGATCTTGGCCTTTCGGGCGTCTCTCGCATAGGAATTTTTTTTGTTTTCTGTGCAACGACCCCTTCACATTCCAACACACAATGAAGAACGCCATTAAGTAAACTATGGTTCAACACAAGGGGGCGGGCAAGGACAATCCCAAACCCCACACCAGCACAACCAAACCAAACGAACACGATAACACGCGGCAGCTGAGGCGCCGACACGTCCAGAACAGAGTCCAGGCCACCCATAGCACAAAAAACAAAAGACGACTGTCGAGACATCGTAGTAGAATTCATAGACGTTGGTACCATGAGACTACGGGTAGAGACGTGGGGGAACGTGTTTGCGCTAAGGGAAAAAACACAGGTTTTACCCAGGTTCGGTACGTCATAGTAATACAGCGTTCCTACTCCTGCAAACTCACTATTCAGGTCTAAAGCCTGTATATACAAAGTACAACGTGAGGTTCTGTTGGCTATTCGTCGAGGATCAACCTCTCGGCGAGTTAGCTAGTAGTTTCTTGTCCTCTATCATATCTCCCGTCCGGCTTTATATAATAGCCGGGTTAGGGCATACAGAGTAGGAATCCTAGAAGACTACGGTAACTATTAACTTGGAAAGTAAGAAATCCGCCTTCTACTCCAAGCCAGATCACGTGGGCCGTGATCTGGGTTCTTCTAGAATCCGACTTCTATGCGTCAGCTTACTAGGCCGCCCAATGGACCGTAGCCCACTACCATTTGGGCCACCCGGGTAATCCAGCACTTTAGACTACCATCTGATATACCCATATTCGGTATATATCCGATAGTAGCCCCCAAGAAGGATCGAGACTCCGTTTTCGCCGTCTTTCGCCAAATGCATCTTTTCCGAGAAATATCGGCCTGCAGTCTTGATTCTTCTTTTTCTCCTTAAAGGATGTGATAACGTAAAACTCGGAATCCAGAAAATCCGGCTTTTCTCGCACGATCCTTCGTGGAGAAGGAACTTCCTACGTCAGCGCTTAAAACTTGCTGGCGTAAGGGACGTTTGGGTTACAGGTGGGAAACCCAGAAACATATCTCTGACAGATTCTCGCGGGAAACGAGAAGATAGCAATAATCATCCTGTCGTTTCATTTCCCGGACTTTCCGGCGAGTGACACGCGTTGGACATCCAACAGTCAAAAGAGCCGTTAGCACGCATCGTGACGGAATTCCGGCTATAAATAGCCGTCTTCTTCCACCGTGAAAACCTTCCGCTTCTCACTTCGCACGCCATTTCCCAGCGCCCAAGCTCACAGCAAAGCAGCTCCCGAGCGCACCATCGCGTCCAAGACCTCACCGGAAATGACCGAGTGCCGCTACTCGATGGCCTCACCGTCGTCTTCCCCAGCCCGCGCTGTCGCCAAGGAGATTGACGAGATTATCGACACAATGGATCCACAATTGGATTCTCCGGTGCACGCCTCCGGCGACGAGCCGACGAAGGCTACGGGCGGCACGGAGGGCGAGGAAACCTCTCTCGCCTCCGCGGATCTTGCGGGATCTTCATCCGCGCCCACTCCGCCGTTTGCTCCCAAAACGGTGGAGGAAAAAATCGCGCTCGTTGGCGACGAGCTCGCGGCCGCGGAGGCCGCAGCCTCCGCCGCCGCCGGAGCCGAAGAAGAGACGGAATCTGCCGGCAACTAGAGTGCCTGCAGTATTCCGTCGTCCCTCCTTCCGACAATGGAGAAGGAGGGGTTTGTACTGAAGGAAAAATGGCGGCTCCCGGAGGACGAGACCGAGCCCATGCCGAACGACGGAGAACGGGTTCTTCTCTCCTCCCACCTTCTTAGAGGTATGGGTATTCCACCATCCGCCTTCTTCCTCCAGATCCTGTCCCACTACAACATCCAGCCACACAACCTTCCACCAAATTCCATCCTTTACTTAGCCGGATTTCAGACCCTTTTCGAGGGTTATCTAGGTATAGCACCTAGACTAGATTTCTAGCTTTACTGTTTCAGGGTTAAGCGGAACTCTTCGGAGGGCGCACTCCCAACTTGCGGAACCATTTCCTTCACTCTTCGGAGATTCCGAGAGGATTGGTTCCCCAAGATTAAAACGTCGAAATCCGTCAAGTTTTGGACGGGTTCCTTCTTTTATCATCCCGACGTTTCCTTTCCTGAAAAAACGTTCGGGGTTCCACCTTTCCTGAACACCGCCGCTGTTCCCCAAGAAAATTGGGGAACAGAGGCAGTTCAAACCCTACCGCCGGATCTTCTCAGGATCAAGCGGCGCATCGCAAAACTCGTCACTTCTGATCCTCCTTTAACCGGCATGGACACAGTCCTTTGCTGGTTGAATAGGCGGATCCAGCCCTTGGCTAATCATGGTGCTCGCCTTCTCTGCGAGTACAAGGGAGCCGATGACGAAATACGGACAACCAACAAGGACTGGTCCGCAAAAGATTTGCGGCGGCGCGTGAATCAGTTGGTCGCATCACGCGACCAATATGAAGAAAGCCGGCCAATGTACACGGCCGAGAATCCGGCTCCCAAGGTATAATTCTTCGCCTTTTGGGGTTTAAATTCTTTCTCCTTTACTCGGTTTTTGTGTTTTTAACTCAGCTTTTTCTTTTTAACAGATTGCTGAACTTCCTGGGTCGGAACTTGCTTCCGACACCGATCTGGAGACGTTGCGTGCCACCTTTGCCGGTGGGCGAAAGCGCAAGAAGATCTCCTCTTCCCAGGAAGTCATCGATCTTGACGGAATTCCCGTCGCCACCTCCAGGTTTGAACATCTGGGTTACTTTCCTTTGTCGGAGTTTTCCTTTCACTTTCGGAGTTTTAACTTTTCCAGCATTTTGCTTTGTTTTTAGCCTACCTCCATCTACTCTAAAGCCAAAAAAGCTGAAGAGGCATAAGGCTGTGGCCAGCAGAGGCCCTCATCCTTCCCCTGCCACCGCTCCGACCACACCGATCACAGTAACAGAAGAGCATGCCGCAGCCCCCACCACCGAGTCTCTGGAGACCAGCCAGCCCATTGTGCCGGAAACGGACACGAGGGAAAGGGCGGCTCCTGAGGTGGGAGGTCCTTCTCGGATAACTGAGGAGGAGATCCCCACCTTTGACAAGGACTTCAAGAACATCAGCGATGGCCTTAGCGCGGCTGGGACTCTTTTTGCTAAGTATGCAAAAGAGTTCACTGAGAACTTAACAGGGTTACAGCGGATGAGCCAGGTATTATCTTTAGCCCCCAAGCATTAAGTAAAATGTCTACTTTTCACTTGATGCTTTTCAATATCATGATTTTTTCATTTCCGTGTTCCAGCAAACCGCTGAAACCATTAACATGGAAGTTTTCAACAAACTTTCCGTCAAGAATAAGGAGGTTAGAAACCTTTTTTTCTATTCTTGACGTGAAAGAAGCAGAGCTGGCATCATCTCAGCTGCAACTGTCGGAAACAACAGTTATATTTTGATTCTCTGAAGTTCTTTATCCAGTTTTTTGTCTAAGTACTCTCCCGATTTTTTCTAAACTCGGAATTTTGTTCCTTGCTTTCCAGCTGCTTTGGCTAAGGCCAAGGAAACAACTGAAGATGACGGCAATGCCGCGATTCTCCGACAGGAGAATTTGGACCTTCATAAGGATCTTATGAAGGTTCGAAAGGATCTGGAGGCCAGCAACATGGCCCTTGGGATTGCTCAGTCCAAGGCCTCTCAGCAGGCAGAAAAGGACAAGGCCACTATCCAGGATCTGGAGAATGCCTTAACCCTGCGCCTTGAGGAAGGCTCCGAGATGGACAAGATTCTCGGTAAGTTGTCAACATTTACCGGTTTTCCATGTCTTGATTTCCTTCTCTGTTTTTTCGCTAACCTTTTGGTTGTTTGTCTGAAAAAACAGGAGATAACCCAAATCACACTCGGATTGAGAAAATCCGAGCTTTTGGGAAGGTATGGACTGCGATCAGGGCTGCAGGCATGCAGCGGGTCAACAAGTTCCTTCCCTCAAGAACTGGGGAATTCTCGGAAGTTGAAAAACTTTTGGAAGCTATCCTGGAGGTGGCGGAATCCAAGGAGTCCACCTTGCGCTCCGCAGCACGGGGTGGTGCACGCATGGCCTTAGGCCTTATGCGTATGCATTACCCCAGTGCCAAATCTTGGCGCGTGGCGTCCGGTATCCCCCTTGGATACTCGGAGACCCAGCGGACCACCATCTTTGACGAGATCAAGGGTCACGCCACCAAGATCGCCTCCATGGTGAACATCTCCATCACCTACCCGAAAGAAGAGATTCCTGCAGCCCCCGAGAACGATAGCAGCGATGAAGACTCGGATGCCTGAAGGATTCTTCTTAACCTGGATGGTGGAAGTAGAAAATAGGAGCATTACTGCACTTTACAATGTAAACTTATATTGTAATGCTTCTATTCTTTTGTATAAACAAGTACTCCGCCTTTTGCAGTTAATTATGAAATTCTTTGAAAGTTTTCCGGGTTTGATATTCCTTTATCTTCTAAGTTCTCTGGCTTATGTGCTTTAACTGTCCTTAGTGTTTGAAATGGCTCAATAGTACCATGAATCTTCATGCCGAGCTACTGGGTAAAACCAATCAGTTTGAACTCGGAAACATGGATCATACTAAGGGCATTTTTACTAACCAGCTCCAGTGACCCAACACATAAACAATAAGATAATGCTTAGAGAATAGTAAGGAATTTTTTGAATGAAACTCGGGCACGCAGGCACAATCCGAGTTTCCTTTAGCCTTTAATAGGCTGAAAATCATTCAGTTTTTAAACACCGAGCACGCAGGCACAATTCGGGTTAACATTGAGTATTTTGTAAGATCATTGGGAAATAGATAAGGTGGAATCATGTTTTGAACTATAATACTTGTAAAAAACATGGATATAAGAATTCCGACAACTTTATTTCATGATCTCAAAGATGTTTACATAGAAATTGAACTAAGTATAGAAGGGACGTAACTGCTGGATACTCCAGGGCATTTTTGTCTCTCCTAGTTCATCATCTATCTTTCTCTTTCTTTTGCGATTCGGCTTCTCGGGATCATCTTCCGTATCGCAAATATCGACAAGATAATATGATCCATTCTTCATGGCTTTACTGATGACAAATGGTCCTTCCGATACTGGGGCCAGTTTGTGCTTTCTTTAATGCACCAATCTTAGCACTAGGTCACCTTCTTTAAAAGAACGATGCCTGATTTTCCGACTATGATAACGTCGTAAACCTTGCTGATAGATGGCGGATCTTTGAAGCACAAGTTCTCGTTCCTCTTCTAAGAGATCGACGGCATCCTGTCGTGCTTTTTCGGCATCCGAGTCGTCGAAATCTTGCACTCTTGGGCTATCATGGATCATGTCCGTCGGAAGGATTGCTTCCGCACCATAAACTAGGAAAAACAGGGTTTGCCCAGTTGACCTGTTTGGTGTTGTTTGAATACTCCAAAGCACGGAAGGTACCTCTTCTACCCATGCTCCAGCTACTCTATCAAGAGGAGATTCGAGTCTTGGACGTATTTCTTGCAGGATTGAGCTATTCATTCTTTCAACCTGTCCATTGGATTGCGGGTGTGCCATAGATGCAAGATCTAGGCGAATTCCCGTTTGTCGGCAATATTTTGCCAACTCTCCAATGGAGAAATTTGTCCCGTTGTCGGTTATTATGCTGTATGGAACGCCGTATCTCATGACTACGTCAATGATGAAATTTCTGGCAGTTACACCGTCAAGCTTTTTGATGGGTTTAGCCTCCACCCACTTGGTATATTTGTCCACAGCTACAAGTAGATGTGTGAGTCCGCCTCGTGCAGTTTTGAATGGTCCCATCATATCTAGCCCCCAGACTGCAAAGGGCCATGTAATGGGGATAGTTTTGAGTGCTTGGGATGGCATATTAGTCTGCTTGGCGTAATACTGACATCCTGCACATGTATTTACTATGTACTTAGCATCTGTCTTGCCTGTTAGCCAGAAAAACCCGGCACGGAATGCTTTTTTGACTATGCTTTTTGATTGAGCATGATGTCCGCAATCTCCGGCATGGATTTCTTGCAGGATTTCTCGTCCTTCTTCTGGTGAAATACATCGCAGAAAAATTCCGGAAGTGCTGCGTTTATACAGGCAATTGTTAATTACCATGTATCCTTTGCATCGACGCTGGATCTGTCTTTGCAAGACTTCGTTTGCTCCTTCCGGGTACTTCTGATTAACTAATAAGTTTATATATGGGATTGTCCAATCCGGGTTAACGAGCATAACTTCAATTGACTCGGACGCCAGAGGATAATCAACATCTCCACCTTTTATCGATGGTTCGTACAAATGTTGAACGAAAACACCTGGTGGTAGGATTTTTACCCTTTCTGATCCCATGGGGGCTAACGCATCCGCGTTCCAATTTTCTTCCCTTTTAACATGGAGCTCTTCGAATCCGAAGAAACAAATGGCGAACTCGTCCACCGTTCTCCGGTATTCGGCCATTATAGGGCTTTTTGCGTCCCAAGTTTGGTTGAGCTGGTGCAGTACCAAATCTGAGTCACCGTAGCACAAAATGCGCTTGACACCTATTTCTTTTGCAATATGCAAGCCATGAAGCAGAGCTTCGTATTCTGCCACGTTGTTGCTGGCATTGAAGTGTATTTGTAATACATACTCCATTGTATCTCCTTTAGGGGATTTTAAAACTACACCAGCTCCAGCGCCCTCATTCATCTTGGACCCGTCAAAGTGCATGATCCAGTACTCGGACTCCGGCATTGGTGCTTTCTCCATTGCTTCCGTCCAGTCGGCGACGAAATCTGCCAAAATCTGGGATTTTATTGCCGTCCTGGGCTGATACTTAATGTCGAAGGCTGCTAGCTCGATGCCCCATTTGGCTACTTGGCCAGTCGCCTCCGCATTGTTTATTATATCCCCTAGTGGTGCTTTACATACCACTGTTATGGAATGTCCTTGGAAGTAATGGCGAAGTTTTCTGGATGCGAAAAATACGCCATATGCCAGTTTTTGATAGTGTGGATACCTTTGTTTGGACTCGGAGAAAACTTCTCTTATATAATATACCGGATGCTGGTCTGGTATGCTCTGTTCGTCTTTCTTCCGTTCCACAACAATTACTGCACTGATAACCCGGTTTGTAGCCGTAAGGTACAATAGCATAGGTTCTTCGTCTTTTGGGGATGCCAAAATCGGAGCTTTCATCAAAGTTTCCTTTAACTGGGTTAATGCTGCATCTGCCTCTTCTGTCCACTCGAATTTGTTGGATTTTTTCAGCAACTTGCAGAGTGGTAAGGCTTTATCCCCCAGCCGACTGATAAATCTGCTGACGGCTGCAGCAGAACCCGTCAATCTTTGGACATCTTTTACACACGTATGTTTGGAGATGTTTAAGATTGCTTTGATCTTTTCTGGGTTTACTTCTATTCCTCTATGAGAAACGATGAAACCCAGAAGTTTTCCTGAGGGAACCCCGAATACGCATTTTGATGGATTTAATTTCATCTTGTAAATGCGCAAATTTTCGAAGGTTTCTCGTAAATCCTCAAGGAGAGTATCTTTTTCCTTGGTTACGACAGCAATGTCGTCCACGTAAACGTGGACATTTTTGCCAATCTGACTATGCAAACAACGTTGCATGCAACGCTGGCAGGTTGCACCTGCGTTCTTCAGGCCAAATGGCATGGTTATGTAATAGTACGTCCCATAAGGGGTTATAAAAGAAGTCTTAATTTGATCTTCCTTTTTCATGCGTATTTGATGGTACCCGGAATATGCATCCAAAAAGCATAAAAGCTCAGAGTCTGCAGTGGCATCTATTATTTGATCAATTCGCGGTAATGCGAACCTATCTTTTGGACACAGTTTGTTTAAGCCGGTGTAATCTATACACATCCTAAGGGCCGTAGTGTCTTTCTTCGGTACTAATACCGGATTTGCCGACCATTCGGTGTGTATAACTTCCTTGATAAAGTCTGCTGCTAAAAGCCGGATAATTTCCTTGCCGATAGCCTTCCGTCTTCTTCCGTCAAATCGACGGAGACCTTGTTTGACGGGTTTGGAGCCTGGAATCACCTTAAGTTGATGCTCAGCAAGTTCCCTGGGTACGCCTGGCATGTCAGCTGGACACCAGGCGAAAATATCCCAGTTCTCACGGAGGAACTTGATGAGCTCGCTTTCCTATTTGTCGGTCATCCCAGTTCCCACTACGACGAATTTTGTCGGATCTAGGATTACCTGTCTTGTGTTCTCGGAGGCCTTGAAGCTATCTGCTGGCTTCCGAGTTTCTTTTCCTACCAGCATTTCTTTCGGCGATACCTCTTTGGCCAGCTCCTTCAACTCTTCCTTTGCTATGATTTTCTCAGCGCAAAGGGCGTTTTCTTTTTCCAACTTGTTTGCCAACTTGAAGTCTCCCGATATGGTGATTACTCCTCCTTTTGGCCCTGGCATCTTCAGCTTGTTATAGATATAACATGATCTTGCCATGAATTTGGCGAAAGCTGGACGTCCGAGTATTGCGTGATACACTCTTTCGAACGGCACCACTTCGAAGGATACTTTTTCCTGACGGAAGTGATATTTTTCTCCGAAAGTGACATCTAGGGAAATTTCTCCTAGGGATCGTGCTTGCCTGCCAGGAACAATGCCGTGAAAACGTATGTTGCTGTGGTTGAGCTGGGTCTCGGAGATTTTCAGATGCCTCAGTGTATCCAGGTACATTATGTTAATGCTGGATCCTCCATCCATCAGCACTCTTCTTAGCCTAGTGTTTTGGACAATAGGGCTTACAACAAGAGCTTGCGTGCCGGGTTCAGGGATATTCCCGGGATGATCAGACTGATCCCAGGTGATTGGTGTGTTTAAATACTTCAAGAATTTCGGGGTTGCCGGAACAACCGCGTTTATTTCTCGAAGTGTTCTTTTTGCCACATTTGCTGATGGAGTTGCCAGGAAAGTTAGGGCACTCTCCATCAACCCTCGGAAACTTGGGCTCGCCTTTTTGCTGTTGTTCCTGGATTTTTTCGTCAGTGTCCGATTGACTGTCTTCTTTTTCAATTTCTGGCTTTTGCTTGGAAAATTTCCTTTTGGAATTCTTCCCCTTGTTTCCGGATCCTGCACTGCCTTTCATATGCTTGTTCAGCCGGCATTGTGCGTTGGTATGGGTGGGTTTCCCAAATTGTGAATGGTGGACGCAGGGTTCCGACTTAATCTTTTCCCATTCTTCCTTGGTGTAATTGATTGGTTCTGAACTGCGTCCTTTCCACCTATTCCCTTTTTCACTTCCAAAGGGTATGTTAACTTCTTTGGGCTTTTGTGTTGCGTCTGGAGTTCCTTTTTTCTCAGGGCGAGGATTCTTTTTGGCCTGTATCAGTGTATCGATATTGCCTCCTCTAGCTCTGATGTCGTCTTCGGCTGCAGCGTGTTCATTGGTGGTTGTAAGCATAGATCCGAGATCTTTGTGCTATTTGGAACCAACCATGAACGGTACAAGTCCGGGTTTTAGGCCATTGACGAAATCATGCATTGCTTGTACGTCAGTTACTCCAGAGCAGCTATTCTTCATTGCAGTCCACCTTGAGATGAAATCCACATATGCTTCATCCTCAAATTGGGTGCAACGGTTTAGCTGGTTGATGCTATTCGGGCATTTGTAGGTTCCCCGGAAATGCTGAGTGAATACTCGAGCCATATTATCCCAGCTGTCGACAGTTCTGGAAGGTAATCCGTTAATCCAATCTCTGGCTCCATCCAATAACATTAGGGGAAGAAACTTTACAGCTTCCAGGTCTGTCCCATTGTTAATCTGGACGGCTGTATAATAGTCTGAGAGCCAAGTATCCGGGTTTGTACTACCGGTATATTTTTGGTATGTTGGACCAACTTTGGCAAAACCAGAATGCAGGGTTATCCTTCGGATCCTGTTTGTGAAGCACTTGGGTCCAAAGTATAGATCATATCTTTCCGCCCTATCCATGTGTGCGGAGTACCTGCCGGCTGAATGGACAGAAGGGGATCTACTCCTTTCTTTTCCAGAGTTGCACGGACGCGCTTTTCCGGGATCATCTCTATTTCTTCCGATATCACGCCCCTTTGGATGAGGTGGAGTTCTACTCCTGTACCTTTCCTTATCACTGGGGGGTGTCCAAGATCTCTCACGCCTGTGAGGTATACCCTGTCTTCCAGCTTTTTCAGCTGGGTGTCTCGGAGGTGGCATTGCTTTGCCGTCATTCTGGTGTTTTTCTTCCCGATCGTGGGGGCTAAGTCCACCTTTCGGGAGATGGGATCCGGTTCTAGACGCTTCATCCTTGTTATCAGGATTTTTCTTGTCTTTTCTCGGATCTGTTTTCCTCTCTTTTGAGTTGTTTGAATCTCTAGGCTCCTCCGGTCCAGGTGCTCCAGCGGCGCAAGTAGCTGTTTTGCATAGGGCGGAGTCGTCATGCAACTTCCCTGATCGCTCTTGCCCCCGCTGTTGCTGCTGCAATGCTTTTCCGAGGAAAGCATACACCCCGTGAAGTTTTTCGCCGTTGGAGTACATATCGTTGTTGATGATGGCGAACGCTGCTTCCGCGTTTTCTGCTGCGGTTTTGTATATTGGTTCGCCTCTGGCATCTTTGCCGTTTACCTGCTTTTGCCAAGATGGGTTATGAAACCTTTCTTTTGGCGGCAGTACTTCCGGTCTTACGATTCCGGGTAACCTTGTAGGTTTTATGGCAGATCTATTCTTTTTCTCGTACTCCTCAATTTCTTTCTTCATGAGCTTGATGTCATCCTGGGTTTTTTGGAGGTGTTCACGAGTTCTGAATAGATGTTGTTGTTGCCTTTGGAGAGCTTGTCTCCTGGCTTCTAGCACTTCAGGGGGTTCATGCAATCCCACTGGTGCTTGTAGCAATTCCTGTTCTTCTTGCTCCGTCATTGGCAGAACAAGGATTTCTTTTGTTTTCTTCTCCGCAGGTTTTATTCCGCTTGCATCTCCTACTTCCGGGCTTTCATCAGCTGGATCAGCCGACTTCTTCTTCCGGAGTTTGTATTGGAGTTTTTTAGCGGCCTTGTGCTTTTTCTTGGAAGAGGGAGGTTTTTTGACAGGTTCATCCTCTGTCAGTTCTTTAGCATTGGGAAATATTGGAGAGGTTTCTCCGTCTTCTCTCTCTTCCTCTGGCGGAGGAGTTCTAGGGCTTCCCTGACTGCCGGCGTCCGTGTTTTCAGCCGGTTTCGCCATTAGTACTTCATGGAATCCTTCCTGAAAAGATTTAACCTTTCTTTCGAAGGCGCCCTCGTCTTCGTCTTCGGAATCAAAGTCATCTGATCTGGTTTCTGACTCTAATCTCGCCTCAATGGCGGCTAGCACAGAGTCAGCTTCCGAGTTCATCGCTATATTGGCGGATGTCGGATCTTCCACCTCTCTAGTGGGTTTGCTGTTTTCTGCCTCTTGCACGGGATTACTTTCATCCGTGTTTTCGGCGACCTCGGATTGCACCATACCGATAAAGTGTGAATCACTTGTTTGTCGGTGATCTGAGCAAAACCCGGTATCATAGTCATCTTCGACTGGGTATAGGGCGGGTGGGAAAAATTTGCTTCCACCGCAAAACCCCATGGCCTCTGCAGTTAGTCCAATAAAGATATTTGCAGATCCAATCGGTAACACGCAGGCACTTACCAGATGATTTTGCGTCGGTATGTAAGATCCATTGTCGAGGAAGCGTCCAACATCGTCGTCGAACTCCAAGCTTCGGACAGTTATGGAACTGCCGATTCCACCGAGTATCCCAGATCGAAACTTAACGCCTGACGCCGTTTTCCCCACGGTGGGCGCCAACTGTCGAGACATCGTAGTAGAATTCATAGACGGGGGTACCATGAGACTACGAGTAGAGACGTGGGGGAACGTGGTTGCACTAAGGACAAAAACACATGTTTTACGCAGGTTCGGTACGTCGTAGTAATACGGCGTTCCTACTCCTGCAAACTCACTATTCAGGTCTAAAGCCTGTATATACAAAATACAACGTGAGGTTCTATTGGCTATTCGTCGAGGATCAACCTCTCGGCCAGTTAGCTAGTAGTTTCTTGTCCTCTATCATATCTCACGCCCGGCTTTATATAATAGCCGGGTTAGGGCATACAGAGTAGGAATCCTAGAAGACTACGGTAACTATTAACTTGGAAAGTAAGGAATCCGCCTTCTACTCCAAGCCAGATCACGTGGGCCGTGATCCGGGTTCTTCTAGAATCTGGCTTCTGTGCGTCAGCTTACTGGGCCGCCCAATGGACCGTAGCCCACTACCATTTGGGCCACCCGGGTAATCCGGCACTTTAGACTACCATCTGATATACCCCTATTCGGTATATATCCGACAGTCAGTGTCCGATTCACTGTCTTCTTTTTCACTTTCTGGCTTTTGCTTGGAAAATTTCCTTTTGGAATTCTTCCCCTTGTTTCCGGATCCTTCCCTGCCTTTCATATGCTTGTTCAGCCGGCATTGTGCGTTGGTATGGGTGTGTAGCGCCCTCACATTTAATAATGTAAGAACTACTGTGTTAAGTGCTAGTCCCTGGATCAATGCTAGCACCACAGAACAAAATGTAATTGTATCTTTGCAGAAGTATCAAAAATTATTACAAAGGATCCAGGATAGCCAAGTATGGCTTTATTACAAAGTGCATAGTCTTGAAAGACTAGCAAAACTCAGAGTTCTAAACAGCAGAAATAAAGGTAGCAATGAGCCTCCATCTTCAATCATGCGCCACAGGCATTACATGTTGGGTGTAGACTCGAGTCCAAGCACTTAATCAAACTTCATCCTCTGAATTTCCTGCACGTTGGAATATGCAGCCCCCGAAGGAGATTCAGTACAAACAATGTACTGGCAAATGACACTATGGTGGATATAAAATGGCAAGTCTAAACTACATGCATATCTGGCTTGGTGGAGTTTAGGCTATTTTGCAGAAAGCAAGTTTTTCCCTAACACTTTTGAAAAAGAGTTTTCTTTCAAAGATTGGCACCATGGGACACACCCATGAGCACCACAACTAATATTTCCTTAGCAAAATTTTACTTCTTCAAAACGGTGTTGAGATTCTTCTGTCCATCCTTGTCCAGCTGCTTGAAGTTGTCCTTACCGGGAACACGGCTATGATCATAGTTTCTAACTCTGCAGAGGTTGTGCACTTTCACCCTTTGTCTTCAATTAGCCCAAACATCCTATAACGCGGAGTGCATCATGGAAAGGAGAGAATTGAGACGAGATCTTTCAGAAGCAAGAATTCAACCCAACCAGCAAGACCCGTTCCACCTATAATTCTGCTACATCTTCATGTCAAGCATGGGTTGAACTCTCACAACTTAGTTGATCAAAACAGAGCCCATATGTCAAAGGGCTGCACGGGAAGCTACTAAACTTAGAGGGACTTAGGAATCTCTTTGTTCCTGGGTGGCCATCCACAAGTGTACTCCTTTGGTGATAAACACCATTGATATGGCCCTAGGGAGCCACTCAACATAATCCAATCACATCCAAAATCCACCCAGGTGTTTCATTGGGAGTTATACTTAGAATTTTTCCACAACATTGAGTAAAACAAATTTGTAGCAAGGCTAAGCATCTACTAAGTATATGTTTCCAAAATAACAAGTCTAAAGGATGGCTACACACTACTTGGGATTTTGCATAGCATAATAATAACTTAGTAAAATTTCCTATCATGCATGCTACTCAAAAACACTAATAATGCATAGTAAAATATGGGAGATTTGATGGTGTGTCACTTGCCTTGGCAATGGGATGAACAATCACAACAAGAATAACAGCAACAAGAGTAGACTTGCTCCTCTTCACAATCTAATACAAGCAAAACATGCCACACATAAACATACAACACAAACATAACATAGAAAACAATACAAAAATATGTATGCATGTTATGCCATGATCAAATTAATGCACCAAATTCACAACTAGCAATAATTACTAACAATGACGTTCTCTGGTATTAATAACATGGTTATGATGCATGAAAAAGTTTGTAATGCAACAAGAGGCAAAGAAGCAGCTTAACCAAATTAAATAGGGTTAATTAACTATCTACAAGATCTTATCGAAATAAGGTTCATAAAAAGGTAGATCTAAACCTAACACATTAATAAGATCTAAAAAGCAAGTAAAACTATCAACGACCACTTCATGGATGACTAAGAACGAAGTATAGATTTGAAATTTCGAGTTACTCCGGTGGTAAAAGTAGATCGGAATTATAGAAACAGATCTGTAACTCAAATGGAAAAACTCAAAGAACGAAAATTGTAGATAATGATGAGATGCAGCTACAGTAGAAATTTGAGCGAAAACGGACAAACGGTTGAAGAGTAATTGAGTAATTACCGCTTCAGATCTGAAAGCGTAGATCGCGAAATTCTCCGGCTGTGGTGGATGAAAAGAGGTGAGGTTTCTTGGGATGGATTGGTATCGACGAGATCTAAAACTCTCGTGAAGGCTTGAACGTCAACCGAGGAACTCACGGACCGTGGTGAGTAAAATACCACAAAACAGATCTGAAATTGTAGTTTCGAGTTTGGGACGACCTCACGGCCGAGGCTGGGGTATTTATAGGTGGGTAGGTCGGTGGAAAGTTGCTCCTTGGAGTAGGGAACAAGTAGAAAGAAGCGGAATTGAATTTGGACTCTCCGATGAAGAGATATGCGAGTTTGAATGAGCATAGGTCAAGAAAAACGGGATTTGTACCGGATTCGTACGATCGTACGAGGCTGCGTATGTGGGCTGTGCATTCCTGGGCCGGCCCATGGGAGCTCGCAGGTTTTTTTTTTTTTTTTACCAAAACTAAAATGCTAATAACTTTTGAAATATAACTCGGAATCGAGTCAAACAAATTTCTAAAATCTTGAAATTTAAAACTCTATCATATTTAACTATTATTAAGTAATTTTAGGCAAAAAAAAATATTCAATTATCCTTTAGCTTATAAACGCCTTATAGCAGGATTTTGAGCTTTTTAAAACACGATTTTGTTTTGAGGTTTAAAATGCAACACTCAAATGCAAGTTTTGAAATGATGTCATGCTATGCAGATGCTCTAAATGCAAAACATTCCAAATGTAAAATTTTGGATGTTACAAACTAACCCCCTTAAGATGAATCTCGTCCCGAGATTCGGAATGGCTAGCAAATAGGTGTTGATGGGTTTTCCTACGGTCAATATCTAGGCTAACCCCCTTAAGAGAATATACTTGAGATTGTACTTCCACCAGGCAATTTGGATAATGGAACATGTGATGGAATAAAATGAGTTAGGGGTTACCATTCACAAAATCCATGTTGATATGATTCACATGCCCCTTCTTGAATGGGTTAGGCTTGGAAGCTTCTGCAGTCTTCTGCTCTGGGCAATCAGTTGCATAATGTCCCTTGTTTCTGCACTTGAAACACATCACTTGACTAAGATCCCTCTTCACTTCATGGTTGTGGTTGTGGTGTCCATTGCCATTTGAGTGACCATTGTTGTTACCATTGGTTTCCTTGAGTCCTTCAACATGATCATGACCATTATGAGTGTGTCCATTCCCACCATTGTGATGGTTCTCATGTTTATGGAAATTGTGTCCTCCATTGGATGTGTGCCTCTTATATGAGGGTCCAGATTGGTATTTCCCACCATTACTGTACTTCCTCTTCCTATTTTCCTCCTTTGTCATGTTGTTATCCAAGGTAATGGCTTGGTCCAACAGAGTTTGATAATTTGGGGCATATGCTACAGACAAAGGTATCTTCAGTTCTCCTTTAAGTCCGTTGAGAAATTTCTCCTTCCTCTTGGCATCAGTGTCAATGTCCTCTGGTGCATACCTTGATAAAGAATGGAAATCATCCATATACTCCTTTAAAGTTCTACCTCCCTGCTTCAGGCTACGAAACTCCTCCTTCTTGAGGTTCATTATCCCAGATGAGATATGTGCATTGCGGAATCCCTCCTTGAAATCATCCCAAGTCATGCCTTCCAGTGGATGAGTCACTTGGTAAGTTTCCCACCACATTGCAGCAGGTCCTTCTAACAGATGTGCGGTGAATCTCACCTTCTCCGCATCAGTGCACTCACAAGTTACTAAGTCCTTGTTGATCGAACGAAGCCAGTCGTCTGCCTCAATAGGATCAGTAGCATATGAGAACTTGTTAGGCCTAAGTCTCAGAAATCTGGTAAGTCTATCCATTGGGGGTGGTGGTGGGGGATTGTTGTTGTTGTTGTTGTTGTTGTTCATTGCTGCTACAAACTGAGTCATCATCTGCAGAAGTTGGGCTTGGGAAGTGAGCATCTGCTGTAGGGCATCATTGTTGTTGTTGTCCTCATTGTTGTTGTTGTTGGGGTCGCGACGAGGAGGCATCTGTGAGTTTTCAGCATAGATGAGGAAAAGATAGATAGAGCTATGAGGAGAAAATTTTCCTACCCATGCACAATACAACAAGACAAACAATCAGTGGAAAATAACAACTTAAAATATTTTAGCCCTTAACCAAATTTCGAAATTTGGACTTAGTTTTTGAAAAACTTAAGCGAAACAACTTAGTTCAAACCAAAACAATCTATAATTGCCATATCACAAGTTGATAGGTCAATACTCAAACAAAAACTCTAGCTAACGCATTCTGCCTTGGTGGTCAACTACTGGGTTGGATCATAACTCTTCACAATGATCTCTATGTTCTTGTACATCTTCAGCTCCTTCTCAAGGGCGCTGATCTCTTCTTCAGCTTCTTGAAGATCCTTCTGAGTGTGATAAAGTCTCCATGTAAGTCTTTCTCCAAGTTCTGTGATTGCCTCCCATGCAGCGCATCTAGCTGACTCGAAGAATGATGTGTATTGTTGTGGGTTGGTGAAGATGTAGTCCCCTTGTGTCTTGTGATCATACTCCTTGCTTCTGTATAGGTGAAGTTGAACCCACCAATACTCTTGGCCATCTTCAATGAAAGGAAAACCTTTGTAGAGTGCTGCTCCTCCAAATCCTAATTTTGTCATTAGGTTCTTCAATGCCTTTGGGAATTCAGTCTCACAATCTAGAGTCATGGTCATCAATGGGCCCTTCTTGAGTGATTCAAGGAGGTTGGTCATCTGTCAAGGAGATAAGATATTAGAATATTGAACAAAGGTAGAAGTACTAGAAGAAGAGTTGTTCTAGCTATGTTAGAGTAGAATGGATGGTCAATCCTAGGGTCCTTGAAGTCCTTGTGGTGGTGGAGTTGCAGCTCTTTATCTTTAAGTTGGAAGTCCTTGGCGGTTGCGAAGTTGAAGCTCCATCATCTTTGAGTTTTGAAGTGTAGGGGAAAACATAGGTCATAGAAGCATAGGGTAAGGAGGTACTAGATACGAGATGAGTAGAGGTACTTAGAAAATATGAAGTCTTCTTCCATGGTGATCATTAGATCATTAACAACTTATTGAAATTTGGATATTCACTATAGTGAGAGAGACTGGCACCCGCAAAGCCAATCAGGGAACCGGTCTCATGTACGTGGACATGTAATGTTGGTCCGGGCCGCTTCATCTCACTATGCCGCTAGGATCCAAAAATACTCAAAGGAGTTAATAAATTTTGACCAAAAGGTTTTCCAAACCTAAGGGCTCGAACCTACAGGCAACACTTTGCTCTGATACCATTTTGTAGCGCCCTCACATTTAATAATGTTAGAACTACTGTGTTAAGTGCTAGTCCCTGGATCAATGCTAGCACCACAGAACAAAATGTAATTGTATCTTTGCAGAAGTATCAAAAATTATTACAAAGGATCCAGGATAGCCAAGTATGGCTTTATTACAAAGTGCATAGCCTTGAAAGACTAGCAAAACTCAGAGTTCTAAACAGCAGAAATAAAGGTAGCAATGAGCCTCCATCTTCAATCATGCGCCACAGGCATTACATGTTGGGTGTAGACTCGAGTCCAAGCACTTAATCAAACTTCATCCTCTGAATTTCCTGCACGTTGGAATATGCAGCCCCCGAAGGAGATTCAGTACAAACAATGTACTGGCAAATGACACTATGGTGGATATAAAATGGCAAGTCTAAACTACATGCATATCTGGCTTGGTGGAGTTTAGGCTATTTTGCAGAAAGCAAGTTTTTCCCTAACACTTTTGAAAAAGAGTTTTCTTTCAAAGATTGGCACCATGGGACACACCCATGAGCACCACAACTAATATTTCCTTAGCAAAATTTTACTTCTTCAAAACGGTGTTGAGATTCTTCTGTCCATCCTTGTCCAGCTGCTTGAAGTTGTCCTTCCCAGGAACACGGCTATGATCATAGTTTCTAACTCTGCAGAGGTTGTGCACTTTCACCCTTTGTCTTCAATTAGCCCAAACATCCTATAACGCAGAGTGCATCATGGAAAGGAGAGAATTGAGACGAGATCTTTCAGAAGCAAGAATTCAACCCAACCAGCAAGACCCGTTCCACCTATAATTCTGCTACATCTTCATGTCAAGCATGGGTTGAACTCTCACAACTTAGTTGATCAAAACAGAGCCCATATGTCAAAGGGCTGCACGGGAAGCTACTTAACTTAGAGGGACTTAGGAATCTCTTTGTTCCTGGGTGGCCATCCACAAGTGTACTCCTTTGGTGATAAACACCATTGATATGGCCCTAGGGAGCCACTCAACATAATCCAATCACATCCAAAATCCACCCAGGTGTTTCATTGGGAGTTATACTTAGAATTTTTCCACAACATTGAGTAAAACAAATTTGTAGCAAGGCTAAGCATCTACTAAGTATATGTTTCCAAAATAACAAGTCTAAAGGATGGCTACACACTACTTGGGATTTTGCATAGCATAATAATAACTTAGTAAAATTTCCTATCATGTATGCTACTCAAAAACACTAATAATGCATAGTAAAATATGGGAGATTTGATGGTGTGTCACTTGCCTTGGCAATGGGATGAACAATCACAACAAGAATAACAGCAACAAGAGTAGACTTGCTCCTCTTCACAATCTAATACAAGCAAAACATGCCACACATAAACATACAACACAAACATAACATAGAAAACAATACAAAAATATGTATGCATGTTATGCCATGATCAAATTAATGCACCAAATTCACAACTAGCAATAATTACTAACAATGACGTTCTCTGGTGTTAATAACATGGTTATGATGCATGAAAAAGTTTGTAATGCAACAAGAGGCAAAGAAGCAGCTTAACCAAATTAAATAGGGTTAATTAACTATCTACAAGATCTTATCGAAATAAGGTTCATAAAAAGGTAGATCTAAACCTAACACATTAATAAGATCTAAAAAGCAAGTAAAACTATCAACGACCACTTCATGGATGACTAAGAACGAAGTATAGATTTGAAATTTCGAGTTACTCCGGTGGTAAAAGTAGATCGGAATTATAGAAACAGATCTGTAACTCAAATCGAAAAACTCAAAGAACGAAATTGTAGATAATGATGAGATGCAGCTACAGTAGAAATTTGAGCGAAAACGGACAAACGGTTGAAGAGTAATTGAGTAATTACCGCTTCAGATCTGAAAGCGTAGATCGCGAAATTCTCCGGCTGTGGTGGATGAAAAGAGGTGAGGTTTCTTGGGATGGATTGGTATCGACGAGATCTAAAACTCTCGTGAAGGCTTGAACGTCAACCGAGGAACTCACGGACCGTGGTGAGTAAAATACCACAAAACAGATCTGAAATTGGAGTTTCGAGTTTGGGACGACCTCACGGCCGGGGCTGGGGTATTTATAGGTGGGTAGGTCGGTGGAAAGTTGCTCCTTGGAGTAGGGAACAAGTAGAAAGAAGCGGAATTGAATTTGGACTCTCCGATGAAGAGATATGCGAGTTTGAATGAGCATAGGTCAAGAAAAACGGGATTTGTACCGGATTCGTACGATCGTACGGCTGCGTATGTGGGCTGTGCATTCCTGGGCCGGCCCATGGGAGCTCGCAGGTTTTTTTTTTTTTTACCAAAACTAAAATGCTAATAACTTTTGAAATATAACTCGGAATCGAGTCAAACAAATTTCTAAAATCTTGAAATTTAAAACTCTATCATATTTAACTATTATTAAGTAATTTTAGGCAAAAAAAAATATTCAATTATCCTTTAGCTTATAAACGCCTTATAGCAGGATTTTGAGCTTTTTAAAACACGATTTTGTTTTGAGGTTTAAAATGCAACACTCAAATGCAAGTTTTGAAATGATGTCATGTTATGCAGATGCTCTAAATGCAAAACATTCCAAATGTAAAATTTGGGATGTTACAGGGTGGGTTTCCCAAATTGCGAATGGTGGACGCAGGGTTCCGACTTAATCTTCTCCCATTCTTCCTTGGTGTAATTGATTGGTTCTGAACTGCGTCCTTTCCACCTATTCCCTTTTTCACTTCCAAAGGCTATGTTAACTTCTTTGGGCTTTTGTGTTGCGTCTGGAGTTCCTTTTTTCTCAGGGCGAGGATTCTTTTTGGCCTGTATCAGTGTATCGATATTGCCTCCTCTAGCTCTGATGTCGTCTTCGGCTGCAGCGTGTTCATTGGTGGTTGTAAGCATAGATCCGAGATCTTTGTGCTGTTTGGAACCAACCATGAACGGTATAAGTCCGGGTGTTTTAGGCCATTGACGAAAGCATGCATTGCGTGTACGTCAGTTACTCCAGAGCAGCTATTCTTCATTGCAGTCCACCTTGAGATGAAATCCATGTATGGTTCGTCCTCAAATTGGGTGCAACGGTTTAGCTCGTTGATGCTATTCGGGCGTTTGTAGGTTCCCCGGAAATGCTGAGTGAATACTCGAGCCATATCATCCCAGCTGTCGACAGTTCTGGAAGGTAATCCGTTAATCCAATCTCTGGCTCCATCCAGTAACATTAGGGGAAGAAACTTTACAGCTTCCAGGTCTGTCCCATTGTTAATCTGGACGGCTGTGTAATAGTCTGAGAGCCAGGTATCCGGGTTTGTACTACCGGTATATTTTTGGTATGTTGGACCAACTTTGGCAAAACCAGAATGCAGGGTTATCCTTCGGATCCTGTCTGTGAAGCACTTGCGTCCAAAATATAGATCATCTCTTTCCGCCCTATCCATGTGTGCGGAGTACCTGCCGGCTGAATGGACAGAAGGGGATCTACTCCTTTCTTTTCCAGTGTTGCACGGACGCGCTTTTCCGGGATCATCTCTATTTCTTCCGATATCACGCCCCTTTGGATGAGGTGGAGTTCTACTCCTGTACCTTTCCTTATCCCTGGGGGGTGTCCAAGATCTCTCACGCCTGTGAGGTATACCCTGTCTTCCAGCTTTTTCAGCTGGGTGTCTCGGAGGTGGCATTGCTTTGTCGTCATTCCGGTGTTTTTCTTCCCGATCGTGGGGGCTAAGTCCACCTTTCGGGAGATGGGATCCGGTTCTAGACGCTTCATCCTTGTTATCAGGATTTTTCTTGTCTTTTCTCGGATCTGTTTTCCTCTCTTTTGAGTTGTTTGAATCTCTAGGCTCCTCCGGTCCAGGTGCTCCAGCGGCGCAAGTAGCTGTTTTGCATAGGGCGGAGTCGTCATGCAACTTCCCTGATCGTTCTTGCCCCCGCTGTTGCTGCTGCAATGCTTTTCCGAGGAAAGCATACACCCCTTGAAGTTTTTCGCCGTTGGAGTACATATCGTTGTTGAGGATGGCGAACGCTGCTTCCGCGTTTTCTGCTGCGGTTTTGTATATTGGTTCGCCTCTGGAATCTTTGCCGTTTACCTGCTTTTGCCAAGATGAGTTGTGAAACCTTTCTTTTGGCGGCAGTACTTCCGGTCTTACGATTCCGGGTAACCTTGTATGTTTTATGGCATATCTATTCTTTTTCTCGTACTCCTCAATTTCTTCCTTCATGAGCTTGATGTCATCCTGGGTTTTTTGAGGTGTTCACGAGTTCTGAATAGATGTTGTTGTTGCTTTTGGAGAGCTTGTCTCCTGGCTTCTAGCACTTCAGGGGGTTCATGCAATCCCACTGGTGTTTGTAGCAATTCCTGTTCTTCTTGCTCCGTCATTGGCAGAACAAGGATTTCTTTTGTTTTCTTCTCCGCAGGTTTTATTCCGCTTGCATATCCTACTTCCTGGCTTTCATCAGCTGGATCAGCCGACTTCTTCTTCCGGAGTTTGTATTGGAGTCTTTTAGCGGCCTTGTGCTTTTTCTTGGAAGAGGGAGGTTTTTTGACAGGTTCATCCTCTGTTAGTTCTTTAACATTGGGAAATATTGGAGAGGTTTCTCCGTCTTCTCTCTCTTCCTCTGGCGGAGGAGTTCTAGGGCTTCCCTTACTGTCGGCGTCCGTGTTTTCAGCCGGTTTCGCCATTAGTACTTCATGGAATCCTTCCTGAAAAGATTTAACCTTTCTTTCGAAGGCGTCCTCATCTTCGTCTTCGGAATCAAAGTCATCTGATCCGGTTTCTGACTCTAATCTCGCCTCAATGGCGGCTAGCACAGAGTCAGCTTCCGAGTTCATCGCTATATTGGCGGATGTCGGATCTTCCACCTCTGTAGTGGGTTTGCTATTTTCTGCCTCTTGCACGGGATTACTTTCATCCGTGTTTTCGGCGACCTCGGATTACACCATACGATAAAGTGCGAATCACTTTTTTGTGGGTGATCTGAGCAAAACCCGGTATCGTAGTCATCTTCGACTGGGTATAGGGCGGGTGGGAAAAATTTGCTTCCACCGCAAAACCCCATGGCCTCTGCAGTTAGTCTGATAAAGATATTTGCAGATCCAATCGGTAACACGCAGGCATTTACCAGATGATTTTGCACCGGTATGTAAGATCCATTGTCGAGGAAGCGTCCAACATCGTCGTCGAACTCCAAGCTTCTGACAGTTATGGAACTGCCGATTCCGCCGAGTATCCCAGATCGAAACTTAACGCCTGACGCCGTTTGCCCCACGGTGGGCGCCAACTGTCGAGACATCATAGTAGAATTCATAGACGGGGGTACCATGAGACTACGGGTAGAGACGTGGGGGAACGTGGTTGCGCTAAGGACAAAAACACAGGTTTTACCCAGGTTCGGTACGTCGTAGTAATACGGCGTTCCTACTCCTGCAAACTCACTATTCAGGTCTAAAGCCTGTATATACAAAGTACAACGTGAGATTCTGTTGGCTATTCGTCGATGATCAACCTCTCGGCGAGTTAGCTAGTAGTTTCTTGTCCTATATCATATCTCCCGTCCGGCTTTATATAATAGCCGGGTTAGGGCATACAGAGTAGGAATCCTAGAAGACTACGGTAACTTTAACTTGGAAAGTAAGGAATCCGCCTTCTACTCCAAGCCAGATCACGTGGGCCGTGATCCGGGTTCTTCTAGAATCCGGCTTCTGTGCGTCAGCTTACTGGGCCGCCCAATGGACCGTAGCCCACTACCATTTGGGCCACCCGGGTAATCCGGCACTTTAGACTACCATATGATATACCCCTATTCGGTATATATCCGACAACGACTAACATCGAGAAACAATTGGGGGCTCGGGAGCGCGGTACCATATCAGGTAGTAGCAAGCAGCGCGGGCGTAGCTTCGCCCTGAGTCTTGGGCTTCTTCTTCTTCGCGAGGTTGATTGTGTACATCATGGAGATCACCTCCTCATTATGGAGCGGAAGGACTGGCCCATGGAGCTCGGATAACTTGGTGAGATCATCTTTCGGCGCCGGCGCATCCCCCTCCTTGATACCACCCTTCTTGAGCAGGACATGGCGCGTCCTCTCCATACTGGAAATGGAGCTAGTGGGCTTTGCCGCAAGGCGAGAGCTTGAGCGGCAGATCTTGGAGGTTGGTGGGGGGGGGGCGGATGCGGCAGCCGGGCTCGCAGTCGGGGTGGGGAGGATAGCAGGGGCGGCCATCGTGGAGACCAAAGAGAGAAAGTTATCCAGTAGGGAAGGGGCCTCCCCTCCTGGCCCGTTCCCCACGAGGCCCGTAAAGAGCCCACCAATAGCAGCAGCCCGGTCCAGCTACCCTAGACGCAAAGCACCCACCTCCACAGGTAATGGGCCGTCAGCGCCAGGGGAATCCGTAGCAGCGTGGCCCAACAAGGCGAGTGCCATGCCCCTGATATGTCCAAAACGTATCTATAATTTTTGATGGTTTCATGCTATTTTAATGCTTTTATAATTATTTTTATATTAAGTTTATGACTTGTTTGGACTAACCTACTAATAGTTGCAAAAGTGCACAATGTTCTTGTTTTACACTTTGATGTGTAGGAATTGCCAAAAATAGAAGGAGAAACCTTGTTGGAGTCGAATTGGGACTTTCCTGAAATATGTCTGAAAATACTTTTTAAAGATTTCCACGTTAGGGGTTGAAGACAGCGTCAAACGGAAATCTAACAGAAGACAAAATTGTGGGAAATTTTGCGGCGTATAATCTAGCGTCAAAAAACGCCTGATTCCGAATCCGGGAGGCCGAGATACGCCCGATTTACCGCAGCCCTAGATGGGATGACGGAAATCCGTGAGACTATATAAAGGGAGGAAACTTATGTCGTGGGAGACACTCCATACCACGAATTTCCAGCCACTAAAGCCACGTTTTTGTCTCCCCCATGGATCCCATCTCCATGGGAGAGGGCTCCCAAGTCCATGAAGGAAAAGGGCTAAGGGGCGGTGCTCCCCTATGATGCCGGCGACGCAGGGAAGGAGTCCTTGCGCCACCGACGGCGCCGTCTTCGTCCTGCGCCCCGCGCTGTCCTCTCAAATATCTGAGAGTGTTTAATGTTCCATTGAAAGAATCATGAGTTGTTCTTGTCATATTGAAGCATAAATTTGTGGTGTTCTCCTTTGAATGTTTTATTTGGTTGACTTGGCGCATGCTCACACCATGTTTATGACTATGAACCAGTCACTAATAAACTCTATGATCATTTATTTTTTGAACTTGTGGTACCAGTTATGCTTTGATTAATGATGTTTATGTCGCTATGCATGATTATGGCTCGTATGCTCTCTTGATTTGTCGCCCACAGTCTTTTGCTAGCCTCCAACTGTACTGAGTATGAGCTCTACTCGTGCATCCAACTCCCAAAAACCAAAATTTTCCCATTGTGTCCACCATACCTACCTACATGTGGTATTTAACCGTCACTCCAAAGTAAATTGCTCATGTGTTAACTTTAAAACTTTCAAAATTACTCATGTTTTGTGCTCCTGTTTTAGCTCATGCGAACCTAAATAGAGAATCTTTTCCTCACTTGTTGATTGGACTTTCACACCCTCGACTAGTGGCTTCATCCGCTTATCCAATGATAGAAGAGCCGGCAGCGGGGTGCCCAGCCCCAAATTAATAACACAAATTCTCTTCACTATTTTTGCCCCTGATTTATCAGTCAAAGCATAATTGTGTAAACAAAAGAGAAAGAGGGATGACCTTCTACTCAGATGCATCTTTCTATGGGAGCTTCTCTTTTGAAGTCTAGTTGGCTTGTGACGTACTGTATTTTATGTTTACCATTCGTTGACATAAGCATACACCTCTCTTAAAAAATCTTTTTATATCTATGTTTAATAAAATAAAAGTTCTAGCACATGAGTGATCCATGGTTCCCTCTGCGAAGGGTCTTTCTTTTACTTTTATGTTCAGTCTCCATCTTCTAACTTTATGCACGGTTGAGAGAGCATAGTTGCCATTTTGAGTTTTATGTGCATTTGTCCCAAAAGCATTATTAATTGATTCATGATGTGTTATTGCTTGTTCTCTAATTATTTGTTCTAGTCTTCCTCGTGAACTTTGAAGGTGTCTTGGCATTTATGTTTTGCCCCACTCTTAAGGACAAGCGAAATATCACTTTGCCATGTTATCTCCATGCTTGAAACAAACGTATATCTTTCGAGTGCATTATGGTTCATGATCTTTTATTTGTGCTACTTATCATGATGCAAGGTGATTGCTATGCTCTATTGTTAGAATTTTATTTATCATGCTTGTTGACGAAGATATGGATCCTGGACCCTGCGGGTAAGGACACCCCCTCTCAGGCCCAGGGACAAAGCCCAAGAAGAGGCGCTTTCGAAGTACTCTAGAAGGCCCGCGTGAAGCCCACCTGCACTAAACTTGCGGGTTAAGTTAGAAAACATGTAACCGACCTAGCTAGGGTTGGAGTCCTCTCCGGGTAGAACTCGAGACCTGGCCATCTATATAAGGCCAGGAGAGCCCCCCTAGGAGAGGACCAAGTAATACCGCACGACCAAAAAGCCTTGAAACTCGAGATCTACTCTCGATTCGAGCAACCTGTAACCGATCTAATCATCTAATACAGATCGACAGAAGGCAGGAGTAAGGGTTTTACCTCTTCGAGGGCCCCGAACCTGGGTAAATCTCGCCCCCTGTCTAGCCGACGATTCCACCAGCGCCCATGACTTCTCCTAGTCGAAACCCGATAGGGTCACCTAAGGGATTTGTGGAGTCAGAGATTCGACAATTGGCGCCGACCGTGGGGAGCGCGGGCGCTGGATCACCGGCATCTTCGGCTTCATCGACGTCCAACTCCCGTTGGAAACCATCGACTACGGCTCCGAACAATCCTGTACGGATCGGATCCGTCATAGTCACGCCTCACTCGCCGGAATCACGCCCGGTGTTCGAGGATCTGGAGAAGAGCGTCACCCTGACGTTTGGGAGCTTCAACTTCATGGCGAACAGAGACGGAATCCTCCACTTCTCGGATGAATCTGAACCCGAATCTGGAGCCGTCAACTCGCGCTTTCCTATGGAGAAAAGTGGCGAGTCCATCCGCTTCAACACAGTCGACTATCATGCCCTCTCGACAGAGGAACCATCTCGAGTACGGGAAGCTTTCCGATCTACGCCTAGGACGCACGAGCCACGACTGGCCCAAGTCTGCATGGCAGGATCGGAACAGCCCTCAGAAACCGAATTCAGCGCAACCGAGCGCGATATAATCGGCGTCTCGCGGGAGTCCTGGAAAAGGGCCAAGGAAGCCATGCGGCGGAGTCAGCCACCCGCGGCAGGAGCTTCACAGGAGGACCTAACCGCCTACCACTACCACCTAGTAAGAGCGGCCTCAAACATCAAAGATGCCCGGGCGGATCTAGCCCGTCGCAGAAGAGCGGCGGACGAATCAAGCCTGCGACGAGTCGAGCAGTCCCTTGCACCCTCGGTTGGTACCCGACCCGCGAGGAAAGGACACGCAACATCGTCAAGGGACCACGAATCCATGACTGCGACCGACAGGTCGACCACGTCTTCCTTCATGAGGGTCGACGATGACGGCAACGTCTACCTGCAAACCCCAGCTGCCGCGATCCTAGCCGCAGCAACTTACATGCAGATGAACCAACCGACGGAAAGCGACCCTCGGGTGGAACAGTACAAACAAATTCGCAAAGGACTAGGATTTGCGGCCGCAAGGCTCGCTTCTCACGATCGCAAGAAGACCGAAGAACAATTGGAGAAGGAGCGACATGAGAAGGACAAGGATAAAGAAACGCCCCGCAGGCACAGAAGCTCGTCCCCAAGAAAAGACAAATCGCCACGACGTGGTCGAGGAAAAGAAGCCCGCCGCCGCGGCGATAGTCGAAGCAGCAGCGACGACAGCCCGAGAGACAAAAGCTCGCGGCACCACAGCAGCCGCTCGAGAAAACGAAGCAAAGAACCAAGGAAAGATAACGACCGCGACCGGTCCGAATACGACGCGCGATAAGATCTCGCCCAAAAGAAGGTGTATAGGGCGAGAGCTTCACGATATCGCGAGCGCTCCTCATCCAGGTCCTCAGACGACGAAACCTGTGGAGCACTCTGTTTCACTCGCAGCATCCGTGAAGCACCTCTACCCAAGAGGTTCAAGCTCAGCACGGAGGTGGTAAAATACGACGGCTCACTCGAGCCCTCCCAGTGGTTAAGCGACTACCTCACGGCAGTAAAATGTCAACGTGGGAACAAGAACACAGCCATGCAATACCTCAATTTGCATCTTACAGGCGCGGCCCGTAGTTGGCTGGAGAGAAGACCCAAATCTTGCTACGCATCGTGGGACGACCTACACCGCGATTTCTGCAAAAATTTCCAGTCGACTTACAAGAGGCCAGCCACAATCGAAGAGTTACGAGCATGCAAACAGAAGAGTGGCGAATCCACACGAGAATATATCCAGCGGTGGACCACACTCAGGAACACCGCAGGAACCATCTCGGAAGAGGTGGCGATTGAGGCCTTCGCCAAAGGGGCGAGAAGAACCGCGTTTCGAGAAGAACTAGGCAGAGCCGCGCCCAAAACCATTGGGGAGCTAATGATCATAGCCGAAAAATAGGCTAACGGAGAAGACGCGGTGCGCAATGAAAGAGCATCGTCGCCCGCACACGAGGACGACCGCCATGGACGAAGAAAGAGAAGGAAATACTATGACCACGAGGACAGGAAGGAATTAGTGGCGGCAGAATTCACGCGAAATCGCGACTCTGGTCGCCGTGGAAGTCGCGAGTGGAAACCAAAAGCAGAAGAAAAATCCCCCGAGGAGGATCTTGATGCATACTGCTCGCTACACCTGTTTACAGATAAGCGCACGGGCAAAACTAAGGCAACACACCTTCTCAAGGATTGCCGAAAGTTTCTTGACATCTCAGATGCTCTCGCGAGGAAGAGATTTGCATCCACCCAAAACTACCCGCCGCTGCCAGGAGGAGGACAACAATTCCAGCCGCCTCCACCACCACCTCCACCAGCAAATCCAAACATGGCGCTAGCCGCACTACCTGCGCCACCACCACAAAACAATGGAGCCAATGCATACCCGAACCCGGCAGGACAACTCGCGATGATACAGAAGGTATGCCCCTCTCGCAGAGCTCAAAAGACTAACACGAGGCAATTGTGCATGGCAGTGCAGACACCACCGACAAAAACCGAGTACCTGAAAATGGCGGATCAGCCAATCACGTTCTCAATGAAAGACCATCCGCCACGAGTCTATCGACCAGGACACGCCGCCCTCGTCATCCAAGCTCAAATTGGTAATTATGACCTGGCCCGCGTATTCATGGACGGTGGCAGTGGCATTAACATCATCTACGCGGACACACTCCGTCGAATGAACAAGAACTTGGACGGCCTAACGGAATCAGAAACATCCTTCCACGGGATAGTTCCGGGCAAAGCAATCCGTCCACTCGGAACAATAAACTTAGAAGTCGTATTGGGCTCTCCAAGCAACTACAGAAGGGAATTCCTGGACTTCGAAGTCGTCGACTGGCCCTCACAGTACCACGCCATTCTTGGTCGAACAGCGTTCGCCAGATTCATGGCCGTACCACATTACGCGTACTTGAAGCTCAAGCTACCCGGCGAATACGGTGTGATCACCATCGACGGAGACTTCCAGAAATCGGACAAGTGCGACATAGAATTTAATGAGATCGCAAAATCTTTCGGGATGCAAGAAGAACTCCAAGAGCTGGCAAAAACCACGGATCACTCCGTTATGCCCCTCACGAAGAAAAACGCGCCTGAACTAGAATTCAGCGCCAACAGCGACACTTGCAAGCATCAAGTGCATCCGACGGATTGTGCGAAGACAGCAATGGTTTCAACAACCCTCTCGCCAGCATAGGAAGGCGCGCTCGTCAAACTCCTCCGTGAGTACTGGGAGATTTTCGCCTGGCAGCCCTCAGATATGCCAGGAATACCCAGGGAGTTTGCCGATCACTCACTCGAAGTCTTTCCTAATGCCAAACCCATCAAACAGACGACTCGACGATTTTCAGAACCCAAACAGAAGGCGCTTGGAGAAGAAGTAAACAGATTGCTAGCTGCAAATTTCATCAGGGAGATCAAGATATCCACCTGGTTAGCAAACCCGGTATTGGTCCCCAAGAAGAACACGGATATCCTTCGGGTGTGCATCGACTACACGTCGTTAAATAAGCACTGCCCCAAGGACAATTTTCCTCTACCACGAATCGACCAGATCGTGGACTCTACGGCAGGCTGCCAACGCCTTTCCTTCCTGGACGCCTATTCGGGATATAATCAGATCCGAATGAAAAGGGAAGACGAAGAGAAGACGGCATTCATCACACCCCACGGTGTCTACTGCTACACGACAATGCCTTTCGGGCTGAAGAACGCAGGCGCAACATATCAGTGCTGCATGCAAAGATGCCTCGCCAATCTCATTGGCAAAAACGTACAGGTGTACGTTGACGACATTGTCATCAAAACTCGAGTAGAGGACACACTCCTCGAGGACATGAGAGAAACATTCGACGCCCTTAACACATATCGGATCAAGCTCAATCCGACCAAATCCGTTTTTGGCGTCCCTGCAGGAAAACTACTCGGGTACCTGGTATCCGCCAGAGGCATTGAAGCCAACCCGGAGAAAATACAAGCTATCTTGACTATGAAGGAGCCAACCAATCTACGTGGAGTCCAGCAGCTCGCAGGACGACTAGCCGCCCTAAGCAGGTTCATCGCACGATTGGGAGAGCAAGCGCTACCCTTCTACAAATTACTGAAGAAGACGGACAAATTCGAGTGGACACCCGAAGCTAAACAAGAGTTCGCAGATTTGAAGAGATCGTTGCAAAGCAGGCGCGTCCTTGCAACACCGCAAGAAAGGGAGCCACTTCTACTATACCTAGCCGCTACAAACCAGGTCATCAGCACAGCAATCGTGGTCGAACGACCTGAAGACGGCAAAGCATACGGCGTCCAACGACCAATATATTACATCAGCGAAGTGCTCTCGCCATGCAAGCAACGATGCCCTCATTATCAAAAGCTCGCATATGGAGTTGTTCTCACAGCCCGAAAGCTCAAACACTATTTCCAGGAACACGCCATCACAGTGGTTAATGATGCCTCACTTGGGACAATCATGAACAACCCTATGGCATCCGGAAGAATAGCAAAATGGAGCATCGAGTTGGGCGCCTGGGACATCACCTATGCAGGACGCAACGCAGTCAAATCTCAAGTACTCGTGGAATTCCTCAGCGAATGGACAGAGCTACAAACGCCCGGGCCACCTGAGTACACGAGCAACTGGATAATGTACTTCGATGGATCCAAGAGAAAAGAAGGAGCAGGAGCTGGAATCGTTCTTATTTCACCTCGGGGAGACAAGCTGCAATACGTCCTGCGACTGGACTTTCCACCAGACGATCCAGCCTCGAACAACGACGCAGAATATGAAGCCCTGTTGCACGGGATGAAGATGGCAATCGCCTGTGGAGCTACCCGATTAATGATCTACGGTGATTCCAATCTCATAGTGCAGCAGACGATGAAAGAATGCGACGCCATTGCTGAAAACATGGTCGCATATCGTGACATGTACAATCTACTCGAAGGAAGCTTTAAAGGTTGCGAGCTGAAGCACATTGCAAGATCTAGTAACGAAGAAGCAGATAGACTGGCAAACATGGGTTCCACGAATACACCCATACCGCCAGGAATATACTTCGAACGGATGATCAAGCGATCGGTCAAAGTGAAGAAAGCTGCAGCAGCGCCAGAAACAGAGGTCAGACCGCAGGTCGCGCTTATCGAGCTTATTCATAATATATCACGACAGGTCTTCCTGGTCGAGCCAGTCTGGACGCAGAAATATCTCGACTACCTGCTCAATAGACAGCTCCCGGCCGATCCACGTGAGGCTCGACAGATAATCAGGCGTAGCAAGTCCTTTCGAGTAGTCAATGGAGAATTATACAAGCAAAGCATCTCGGGAATACTTCAGCGATGCATCGCACCCGAAGATGGCAAGGAATTGCTCCAGGACATACACCAAGGAGATTGCGGACATCATGCTAGCTGGAAAACAATAATGGGAAAAGGTTTCCGAGCAGGATTTTACAGGCTAACAGCAGCCAACGATGCAAAAAGCCTGGTCGAACGATGCGACGCCTGCCAGCGATTCGCACCAAGGCCACACGCACCTGCTACGGAATTACACATGATACCAATAGCCTGGCCCTTTGCACAATGGGTTCTAGACATGGTTGGACCACTACGCAAGTCCACACCAGGTGGATACACACACTTGCTGGTCGCAGTCGACAAGTTTACCAAATGGATCGAGGCTATGCCAGAAACTTCGGCTAGCGCCCAATGCGCCGTCAAGTTTCTCGACTCCATTGTATGCAGATTTGGTGTGCCACATGGCATCATTACAGACAATGGTACAAACTTCACAGCAAAGGAAACACAACAGTTCTGCGAGGAAAAAGGCATCAATTTCAAGTTTGCTTCCGTTGCTCACTCGCAAACGAACGGACAAGTCGAAAGATCCAACGGCTTAGTTCCGGCTGGCATCAAGAAGCGATTACTCGATCGCCTACACCCCGCGGCAGGACATTGGGCAGAAGAGCTACCCTCCGTACTCTGGAGCCTCCGCACAACTCCTAATCGATCGACGAAGTACACGCCATTCTTCATGGTATACGGGGCAGAAGCAGTCCTTCCCGAGGACGTTCGATTCAGCGCCCCACGAGTTGTAGCCTACAGCGAAGAGACTTCCAACAAGGCACTCGCAGAAGATATGGATGCACTCGACGAAATGCGAGACATCGCACTCGCAAGATCCGCAGTGTATCAGCAATCCTTGCGCAACTATCATAGTCGCCGCATACGCCACAGAGCATTCGCGGTTGGGGACCTGGTGCTACGGCTCAAACAGAAGGAAGGACACAAGCTCGAACCACCTTGGGAAGGACCCTTCATCATACACGAAGTCATCCCAGGTGGAGCCTACAGGCTAAAAAATCCAGAGACTGGAGGAATCTATTCCAATCCTTGGAATATTGCACACCTCCGCAAATTCTATCCCTAGATTTACTTGTTATGACAACAAAATAAGGCTATACTGGCCACTACTGTAGCTCGAATACATGGCTTCTCAGTCATTGCAATAAAAACATGATTCCTTCATCATATTCACTCGAAGCTTCTAGTTCTTTACATGCTACAAGTTACAGGTACACCCCCCATAAAACACACGGGGGCTACCCTACAACTAAGCATCACAAAGAAACATCATCAAATACAAGGTTATACACCTTACAACAGTTTTTTTACAAACTATAAACAGATTACAGGATATTTACATCCGACAATCAGTCAAAACGCTGAGCATTCTCAGTCGCCAAAACTCTATCTACCTCTTCAGAGGTCATTCGGATAATCTTCTCCGCTGCAGGACGTACAGCATCATAGTACGGCGAGATATCTTCGATTGCATAATCTGGGCACCGAGCTACGGAGTTCAAGTCTATCTCAGGATGCCATATTCGGACAAAAGAGAGGGCCACAACCGCGCCGCACGTCATTTGGTTGCGTACACACGTGCGAACTTCTCCTTCACGTCCAAACAACCTGAGCAGATAGCTCCAGTCTTCGGGACCCCTTTCGAGCGGATAAAATGCAGCATTCATCGCAACCAAGACCTCGTGAAAAGAACTCACGAGAATTCTCGCCTGGAGAACTCGAAATTTCAAGGTGGCCATCACAAAACCTCGACTGCGATCAGACCAGAAGTTGTTCGCATGAGGTTTCGAACTGTTAGCCTCTTGATGAATGTGGTTTTCCACCCACTGCTTTTCTTCCCTGTCATCCGGTTTTACAACTGAAGAGCAGACGTACTTAGTCAGCTAAGGAAAACAAGGAAGAAAAATGCACGGGGGCTGCACTACTTACATAGCAAATCCTTTGCGACTGAAGCCAATTCATCCATCAGAAATTGTTCGCGTTCAGCTGCCAATTTCTGTTTGGATTTTGCCACATCGGCTATCCCGCGCATAGCTTTTAGCTTGCGCTCACCCTCCTGGACCTTATCACGAAGGCCCGCAAAAGTGCCAACAGCGGCAACAAGTGGATTTACTGGAGTACCACGTCCACCCGAAGTTTCCGCGGCAAACCCAGTAGCCTGGAAGAATACAACGAAAGAAGTAAGATGCCCTACTCGAGTCATTTCTAGTCGCATATCTGACAAACGCTCGGGGGCTACTCCCATCGGGAGACAACGCACAAACAAGGGGAATGGATTGCAAGACGAATTCTTCAATTAAAGACAACAAAGGTACGGGAATACATCCCAAGGTTCATTACATTCAAGGAGACAAAAGAAAAAAAACTATGAAGCTACATTGGTGCTCCCGCTAGCAGCAGTCGCCCCTCCCCGCAGTCGAGCAAAAATCTCAGACAGCTTCCGAGCAAGAATAGCGGCTTGCTCGCCAAAACGAGAGAGCCGTACCTTTTTGCCCGTGGAGGGGTCGACTGGAAGAGATGAGTAGGCCTCCTCCAAACCTTCGACTCCGTGCGCCAAAGCAAATTGGATCGCGGTCTTCGCACCAGTCTCCGACTGTGCGACCGCGAAGGCATCCAGAAGTTTGCCTTCTGAGAAAACCTTCAACAGATCATCTAGCGCGGGTGCAGGAGTGGCGTTGGCGATGAGGCGACCGTGCAGTTGCACCAGCACTTGAGTAGCATCACTAATCAAGGAGAAAACTCCATCAGCGTGCCTTTTAAGCTGGGCAAGTGTGTCGGTTACCACATCCACCCGCTGGAGCCCAGGGATCTCTAGAGGAACATCCAGAAGACCTGCAAAAGAAGAAAATAATACTTAGCAAAGTTCAGCAAAATAAAGGATCAAAGTCGCAAAAGTCCAACACACTTACCCGCGAAACGCTCAGCGAGGGGACGGAGGAACCCGACAACATCGTTATCGGCCTTACTGCCAGCTTCCTCTAACTCCTTCAAGGCCTTCCGCGCATCCGCAAGCTGTCGACTAAAATCTTCCGATTGCATGCGGGAAGCCTCCAGCTCTTGTCGAAGGGCCGTCAGGTCAGCCTCCCGAGCAGTTACCTGCTCAGAGAGTTTGACCTTTTCGGATTCCGAAAATTCAAGTCGAGCTGCAAAGAGATGATTATCAAAAATCAAGAATGCACAGAATACTGAAGACAGGGAGATGATAAAGCTTACCCTTGAGAAGGTCGTTTTCAGTTTGAAGTCGGCTACGGTCCGTTCGAAGTGACTCGCAGTCCGACTCGGCGAGAACGACGTGGCGACCAATCGCCGCAAGAGAATCAATAAGCGACTGCAAAAGCACGAAGACGGAAGAGTTAAAAGGATTAAATTGGAGTATGTACCCGATTATTTACAATCGACTACAGCCTCGGGGGCTACTCCCATCGGGAGCACTGCCGTGCACCCGATAAAAATGAAATCATGAAGAAGAATTAAACCAGACTTTGAGCCTGTGGCCGATCGCATGCGATCGACTACAGCCTCGGGGGCTACTCCCATCGGGAGCACTGTCGTGCACCCGATAAAAATTTGAAGATAGAAGACGAAGTCTACCTGGCCGGTGGTCCGAGAGAGCGGATCCGCGGAACTGTCCGTCACTTCTTTAGAAGCTGAAGTCCTGGCGGCAAAGCTGGGGGCTTCACGTTCCACAGTCGCAGCTTCGGGGGCTGCTCTGGGAGAATTTTGGACGGTGCCCGCGGTGGGAGTTTCACCCGCATCCTTTGCCTTGTTCCTCTTTTCGGGAGGAACGGCAGCGGCGTACCTGCGAGGACTGATCGTCTGCGGTCTGCAGCGAAAGATAGAAAACATCAATATTGAAGCACGGAAAATGTTCGACCAAGAATAAGGAAGAAAGCACTTACTCGTCATCCTCGTCGTCGCCATCACTGGGAACGAAGCCGAAGGAGCAAGAGAGCGAAGTGGAGTCGCATGGATAGGGGCTTGACTGGGCGATGCTTCCAAGGATTTATCTTTAGAAGTAGCTTCGTCCTCATTTACCCGACGACGTTTCGTAGGGGCGCCATTCGAGTCTTCAACGTCATCCGAAGAATCGTGTTCTGAACTCGAAGAGGCGTTGGCGACGCTGGTGTCAACCGTGCCGTCTTGATGACTCAACACTTGCTCTGAGGCAGCCTCCCCCGCAGCTGGCGGGTAGCAGTCCGCCATAGCTAGACTCTACGAAGACAAGAAGAAGACGAGAAAAATCTTATCGACTAGGACTCAGAACAAAAAGGGAACAACTCAAAGACGAGAAGGAAGAAACTAACCTCGGCTGGAGGAGGATTTGAAGCGGCAAAGGCTTCAACTGAACAATCGGGGAATTTCTCCCCCACCTTCAGTCGAGTGATACCCGCGATTTTCTTCTCGAATTCCACATTCGAAAGCTCCTCGCGGCTTACTCGGCTGGGGTCCTCTGAGCCTTGATACTCCCACATAGCGGAGGGCATTTGTTGAAGTGGCTGGATCCTGCGCTTCAAAAAGATGCTCGCCAGATGCATCCCGTTGAGCACGACTCCCGCAGTCTGATCCCGGAGAGCAGCTACTCTTGCGAGTAAGGGCGCGACGGTCTGAGTCTCCTCGGCTAACATCTTGTGCCCCCAGGACTTTCGCCTTGTCAGAACAGCGAACGGGTGGAACTCCACAATCTCACCCGAGCTGTTGTCGGTGACGTAGAACCACCTCTTCCGCCAGCTTTGAGCGGAGTCGACAAAATGCATGTTGAAGTAGCTGCCTTCTTGTCGAGCTTGGATCCCGAAGCCGCCCGTGCGAAGCGGTTCGCCGAGCTCGGACTCCACCCGCGATCTCTCGCGGAAGATCCGGACTTTGAAGAGCGCCTTCCAAAGCGCCCAGTGCGGGCGAATGCCGAGAAAGCATTCGCAGAACACGATGAAGCACGAAATGTGCTGCACCGCGTTCGGGGGAAGATCGTGAAGCTGTATGCCATAGACACACAGCAACCCGAGGAAGAAGGGATGAAGAGGAAAGGAAAGGCCCCGAGTCACGTTGTCCACAAAGACCACGCGCTCGTTCGATTGAGGATTGGGTACCTCTTCCTTTTTTCTGAGACGGACTCGCTTGTCCGTCTCCGCCCGCAGCAACCCTTCCCGCTGCATCTCCTTGATGCTTTTCGCGGTGGTGTTGGGGGAGCGCCAGTCGCCGGCGCGGGGCGCGGGTTGCGCAGAAGGTTCACCGGACGCAGAGCCGACAGCACCGCGTCTTTTTCCGCCAGCCATTGCTTGCAGCACGAGCTCGAGCGCGAGGAAGACGAAGGTGGGCGCGAGGAAGAAGATGAAGACAGAGAGCTGGGAAATTTTTACCGTAGCGCTAACACCCGTACTTATACACGGAGCGAGACGATCTCCGCCGTACGATGCGCTACGTGGCGCTTATCACGGCCGCCACGCGTGAAGATGAAACGAAGCGGCGGCCAGCGCTGTTTCGTGCCACGATCTTAACAGAAGATCGTGCGCATTTACTGCGCGTCTCGCGTAAAAACCGGGAATGACGTCTCGTTTCCCGGTCAAAAAGCTGACCAGGTGGGCCACCATCTGCTGCCACTCCGTCACGTCCCATCGGGAGAAGAGGAGTGCGCCATGACGTCATGGCATTCGTCATTCAAAATCAAGATCTTTCGATTGGAAGTTCAAACGCGAAAGTATGTTCGTACGAACATCAATTCCTTCGGATAAAAGCAACTTTTCTGTAAACAATTCATGAAGCAAAACCTCTTCGAACAAGAGAAAAATACCCTATACACGAAAACTCTTTCGTATGGGCACAGCATTACGAACATGAAAACTCTTTCATATGGACTTAGCTTTTCTTCCAGCACGAAATTTCTTTCGTATAGAACTCAAACAAATCGATCGGGTAGGAAGAACCTACCTCTCTTACACATGATAAATTTACATCATAAAAACCTGGATTGTTCAGCCGACTAGGCACATCCGGATGCCATATTCTTCGAATATGAAGGTAAGACCCGAAAAGATCTCTCTTTTGGGCCTGGAATCGCACTCGAAAGCTGCGTCCTCCGGTGTAATTCCGTGTCAACGACACGAAGAAAAATCCTAGCGGACGCGCCGGGTACCCCCATAGGTTAAGTTCGATTCGATAAGTCCACAACGGCCCAGTCGCAACGATCACCTCATCGGGTTCGAGTCGGAGGTCTCGAATCTGTGTAGGCCAGGAATGTTTTTGCCCTAGTTGCAATTAATTGGCCCTGATCTCTCGGGAGAGCCAAGCTACTGAGCCACATCCTTCTGTGAAAAAAGCCGTACAAACAGGCACTTATGTTGCTCAATGCTCGAGCACGATGACTTATGATACAGGGAACGCACCTTTTAAACAATAACTGTCGAGCTGGTCCTCCAGAAAAGATCAAGAAAGGTTTGACCGTCTACTCGACTGGAAAAATCCCAATCGAGCAAACGCTCGGGGGCTACTGACGAAGATATGGATCCTGGACCCTGCGGGTAAGGACACCCCCTCTCAGGCCCAGGGACAAAGCCCAAGAAGAGGCGCTTTCGAAGTACTCTAGAAGGCCCGCGTGAAGCCCACCTGCACTAAACTTGCGGGTTAAGTTAGAAAACATGTAACCGACCTAGCTAGGGTTGGAGTCCTCTCCGGGTAGAACTCGAGACCTGGCCATCTATATAAGGCCAGGAGAGCCCCCCTAGGGGAGGACCAAGTAATACCGCACGACCAAAAAGCCTTGAAACTCGAGATCTACTCTCGATTCGAGCAACCTGTAACCGATCTAATCATCTAATACAGATCGACAGAAGGCAGGAGTAAGGGTTTTACCTCTTCGAGGGCCCCGAACCTGGGTAAATCTCGCCCCCTGTCTAGCCGACGATTCCACCAGTGCCCATGACTTCTCCTAGTCGAAACCCGATAGGGTCACCTAAGGGATTTGTGGAGTCAGAGATTCGACACTTGTGTTAAACTTCTATGATCTCATATTACTTATGATTTTACATTATTGATGATCAAGTTTATGTTGGTAGCATGTCACCTCAGAAATTATGTGTTTTTATCATTTACCTACTCGAGGACGAGTAGGAACTAAGCTTGGGGATGTTGATACGTCATAAACATATCCTTAATTTCTGATGTTCCATGTTGTTTTCTTATTGTGTCCCACATGTTTGCTATACACTTTATGTCATTTTTATCGATTTTACGGACTAACCTATTGACAAGATGCCACAGAGCCAGTTCCATGTTTTCTGTTGTTTTTAGTTTCAGAAAAGTTGTTCTAGAAATATTCTCGGAATTGGAAAATTTGAAGCCTGGAAGTCTTCGAATTCTCGAAGGTTCCACAGAGTCCCGAAGAGACCCAGAGAGGGCCACAGGGGGCCACACCATAGGGCGGCGCCCCCTCGGTCGCGCCATGGGGTGTTGTGGGGCCCCCTGCCTCCACCGCCTTTGCCCTTTCGCCTATTTATACCCCCCCATATGTAAAACCTAAAGATATACCACTTTGTCCCGAAAAACACCCGAGGCCTCCGTCATCGTCAACCCGAGATCGGGAGGGTTCTGGAGCTCTCCCCGGCACCCTGCCGGGAGGGGAATTCATCACCGGAGGGGTCTACACCACCATGCCCTCCTCCGAAGTGATGCGTGAGTAGTTCATCCCTAGACTACAGGTCCATAGAAGTAGCTAGATGGTTGTTCTCTCCACTTTGTACCTCATGTTATATCTCGTGAGCTGCCTCACATGATCGAGAACATCTTTATGTAATACTACATGTTGTGTTTGATGAGATCTGATGAATGTTGAATGCTATGTCTTCTGATTATCAATCTATCATTTTACCTTCATGCATATGTTATTTATGATCTTGCATGCTCTCCGTTATTAGTAAATGCTCTGGCCAAGTAGATGCTAGTAACTCCAAGAGGGAGTATTTATGCTCGATAGTGGGTTCATGCCTCCTTTGCATCTGTGCTCGAGTGACAGAAACGTGACGGATGGAGGATGTGTTGTTGCCATTAGGGATAAAACAACGGTGTTTACCTAGTTTACATTGTTTACATTACACACTTTGCTTACTGCGATGATCTGATGTTAGCAACTTAATACCCAATGTTTGTTCGGATGATATTCGGAGGGTGGATTATTAGACATAGATGTAGTTGGATGACGGTCTATGTATTTTGTTGTAATGCCCGCATGAATCACATAGTAATCTTTATGTCTTGCATATGCACTACGGTGCAGCCTTCATTTCTGTCAATTGTCCAATTGTAATTTGTTCACCACAGCTGTTATTTATCTTTCACGGAGAGACACCACTAGTGAACTGTGGACCCCAGTCCATTTTCCTCATACTGATAAAACACCTACTGCTTTCATACTGCTGCTACTGTTTTCATATTGTTTTCCTACTGCTTTCCACACCATACATTTAACCTCTTTGTGTTCAACAAAACCGGTGAGATTGACAACCTCACTGCTACATTGGGGCAAAGTGATTTGATTGTTTTGTGTAGGTTCCACGTTGCTGCTGAACCGGTAGTGCGCCCTGCCACCTCAGCTGCATCGACCTTCAGAGATTGCTTGTCCTCCTACTTGTCGATTCAACCTTGGTTTCTTTTATGAGGGAAAACTTGCCGCTACACTCTTCACAACCTTCCACTTGGGTTTTACCAACATTTTCATCATGAGGCATCTCCAGACATGAATGAGTTGTTGCATCATGCTAGGGAAGCTGAATCACAATTGGCCGAGGAGGCTAAGCTGAGTGCTAGAAGGAGTTTTGCTACTAGAAATTCTTCTTTTTCATCACCATCACCACAAGGGTCTCAATTTCGTGGTGCACCAACCTCCAAACCCGATACTAGAAATTCTAATAGCAAGAAAACATCCCAACCAGCTGCAAGTGCCAGTAGTTCCACCATGTCCACAGAAAGAAATAGAGATATGAGTCGTCACACATGTGGAAGAAAAGGGCATTTCAAGAGAGATTGTCCTAATAAAAAGATCATGCTTGTTAATGAGGATAATGAGTATGAAACAGGTGATGATGCTCATCCAGATGAGGAGGATAATGATGATGTAGATGGTCTAGTTGATGCATATGCTACATTATCCCACTATTGTTTGCACACAAAAATCTATGGCTTTGAGTGTTACACCAAGTCCAGAAAATCAGAGATGTAATCTGTTCCAAACTAAAGCTATTGTAGGCCCTCAAATGTCTTGCAAAGTTATTATTCATGGAGGGAGTTGCAGAAACTTAGCAGGCAAAGATTTATGTGCAAAGCTAAAGTTGAAATATATCCCACACCCTCATCCTTATTACATTCAATGGTTAAGTGATAAAGGAGAAATGAAGGTGAGCTACATGGTGAGAGTTGAATTTCAAATTGGACCATACACATACACCATTGAGTGTGATGTGATGCCAATGTCGATTTGTCACATGTTGCTGGGAAGACCATGGCAGTTTGACAGGAATGCTATACACAACGGAAGAGAAAATACACATGAGAATGACATAATTCTGAGGCATATGCCACCACAGAAAATTGTAAATGAATCTCTTCCAAAAACATAAGTGAATTTAGAAACTGAGAGTGAGAGAGATGAGATGAGAGGAAACAAAAATACTGTGAGTGATAATAGCACAACCAAGCTGAGTGGTAAAAATAAAAGTAAGGGAGTGAGCCTATTATGCATGTTAGCCACCAAAGATGACTTGAGAGAGTTTAGTAAGGATCCTAGTTTAGTACCTACAGTGCTCGTGCACAAGGGAGAAATTTTGGTTTCAAACTACATGACCCCTCTCTCTATTGGTGTTTCTAATGTGTTGCAGGAATTTGATGATATGTTTCCGGAGGAAGTACCAGCAGGGTTGCCATCATTGCGTGGCATAGAACACCAAATTGACTTGATACCTAAAGCCACATTACCAGACCGGTCCCCTTACAAGACTAATCCCCGGGAGACGAAGGAAATTCAGAAACAAGTACAAGAGCTCCTTGATAAAGGGTATATTCGCATCAGTCTTAGACCTTTTGTTGTTCCTGTGATTTTGGAGCAATAAACAACATCACTATTTCTTATCGTCATCCTATTCCAAGATTGGAAGATATGCTAGATGAACTAAGTGGTGCTGCTGTGTTTCTCTAAGATTGATTTGCATAGTGGTTATCATCAAATTAGGATGAAAGAGGGGGTGAGTGGAAAACAGCCTTTAAGACAAAATTTGGTTTATATGAATGGTTAGTGATGCCTTTTGGTTTAACCAATGCACCTAGTACTTTCATGAGACTTATAAACCATGTTTTGAGAGACTTTATTCGCAAGTTTGTGGTAGTTTATTTTGATGATATTCTCATAAATAGCCACAATGAAACATAACATATTGATCATATTCGACAAGTCTTGCATGTGCTTAGAGAAAACAAATTATTTGGTAATCTTGAGAAATGCACTTTTTGCAAAGATAAGGTCATATTTATGGGATATGTTGTTTCTAAACATGGGATTGAGGTAAATGATTCGAAAATAGAAGCTATAAAAAATTGGCCTACCCCCATGAATGCGAGTCAAGTGCGTAATTTCAATGGTCTTGCTGGCTTTTATAGAAGATTTGTTAGAGATTTTAGTACCATTGTTGCACCTTTAAATGATTTGACTAAGAAAGGAGTTGATTTCGAATGGGGTGTGGCTCAAGACATGGCGTTTAATGAGCTTAAGAATAAATTTATTTCTGCACCATTGTTAATGCTTCCAAATTTCAATAAACAATTTGAGATTGAATGTGATGCTAGTGGCATTGGAATTGGAGGAGTACTTATGCAACAAAAGAAACCTATTGCTTACTTTTCTGAAAAATTGCATGGTGCACAATTAAATTATTATGTCCATGATAAAGAGTTGTATGCACTCGTTAGAGTTCTTGAGGTTTGGAAACATTACTTGTGGCCAAAAGAATTTATCATACACTCTGATCATGAGGCATTGAAGTTTCTGAAGAGCCAATCTAATCTTAACAAGCGACATGCTAAATGGGTAGAGTTCATTGAATATTTCCCATATATTATCAAGTATAAGAAAGGATTGGACAATGTGGTTGCTGATGCACTATCTAGAAAGAACATGCTACTTACCAAACTAGATGTGCAAGTTCCTGGTTTAGAGAGTCTACGTGAATTATATGCTGATGATAATGAATTTTCTATGCCTTTTGCTAAGTGTACTAGTGTAAAAGCGTGGGATAAATATCATATTCATGATGGTTTTCTGTTTAGAGCTAACAAATTATGCGTTCCCGAGTGTTCTTTGTGTTTGCTATTGTTGTAGGAATCCCATAACGGAGGATTGATGGGACACTTTGGATGGGATACCTTATAGATCTTCCTGCTGAGGAGTTTGGTGTTAGCAATTCCTTCAATGTTGTTGATTTGACACCATATTATGGAGATGACCTTGATGCGTCGAGGTCAACGCCTTTTCAAGGGAGGGGGTGATGAGGACATCCCTAGCTCTTCACCAACAATGTTGCTGCTCAAGATAACACTAATGGAGTGAGACTTGGACCTATGACAAGATCAAGAACCAAGGTATTAGAACAACAGGTGAACTCACTCTTAATAGAATTTGATGTTTGTGATCATGAGAATTTTATACTGCCTCGGTCTATGCATTTATGTATGATCGGGGTTGTTGATAACACAAACATGAATGGAGAGGAACATCAAGAGGAGCTAGAAAACAACAAGAACAAGCTGGAAAACAAGAAGTACATGCTGGAAAACAGAAGCCACAAGTTGGAAAACAAGGTGGAGATGCTGGAAAATGAAAGAGAAATGCATCAAGGCATAGAGAGTGGCGCACCACACCATGTGGATGCGCCAGGAGAGTCCCAGTAGAATCGGAAAAACTGGACCTGCGAGTCCTTATTTGTCTAGACTCTCATAGAGTCGGTTTGTGTTTTTAAATTCTAGATAGAGTCCTAGTAGATTACAATAAGGAGGAGGTGCGCCCACCCCTTTGGCTGCACCCCTACCTCCCCTTAAATAGCTGGCCCCTGCGCCACAATTAGGTTAGATCAGATTTTAGACGATTTCCCTTACACCTCTAGATTGTATTGCTTGTAAGCTTTCATCTTGAAGTAAAGAATCACTTGCAAATTATGCGTGATATCTACTATTCTATTGGGAATTAGAAGGTACAGGATCACTTGTAGTCGGTTGATTACTTGTGCGAGAGTGTGTAGTTGAGAATATCCACAGGGATTGAAAACTGTTGCATTGGCAATCAGGTATCATCCAGGAGAGATCTCAGTGAAACGCTAGTTATCAAAATTATTTGTGTTGCTCTTTGAGAAGATCGGTCCACCCCATATCACTTGATCTTGTTGACGAAAACGGTGACGGAGTGGTGTTCCTTATGAGTCTCGTTGAGCTGAGTACGGAGAGCCATAGACTGGGACAACGACTGTGCGGAGAAACTAGACTCCAGCACTTCCGACGCATCATGAGACGTGGCAGCAAAGAACCCCATGCCGGCGACGCCCTCGATGAGAGAGGACTGAATCGCCAAGAGGATGGCTTGATCTTGAGCAATCCATGGCCGGTACATGTGATAGGCTGGCGAGGGACATGGCAGGGAACCATCGACAAAACCCTACATGTAGTGACTATGGAGGAGGGGAACGATTTGCGCACGCTAGAACAGGTAGTTGTCCATCTTCGGTTTCACCGGCAGGTTGCTGCTGAGGAGGAACGGCGGAGACGAGATGGCGTCGAGGGCGAAATTGTATGGTGGCGCAGCAGCAACACCGGCAGGGGCCACGTCCGCCACGGTCGAGGTAGGGGCGCAGCCAGGGAAGCCATCGGTGGAGGAGGCAGGGGCGTGTCGTAGAGAGCGTGACCCGGGAAGGACGGATAGCCAGAGCAGTATGGAGCACCGTAGGGGCACCATGGGGGCGCCGTAGGGAGCGCCTTAGGGCACCCCGTAGTGAGCGCCAGGAAAACCACCGTACGCCGCAGCGTCATAGGGCATGGGCGGCAGCGACAGATAGGGCGACAAAGCGCCATACTGCTGCGGCGGTCGGTCGGCCGGGGATCCGGCGGTCACTGAGGGGAGCGCCCCGGAGAAGAGGGCACCGGCCGAGCGCGTCAGCATCGGTGTGAGAGCGGCGGCGGAGGGCACAGAGCCACCTTAAAGTAGACAGTGCAGGAACGGCGGCACCGGTGGCCCATGGACGACCGGAGCAACCGGAAGCGCGGCAGAAGCCGCCTCGAAGGAGGCGGAAGGCGTCGCAGAGGAACCAACGCGACGGAGGCAGCAAGATCGGCGACAGTGGCCGGTGCCCCGGTGCCGTGGCGGCGGTCGGGGAAGCAGCGAAAGTCATCTAGGGTATAGGATCGATTTTCGTCCGATACCATGTAATCAAACGTAGTTCGGGAGTTGTCGGCTCCAACACCTTTTGGGTCGGCCACAACAACATATATATATAGATGGTATCTCCAAGGGTACGGTTACAATTGTATAAGAAATACAATAGGAAGATATATACACATGCCTGGAGTGGATCAAGAACCCCGATGCACACGCCAACGCCACTGTCTTCCTCGCCAAGTTCTCGGTCGATTTTCAAAACTTGAATCAACATTTCAGTAAAAGGAAAGTTGCTAAAAAAAAGCTCAGTTTTGGATTAGCTTATTTATCTATAGTGTAATTCGACATGATTGAGACGTTTGTAAACGGTGCATCCGGGGTCAAAATCAGCGAACTTTTGCTTGCATTTCCAACGGCGAGTTGTAGCAATCCAAGAAAACCGCGGTACGTGGCGAAGCGCAGGAAATGCATCCACCGAACCGAAAGTTCCGGGCCGCCTCCAGTTTGTAAGCCAAAAATCCAATTCTGGGACGCGGCTCCGTGGTACCAGGTGTGCAGTGGGCCCCGCGAACACTCTCTACAGCCTGCATCTCCCATTGTTTTGGCAGCGGCGCCGAACCCGCCCTCCCAAAAACCACTGGCGCCCAACCCACTTATAAAACTGGCCTCCTCTCCCCTGCTCGCTCCATCGTCTCACATCATCACCATCCTCACACCATAAAGAAAAGCTTCGAAGAGTTCCGGGAGAAGATATATACAAGTACAGAACCACCTCCATCTCCGACAGCTCCGGCGCCGATCGAGTTGATAAGATGCGCATGAGCTGCAACGGCTGCCGGGTGCTGCGCAAGGGGTGTAGCGACGGCTGCACCATCCGCCCGTGCCTGGAGTGGATCAAGAACCCCGAGGCGCAGGCCAACGCCACCGTCTTCCTCGCCAAGTTCTACGGACGCGCGGGGCTGCTCAACCTCCTCGCCGCCGGCTCCGACAGCCTCCGCCCGGCCCTCTTCCGCTCGCTGCTCTACGAGGCGTGCGGCCGGATGGTCAACCCGATATACGGCTCCGTCGGGCTGCTCTGGTCGGGCCAGTGGGAGGCGTGCCAGGCCGCCGTCGAGGCCGTGCTCAAGGGCAACCGCATCGTCCAGGTATCGTCCGAGGCCGCCGCCGGCGCGCAGGCCACCCCGCCTCTCAGGGCGTGCGACATCCGCCATGTCGCCAAGGACACGGCCGACCCGCTTCGTGTCTCGCGCGCTGGGCGCACCCGGTTCAAGCGCGAGTCGTCCTCCACCACCAAATCCAAGACCTCCTGCGCAAAGCGTGTGTCCGACATCCAGGGGCAACCGACAGAGCGGGTGGCCGTCGGCGAGCACGATGATGACCTCGACCGCACGCGGAGCCACGAGGAGTCGGCAGGCAGCCACGGCCACGTTGACGACGATGGCATGACAGTCGAGCAGACGCGGGAAGAGTCGGAGGACACTGAGGTTGAGGCAGGCTCGCACGTGAGCCAGGTGGCCCAGGATGATGACAAGATTGAGCTGGAACTGACGCTCGGGTTCGCGCCGGTCACGCGCGTACGGAGATCCATGCCGGACGTCAGCACCTTGCTCGCGGAGCCCAGCCACATCGGCCTGCGGCTTCAGCTGTCGGCGTGACAGAGTCGCCGCAACAGCAGTAAAAGAGTTTTGCGAATGTGTAGTCTCTCTGCAGGACTCCTTCGTAAAGTTTTTATTTTTCCGGTGTACGGTTTATTTTAGCTCTTTTTTTTTTAGTGACATTTTGTGCAGCTGTAAGCATGACTGAGTTTCTCAAAGAAAAAAAGGTCAAGACTGAATTTACTGTCTTTGCAGCTAACTTAGAATTTCGTTGATCTGAGTCATGTATTCATGGCATCTGCGCGAGCAAGCTTTCCGAACTGCCCGTGCCTTGTTTACATGGATAGTGAACCGTGCAATAGCCCGCATAGTAAACATTTTGTTGTTAGATAACAAAAAAGTTTCTACCAAGCGGCACCATTACCATGGTCAGGATTTGATACGCAATTTCAGAATTAGTGGCACACACAAAAAAGGCTCGTGTCGCTCCCGAAACCAGCGCCGCCCCTACCCCACTTCGCCTCCTCCGGCCTCGCCGAGCGACATGGGAGGCGAACGAAATCGGCACCGTCGCCACCCCTCTCCTCCTCCTCCTCTAGACTCGTCGCCGCCTGAGATAACTGGCGGGAAAACAAGGCAGCGGCGAGGAGCTGCACCCATGCGCGCGTCCTCGGGAGAGGCCGACCTCCTCCTCCGGTTTTGGCGAGTTGGTGCGACATGCCTCTCCTACCTCCGGTGGGATGATTTGTTGCGAAGGGTGGTCTGAGGCGGCGGGATCGGCACGTTGGGTGTGACGCCCCGAGATCGGGCACTATACAGATTTCAGCATTTCCGCCCAAATCCGCATAATAACCATCCCGGGTTGTCAACTTTCGGTAATCATTACAACAGTTCACGAATATTCCGCAACAACAACAGAACAGATATATACAAGACGACTCAAACGAGTCAAGGATACAACTGATACAATACAAATATCCAAATGACAGCGGAATAAACAACATAGTGTCCGACTACGGACAAGATACAAATTGGACTAAGAGTCCTGAAGATAACCGATGGCGTCCAATCCCTGCCCAGGCCAAGCCGGAGGGATTCCCAAGCTAACGTCGTCAGACTTCAAACTTGTTGACTGCAATGTGGAATATGCAGCCACGAAATGGATTCGTGGGTCAGTACTATTAAGTACTGGCAAGGGGATAAACCATACTCACAAGATACCAGCGTAACGAATCATCACAAGATACAAATACTTTGGGTACAACGGAAAGGAAGGGATTATTGCAAAGAAGCGGCAGCTGGCTGCACTAACTAACTACAGAGACGCGCTAGAACATCCGGCTAAAAGAAAGGGATAAGATAGCGTATCAGAACCAACTACAACTACTCACCAAACAATACCCATCCAATGTTACCCCCTACTAAGGAAGCAACCCAAGGAAACTCACACGGTTGATTAAGGTGACATTCATTTTTATGGTGAAGGTAATCTATATTACTAGTCAAATTATCATCGTTAAGTGTAAGTTGTCTGAGTACTTGTTAGCCAGCACTTTCACCAAGTCATCCATAACCGCGGACAACACGGCTTCTCGAGAAGATTTAACCCTGCAGGGATGCACCAATTTGGCCGTACACGTAAGAATGACCCGCCAGATGGAAAGGCCCTTCCACCAAGCGAGGCACTCAACACAACCCAACTCTTCTTCGCATCAAGCCCAAAGAACCTCGTGCAATTGAGCGCACGACTAATCAAGCCCCACGAAGAAAAGGGGACCCTCATAGCACTCTAAGAACGTGTCTCCCTAAATGCTGACTACAAAAGTTCCACCCTGGCGCCAAGGGTTCGCACCTGCATATGCATGCGGCAAATGGAAAACCCGAACTAAATGAGGCGATTTAGACGAGATGCGAATCGAATCGAAGTTGCGGGGGGCGCCCATACTCGCTTCCCACATGCGGTTAGCGCGCTCATCATGGATCGGAGGACAAGAACCTTTTCCTAATTAAGTTCGACACTAGCAGGCCTCAAAACCACGCCGGGCCTCCTGCCGGTGCCTTATCATCAAATTAATATTACCCAAAATGTCGAATCTCTGACTCTACAAATCCCTTAGGTGACCCTATCGGGTTTCGACTAGGAGAATTCATGAGCGCTGGTGGAATCGTCGGCTAGACAGGGGGCGAGATTTACCCAGGTTCGGGGCCCTCGTAGAGGTAAAACCCTCACTCCTGCCTCTTGTCGATCTGTATTGATGGAAAGATCGGTTACAATGGTGGTGCTCGAATCGAGAGTAAGGTCTCGAGTTCAAGATTTCGATGGTGAGGTGTTGCTTGGTCCTCTCCCAGGGGGCTCTCCTGGCCTTATATAGATGGCCAGGTCTCGAATCCTACCCGGAGAGGACTCGAATTCTAACTAGGTCGGTTGCATGTTTCCTATCTTAACCCGCAAGTTAGTGCGGGTGGGCTTCACGTGGGCCTTCTGGAGTATTCCAAGGGCTCCTCTTCTTGGGCCTTTAACCTTGGGCCTGAGAGGGGGTGTCCTTATTCGCAGGGTCCAGGATCCATATCTTCGTCAGTGGCCCCCGAGCGTTTGCTCGAGTGGGATTTTTCCAGTCGAGTCGACGGTCAAACCTTTCTTGATCTTCCTTTCTTATGGATAACCAGCTTGGTTGTTTCCTGTTTAAAGGGTGTGTTCCCTGTGCAACGAGTCTTCATGCTCGAGTGTCGAGCAGCATAGGTGCCTGTTTTTGCGGCTTTTATCGCAGAAGGATGTGGCACAGTAGCTTGGCTCTCCCGAAAGATCAGGGCCAATTAATTGCGACTAGGGCAAAAACATTCCTGGCCTACACAGATTCGAGACCTCCGACTCGAACCCGGTAAGGTGATTGTTGCGACTGAGCCGTTGTGGACTTATCGAGTCGAACTTAACCTATGGGGGTACCCGGTGCGTCCGCTAGGATTTTTCTTCGTGTTGTTGACACGGAATCATACCGGAGGACGCAGCTTTCGAGTGCGATTCTAGGCCCTTAAGAGAGATCTTTTTGGGTCTTACCTTCATATTCGAAGAATATGGCATCCGGATGTGCCTAGTCGGCTGAACAATCCAGGTTTTTATGATGTAAAAATATCATGTGTGAAAAGAGGTAGGTTCTGCCTACCCGAGTGATTTTTTGAGCTTTATACGAAAGAATTTTCGTGCTGAGGAGAGTTATGCCCATATGAAAGAGTTTTCATGTTTGGAATGTCATGCCCGTACGAAAGAGTTTTCGTGTATAGGGTATTTCTCTCTTGTTTTAAAGAGGTTTTGCTCCATGATTTGTTCGCAAAAGGATCGCCTTTATTCGAAGGAATTTCGTACGAAGCTGTTTTCGTGTTTGAAGTTTCCACTCGAAGATTCTTGAGTTTGATGATGCGTGCCATGACGTCATGGCGCACTTTTCTCCTCCCGATGGGACGTGACGGAGTGGTAGCAGATGGGCTGGCCCACCCAGTCAGCTTTTTGACCGGGAAACGAGACGCCGCTCCCGGTTTTTACGCGAACGGTGCAGTAAATGCGCACGATCTTCTGTTAAGATCGTGGCACGGAACAGCGTTCACCGTCTCTTCGTTTCATCTTCACACGTGGTGGCTGCGATAAGCGCCACGTAGCGCATCGAATGGCTGGGACTGATCTGCTCCGTGTATAAGTACGGGACTTAGCGCTGCGGTAAAACTTTCCCAGCCTTTGTCTTCAATCCATCTCCTTCCTCGCGCCCATCTTCTTCCTCGTGCTCAAGCTCGCGCTGTCAACCATGGCTGGAGGTAAAAGACGTGGCGCTGCCACTTCCGCATCCGGAGAAGTCTCCGCGCAACCTGCGCCCCGAGCTGGCGACTGGCGTTCGCCCAACACCACCGCGAAGAGCATCAAAGAGATGCAGCGGGAGGGGCTGCTGCCGGCGGAAGCTGAGAAGCGGGTGCGCCTCGGGAAGAAAGAAGAGGTACCAAACCCGCAGTCGAACGAGCGCGTGGTCTTCGCGGACCACGTGTCTCGGGGTCTCTCCTTCCCTCTCCATCCTTTCCTAGTCGGGTTGCTGTATGTCTATGGCATACAGCTTCATGATCTTCCTCCGAACGCGGTGCAACACATATCGTGCTTCATCATGTTCTGCGAATGCTTCCTTGGCATTTGCCCACATTGGGCGCTCTGGAAGGCCCTCTTCAAAGTTCGGATCTTCCGCGAGAAATCGCGGGTAGACTCTGAGCCTGGCGAGCCGCTACGCACAGGTGGCTTCGGGATCCAAGCGCGACTGGAGAGCAGCTACTTTAGTATGCACTTCATCGACTCCGCCCAAGGCTGGCGGAAAAAATGGTTTTACGTCATCGACAACAGCTCGGGTGGGATCGTAGAATTCCACCCGTTCGCTGTTTTGAAGAGGCGGAAGTCCTGGGCGCACAAGCTGTCAGCCGAAGAAACTCAGGTCGTTACACCCCTACTCGCAAGGGTGTCCGCTCTCCGGGATCAAACTGCTGGAGTTGTGCTCAACGGGCTGCACCTAGCGAGTATTTTTCTGAAGCGCAAGATCCAACCTCTGCAGCAAAGGCCTTCCACCATGTGGGAATACCAAGGCTCTGAGGATCCTAGCCGAGTGAGCCGCGAGGAGCTTTCGAACGTTGAGTTCGAGAAGAAAATCGCGGCTATCACTAGCTTGAAGGTGGGAGAGAAGTTCCCCGACTGTACAGTCGAAGCCTTCGACGCTTCGAAACCTTCACCAGCCGCGGTTAGTTTACCCTTCTTGTCTTCCATTATTTTCTTCCTTGTTCTGAGATTTAGTCGATTGAATTTTTTCTTGCCTCCTTCTGCCTTCTTTGTAGAGTCTAGCAGTGGCGAACTACTACCCGCCAGTTGCGGGAGAGGACGCCTCGGAGTTATTAGCGAGTCACCTGGACGGTTTAGCCGATACCAGTGTCGCCGATGCTTCTTCAAGCTCCGAGGACGATTCTTCGGATGGTGCAGAGGGCTCGAATGGCGGCCTCCATCACCACAAGCGTCGTCGGGTGGATGATAACGAGGCTACTTCCAAGGATAACTCCTTGGAAGAATCGCCTGGGAAGGATCCTATCTCCGCGACTCCACTTCGCTCACTCGCCCCTTCCCCTTCATTCCCAGTAATCGCACCCGCTTGGAACGCGGATTTGCTGGATGAAGATGAAGACGATGAGTAAGTTCTTCTCCTTGTTCTTAGTCAAAAAAAAAATTTCTTTGCACCTATGTTGATGTTTATTTGTTGCAGTCTGCAAACCATCAGTCCTCGCAGGTACGCTTCTTCCGTTCCTCCCGAAAAGAGGAATAGAGCAGGAGCTGCGGGTGAGACTCCCACTGCTGGCACCGTCCAGAATTCTCCCAGCGCAGCCCCCCATGCAGCGACTGTGGAACGTGAGGCTCCTAGTTTTGCCGCCAGGATTTCAGCTTCGAAAGAGGTGACGGACAGCTCCGCAGATCCCCTCTCCCGCGCCACGGGCCAGGTAAACTTTGCCATTTGTCATGATATTTTTATCGGGTGCACGACAGTGCTCCCGATGGGAGTAGCCCCCGAGGCTGTAGTCGATCGCGTGCGGTCGGCTACAGGCTCAAAGTCTTGTCTTTTTCTTCTTCTTGATTTTATCGGGTGCACGTCAGTGCTCCCGATGGGAGTAGCCCCCGAGGCTGTAGTCGATTGAATTTAATCGGGTACAGGCTCCAGTTTATATCTTCTAATTCTTCTACCTCTGTACTTTTGTAGTCGCTTGTTGACTCTCTTGCGGCGATTGGCCGCCGAGTTGTTCTTGCCGAGTCGGAATGTGAGTCGCTTCGATCAGACCGCAGTCGACTCTGCACCGAGAACGAGCTTCTTAAGAGTAAGTCTTATCATCTTTTCTTGTTCTTATTCTTTCCTTAATTCTTGATTTCTGACAAGTGTCACTATGCAGCTCGACTCGAATTTTCGGAGTCCGAGAAGGGCAGTCTCTCTGAGCGGGTAACCACTCAGGAGGCTGATCTGGCGGCTATCCGACAAGAACTGGAGACCTCCCGCATGCGATCGGAGGATCTTGAAAGGCAACTCGCGGATGCGCGGAAAGCTCTAAAGGATCAAGAGGATGCTGGCAATAAGACCGATGCTGACCTTGTCACGTTCCTCCGTCCCCTTGCTGAGCGTCTCGTGGGTAAGTGATTTAAGCTCTCGCGATTTCATCTTTTATCCCGCTGAACTTGCCAAGTCTTGACATTTTTTTCTTTTGCAGGTCTTCTGATGTTCCTCTGGAGATCCCTAGGATCCAACGGGTAGACGTGCTAACCGACACTCTTGCTCAACTCAAGAGGCACGCCGAAGGAGTTTGCTCCTTGATTGGCGATGCCACTCACGTGTTGACGCAACTGCACGGTCGCTTCCTTGCCAACGCTGCACCTCCATCTGCGCTAGACGACTTGCTGAAGATCTTTTCGAAGAGCAATCTCTTGGATGCCTACGCGGTCGCCCAGTCGGAGTCTGGCGCAAAGACTGCGATCCAGTTCGCGCTGGCGCATGGAGTCACCGGTTTGGAGGAATCCTACTCGGCTCTTCCAGTCGACCCCTCCACAGGAAAAAAGGTACGGCTCTCTCCTTTTGGCGAGCAAGCCGCCATCCTTGCTCGGAAGCTGTCTGAGCTATTTGCTCGACTCACAGGAGGGGCGACTGCCGCTAGCGGGAGCACCACTGTAGCTTCGTAGTTTTGCGTTTCTTTTCCGTCTTGAATGTAATGAACCTTGGGATGTATTCCCGTATTGTCTTTAATCGAAATGTTCGCCTGGAAATTACTTCTTGTAGTTGGTGTATTCTCTCCCGATGGGAGTAGCCCCCGAGCACTCGTCAAAAGTGCGACTAGATATACTTCGAATAGGGCGTCTTACTTCTTTCCTTGTACTCTTCCAGGCTACTGGGTTTGTCGCAGAACCCTCAGGTGGACTTGCTGCCCGAGCTGATCCACTTGTTGCCGCTGTCGGGACTTTGGCGGGTCTCCATGATCGTGTAGCCGATGGCGAGCGCAAGCTGAAAGTGTTGCGTGGGGTAGCCGATGTGCGAAGTCCAAGCAAAAAATGGCGACTGAACGCGAACAGTTTGTGATGGACGAGCTGGCTTCCCTTGCTAGGGAACTATTGTGTAAGTAATACAGCCCCCAGGTCTTCTTTGTCTTGTTTCCTTATCTGATCACGCATATTTTTCTTCAGTTGTTAAACCGGATGATAGGGAGGAAAAACAGTGGGTACAAAACCACATTCTTCAAGAAGCTGGCAGCTCAAGGCCTCATGCGAACAATTTTTGGTCTGATCGCAGCCGAGGTTTTGTGTTAGCTACTTTGAAATTCCGTGTCTCCCAGATAAAAGTTCTCGTGAGTTCTTTTCACGAGGTCTTGATCGCGACAAACGCTGCATTCTACCCGCTTGAAAGGGGTCCTGAAGATTGGAGGTATCTCCTTGGACTCTTTGGGCAAGAGGGAGAAATTCGCGAGTGCGTGCGCAACCAGATGACTTGCGGCGCGGTGGTGCTCTCTCCTTTGTCCGAATATGGCATCCTGAAGTAAATTTTAACTCCGTAGCTAGGCTCCCAGATGGCCCAATCGATGATATTTCTCCGCATTACGATGATGTTCGTCCTGCAGCGGAGAAAATCATTCGACTGACGTCTGAGGAAGTAGATAGAGTGTTAGCGACTGAGAATGCTTATCGCCATGATTGATTGTTGAATGTGTACATTCTGTGATGCTGTATAGCTTGTAAAAACTGTTTATAAGGTGTGTAACCTTGTGTGTATAAATTTTCTTGTGATGCTTAGTTGTAGGCTTAGCTCCCGTGTGTTTATGGGGTGTTTACCTGTAACTATTTAGCATGTAAGAAGAGATAATCTTCGAGTAAATATGGTTGAGAAACCATGTATTTTATTGCTATGACTGAGAAGTCATGTATTCGGGCTACAAGAGTGGCTAGTATAGCCTTATTTGTTGTGATAATAAGTAAACCTAGAGATAAAATTTGCGGAGGTGTGCGATATTCCAAGGATTGGAATAGATTCCTCCAGTTGATGGATTCTTCAGCCTGTAGGCTCTGCCTGGGATGACTTCGTGTATGATGAAGGGTCCTTCCCAGGGTGGCTCGAGCTTGTGTCATTCCTTCTGCTTGAGCCGCAGCACTAGATCTCCAACCGCGAATGCTCTGTGGCGTATGCGGCGACTGTGATAGTTTCGCAGTGATTGCTGATATACTGCGGATCTTGCGAGCGCGATGTCACGCATCTCGTCGAGTGCATCCATATCTTCCGCGAGTGCCTTGTTGGAGGTTTCTTCGCTGTAAGCCACAACTCGTGGGGCGCTGAATCTAACATCCTCGGGTAGGACTGCTTCCGCCCCGTATACCATGAAAAATGGTGTGTATTTTGTGGATCGGTTTGGAGTTGTGCGGAGGCTCCATAGTACGGAGGGTAACTCTTCTGCCCAATGTCCTGCGGCGGGGTGTAATTTGAGCTTCAGGTAGGCGTAATGCGGTACTGCCATGAATCTGGCGAATGCTGTTCGACCAAGAATGGCGTGGTACTGCGAAGGCCAATCGACAACTTCGAAGTCGAGGAATTCTCTTCTGTAGTTGCTCTTGGTGCCCAGCACAACTTCTAAGTTGATTGTTCCGAGTGGACGGATTGCCTTTCCTGGAACTATCCCGTGGAAGGATGTTTCTGATTCCTGGAGGCCGTCCAAGTTCCTGTTCATCCGACGGAGTGTATCCGCGTAGATAATGTTGATGCCACTGCCACCATCCATGAATACGCGGGCCAAGTCATAGTTGCCAATTTGTGCTTGGATGACGAGGGCGGCGTGTCCTGGTCGATAGACTCGTGGCGGGTGGTCCTTCATCGAGAATGTTATTGGCTGGTCCGCCATCTTCAAGTATTCTGTTTTTGTTGGCGGTGTCTGCACGGCCATGCACAATTGCCTTGTGTTAGTCTTTTGAGCTCTGCGGGATGGACATACCTTCTGGATCATCGCGAGTTGCCCTGCTGGATTCGGGTACGCGTTGGCTCCGGAGTTTTGTGCTGGTGGTGCAGGTAGCGCAGCTAATGCCATGTTTGGATTTGCTGGCGGAGGTGGGGGTTGTGGCGGCTGGAATCCTTGGTGACCTCCTCCTGGAAGCGGTGGGTAATTTTGCGTGTTTGCAGATCTTTTCCTGGCGAGTGCTTCTGAGATATCAATAAACTTTCGGCAATCCTTAAGGAGGTGCGTTGCCTTAGTTTTGCCTGTGCGTTTATCTGTAAATAGATGTAGCGAGCAGTATCCATCGAGGTCTTCCTCGGGTGATTTTTCTTCAGCCTTTGGTCTCCACTCGCGATTCCCACGGAGACCGGAGTCGCGGCTTCGCGTGAATTCCGCTGTGACCAACTCCTCTCTGTCTTCGTGATCGTAATATTTTCTCCTCTTCCTTCGGCCATGACGGTCTTCATCATGCGCAGGTGATGATGCCTGTCGTGGGATTATCACGGCAGACGTTACCGGGGGTAACTGATCTTGGGGCAAGACGACACAGGCGTTTGGGAGAGGGTTTAGCTCAGAGGAAAACATGATGGAACTCGATCTGGTAGCCGGCAATCAAGTCGCCGAGTCTCCAATCTCAATATATTAACTCAATCTCTCGTATACACTGGATGCTCGATATCAACTGGTACTACTAGGGTTCTTAGATCTCTCTCAACTAGACCTAGGGGTCGGTTTATAAAGCACCCGTACCCCCTGGCTTATTCTCCAAGGCGCACCCTGAATCCTACCCGGACACCGCATACAAACTCTAACTTTCCTTTACCGTAATCCACAATCCGGGTTACGAGGCCTACAAACTTGGGCCTTCCAGAAGTTTCTTTAACCTTAGCCGGATCTTCGCAGCGTCCTTTGGGCCGGGTTATACCTTGGAGTTGGCCTACCGGGTTATTATCCCTCCATCAGTAGTCCCCAGAATAGCTTGGGCTTCACGGATCCTTCCTTGAAGCGCTTGCTATTCCCTGCAAAGACATCAAATGCCCAAATGCATGAAGGCCGGGTTAAAACGCTTCAATAAACAACTAGGCCCAACTCTACGGTGGCCATATAGTAACCCGGCTCCTCTCCAAATACCCGGCTTAGCTTTCCGGGTCTAAGCCCTGATAAAAGTGTCAAGATCCTGCACTTTACTCGATAATTGATCTTGATGTTATGAAGAATATCTCCTTCTTATTTCTACCCAGATATCACGTTCAACACTTAAAGCGTATTTCGCAAGATTCAAACAGGTAGCCGTTACTCCGTAATCCCCGGCTCCCGCTCGTGGAACCAAGCTTATCCACATGAACCATTATAAATATGGTTACAGGGGTAACCCTAACCCCAACGGCTCATTTCCCCCATTCCTCTTCCTTTCTTCCCCCGTGCTCAAATTCACAGAGCGCCACCACGGAAATCCCGCGCGCATCACCGGAACCTATTGGCTGCCGGCTACGTTCCGCCACCGCGCACTCTGCACCGCCGCCAAGATCCGCCGCCAAACCCTCAACCGGCCCGTCGGGAATCGCAAAGGGGCACCAAACTTGCGCGATTTGCCTCCGTCGAGCTTCACTTCGATCTCCTCCAGTAAGCTTCCCATACCCGTTAATTAGCCTCCATAATTTCTTGATTTTCTTCAGATTAGATCTAGGTCAACCCGCCGGTCATTTTCCCGTTCATGCCGAATCGAGTCACTTTTATTCACTCTAGCTCATCCAATGGATTGAATGCTGGCTTTATTTCACTTCCCTACCGCCCACAACTGCTAATTTTGCCACGAATCTAGAAATGGAATCTTTAGCCTGGGCTCAGGCCGCCCAATTTTTTCGCCCTTGACTCTATCATCCGGAAAATCTTCCCTTTTCCGATTCCCTTTACTCGTAATAGGTACCTGTATAACCATCCATTACCCTCAAGCATTCTTTCAATGCATAAGCCTTCATGATTTTTATAATGATGCTTGATACCCGGGTGGCTTGAACCTTGATTCACAAAATAACACCCGGATATTATGTAACCTTCATACTGTCTCGATACCGCTCACTGATACTCGACCAGCTTATGATTTCCGAGCCTTATTCCTCACACTCCTATACCTCGTGTTTTGCAGGTCACACCCATGGCTCCCAAGAAACATGGAAAGCAGCAGGCAAAGGCCAAGACCACCAACTCCATATCCGCCAACTGGGCGCGATCTACGGTCACCAAAACCAAGTTAGAAGAACTGGTCGAGCTGGGAGTTCTCCCTCCTCAAGAGGATATCCAGTGGAGAGTGCCGGGTAAGGAGACCCGGCCTACGCCGGCAAAGGACGAGGTAATATGCTTTGTAGAGCACGTGACCCGGGGCTTTCGTCCTCCAGGTCACCCCTTCTTTCGCGACATTCTGAGCCATTATGGCCTTCGTGTATTTGACATAGGTCCTAATTCTGTGTTAAATATCTCCCACTTTATCGTCCTTTCCGAGTCATACTTGTGCACTCCGCCAAGTTTGGCTCTTTTCGTCGAGCTTTTCCAGTGCAAACCGTGCCGCGAAAGCGGTGACGGGGCACTTCTCGCTTGCGGCGGGGTCTCTATCCAGCGCCGCAAGAATTCTCTGATGCCACCTCTTAACCTTAACTCCCACGTCAAACATTGGCAGCTTTCATATTTTTACTGCCGAGACACTTCCCCACCCGGCCAAAAGAAACTGCCGGGTTACTCAGAGGGTCTTCTTGACATCTCCGAGAATTTTAATGCCTTTGCCCCTGACTCGAACTGGGAGGCCATTCAACCTTTGCTAGTCAAAATCACTATTCTTGCGGCCCAAGGTCTCATCGGGCTCAACCTGGTGAAAACTTGGGTCGATTTCCGGATTCAGCCCAATTCCATCCGCACAAAGTTAATGTGCGAGTATTCGGGGCAAACCACAGACCCGCTCCGGTATTCTGACAACAGCTTTGCGGCTGGTGACACCAATAAAACTATCAAGGGTTTTCTGACAGAGAAACTAGAGGTAATCCGGAACATAGCCGGATTAGAACCCTTCACACTCGAGAACCCAGCCCCCAAGGTGAAGATCCGATTTTAACGTTTTTACCTTTGCTCTTTCCGCTTGATACGGTTGATAACCCTTGTTCTGATATTTTTATCTCAGGCTGATGATGATTTTTGGAAGATCGACACTTCCCCTAGCTCCGAGAGTCCAGAGGAACAAGAAGAGGCCGTTAACTCGGACGAAGGTGCTCGCCGGGTTTTACTTGATTCCTTTAAGTTCATCGTAACCCCTTCATTTTCCAACTATAACCTTGATGACTTCCAGAACAAGAGGAGAATGACGAAGAAGAAGAAACTGACGGCAAGGTGGAATCCGCCAGTGATGAAGATGAAGTGGAGACGACGATTAAAGTCGGATCGAAGAGAAAACCCCAAGGGATCGTCTTCAAGGTTTCATATCGCCTCCTTGTATTCAACTCGTATTCCTTTGATGATATACATGAGCAATCTTGACATTATTCCACCGGCCGTATTTGAAGGAGTCGCCCATGACCAAGCGCAGAGCAACTCGGAATTACCCGGGTGACGACGCTCTTAGCCCGGGTATTCCATTGTCTCCGGCTGGACGCGCTGGTATTAACCTTATCCTTTCTCGGAGGAAACAATCTTCCTGAACCGTTCCCTTACGAAACCTTGCTTAATACTTTTCAGTTTCGCCCGGGTCCAGCAACGAGTTCCCCTCGGACTTTGCGGTGAATACCGGGTAAAATCCCTTTCCTGATTGTACACTAACTGCTCACTCGTACTATCCATAGGGCCACGGTCATTATTAGCGACCAAGAGGATATGGAGACCGATGACCCGGGTAAGGGGAACCTGGCTGACAAGGCAACAGCCGCGTCTAGCGGCGAAGAAAAAGCGTCACCAATAAACCCAGCCAGACAAGAAGCCGAGTATCCGATAGCCTCTCACGCAAGCAAGAAGAAAAGAGCTGCCACTTTGGGTGCAGGAGAGGGGGCATCAAATTCCGACATTCGGATGACCCGGATGCCGCCCATGCTAAGAAGAAAACTCCTTCTCGGAATTTCCAAGGCCCCGGGTCCTCTGACACGGGTAATGATACTTTTGATCAACTGATGAGCACTCTCCTCACTATGAAGACTTCAGAGAGCAATATTCTGGAGCGCATGGCCGCAGCGTACCAGGTAATAATACTTGATATCTCGTAGTGTATGCCTAGTCCTCAAGTTCCAAGCATGACTTGCTGGAGTTGTGCTTGGTACTTTACGCAATACTCAGCTTGCCATAATATCCGACTGATACTTGTGTTCCTTACTACTTACAGGCGCAGACGACCCGGTCTGATGAAATTTTGCTCAAGACCGAACAACTTCTTCTCGCCGAGGTAAAGCGGAGAGAAACCATTGAGGATGACGTGGAAACCTTGAAGAAGGATGTTTCTAAATACAAAAAGAAGTGCAATACTGCTCAAACTGCACTGAAGAAACTATCGGACCAGTTCACCGATACCTATCAGATCTTGCTTAGTAAGTTTTTGTTGCCGACTGTCTTCATGCCTTTACTTTATTATATGACACTCGGGATTACTGATACGTCTTTCCTTTGCTTCAACTGCAGGTGCCAACCTTGCGGCCCCAGAAGAGGATGCCATTGCAAAGGCTAAAACTTTAAAGACTGTGCTCCGGACTTTCTTTGCCGGCACAAAGTTTATACTGGACGCCGTGAAGTGGCCTACTGAAGTATACCCGGGTGAAGAAAATCTTATCAAAACCTGCTCCACTGTGCCTGGCTGGATTGAAATCTGGAAACGCTCGGCATGCCGGATTGGTATGACCCGGGCCTTTACCCTGGCTAAGGCTTACTTTCCGAAGCTTGATCCGGCAAAGGTAATATCCCGGTTTCCAGAATTCAAAGCAGATGGCTCCAAGTTTACACCTAAGGACTTCAAGGCCGTACAGTCCGCAGTGCGTCATTCGGCCACCACTTTGGCTGATAGTATGGATCTGAACACTATCATGAGTGCATACGATGCTGAAGGCAAAATTGTTACGGAGGACGCACCCCCTCCCTTTGATATTTTGGAGAAATGGGCTGCTGATTCGGCCAGGAAGAGGGAAGCAACTGAGAAGAGAGAGGCCGAGTTAGGATCAGGGCCAACCACCTCTACACCAACTGTTCTTCCGCCTGTCCGTCCTGCCGCCAGGAATCCGGGTGATGATGCCGGGAGAGCTAAAGAGCAAGTCCAGGAGCAAGACCCGGAGGGCAAGGGCAAAGATGTGGACCATACTCAGGAAGCCGAATAGGCAAACGCCATAAAAATACTTCAATCATCTGATGTTTTTACTCAAAACAAGTATTCTTTTGACGGTGCGCCTGTGCACCCTTGATACTAGTGTCGCAACCTGTAACGCACTTTAATTCTGTGATACACTTCGTGCCTTTCTAGGCCTTTTGATGAACTTGGTACTTGTCTACTTTTGAACTTACTAGCAAAGTGCCCGTGCGTTGCAACGGACGCAAAATAAATGAATATATGCTCACATACATTATTGAAAGTACTTTTTCCGTCTCGAATTAATAATTGTCATGTACCCGCAAAAAAAAACGGTCGTGGATTTATCAAAATTTGGATGTATCTATACATACTATAGTGTATTGATATTTAGACAAATCGAAGACGATCAGTTTGGGCAGAGGGAGTACCGTTGTCCATCTAAAAATGCCTTTAGTTTTCGTCTCTATGTAAACATACCCAAGTGTAAAGGATAATGATGGTCCAAAAAAATGGATATTATAGTTTTCTCAAAACTTGGAGCATCTAGTGGCCTATGTTATTGAACTACTTGACGAACAAAATTATTTTCTCCATCAACAGCTAGAGAGAAAATAAATTGTAATAATCTTTTGTGTCGACGAATGAATGTACCTGTCATGTTCATTCTCACTGTTTACTTGCATGTATTTTATTTCATTTCGTTGTCTGAAACCTGAACTTAGTTAACTAAAAGAGTAACATCCACGTTTCGTTGTGTGTTCATGCCTTGGACATATAAAATATATAAAAACCCTAATTCATAGAGTTTCGTTTGTACTAAAAAGATTTTGTAAGTAAAAACTGAGCGGTAGTAAATTGAATCAGATTGAATGGTTATTATTGCAGAGCAGCATGAAACCGGACCACACTGCATCATTTAAGTTGTAGAATGGACATGCCACTTAACATTTTCAGTGATCCAGTTCAGACTTGCAAGATTACTGGAACCGACAGGTTACTACTACTGAAATCAAAAGGTACTAATTAAGATTTATACATTACTTCCAGCTCTAGAATTAATAGACGACTGATTTCAGATGCAACAGTTCATCTCCAGTTGGATTCAGAAAGAGGTCAATCACGTTGTTACCTGAAGAATAATAACATTAAACCTCAAAAGTAACCAACAATGCAAAAGAAATTCATTGGCAAAGATCTAAACACATCCATGATCCATCAAGCACCAGTGGTACTGCATTTAGAACATCGCCTTCAGAGTTCATCCAGCTTCAGATTTACTACCTAGCTAGGAAACAAATAGAAGCGACGGTGATCATGGTTGTGTAAACGCCTAACCGGCCGGTGGGTCGAGCTCAGTCTCAGTAGAGCACCTGGAGGTCATCATACTCGGGGCTGATATGTCGTCGTCCATGATGGCGAGGGAGTGAGCACACCGTTCACCTTCACGAACAGCCACGCTAGTTTCTTCGAGTAGCCGCGCTGACCAGCGCCACGCCGCCACACCAAGGGGGGCTATAGCACAGATGCCTTGGACGTGCCCATGTTCCAGAACACCACCTCCACCACCACGAAGCACTCGGCCTCGATCCTCTTCCAGGTCGCCTGGTGCTCCGACACCCACGCCTTGACTCCGACCCGGCCGTCGAACTCCATGCTCATCACGAGCACGCGCTTCACCTCTATCGCCATGTCCAGCTTGCCCGCCACTGCCACGTTCAGGTTCTTGTTGAAGAGGGTATACACGTTCGCGCCCTCCCGTCACCGCACACATTGTGCAGCTGGTGCGTGGCCGTGTCGAAGCTGATCACCAGCCCCTTCGACTGCTCCTGGCTCAGCTTCGAGATGAGAAGCTCAACGCGATGGCCGTGGACACGGGCGGCTTCTCCATCGACCTCGACAGGGAGCTCATGGCGATGCAGTTGCTGAGACGGCCCTCGGAGGCAAGATTGGAGACCATGTGGCGCCACTGGAACTTTGCGGACTCGTCGTGCTCGCCCTTGAGGGCGGCAACCATGATCTCGTGCGGCAGCACCGTGTCCGCCCTATTCTTTGCCAGGCCGGCGCGCACTTCATCATAGTAGTCCGGTCCAACACCGTGCTCTACGCACGAGGAGGAGAAGGGGACGTGGTCGGATATTGGAGGGGAGCCTATGTGCGCCATCTAGCGAGCGGCGGCAGGTCCAGGCCGCGTACCGTGCCGCTTCCTGCCGGCATGTGTTTTCAGCTGGTCGAAGATGACGGTCCACTCTGGAGGAGAGCTTTGGCAACCTCTCCATGAGAGTCACTTGGACCAGCGCAGAAGGAGATGTTGGATGCGCCATGGCCTCCACCAGGGTAGTCGTGGAGCCAAACGACCATGGGCAGCGGGATTGGCCGGAAGGAATCGAGCGTTCGTCCCAGTATTTTTTATCTCCTCTCCTCGATCTCACCTGAGGGAGGGTCGTCTAGAAGAGTCCGCTAGATATCCTAAAACGGATGGAGTTGTAGTTGACGAGGGCCGAGATCCTAAACGGAAGACGACGGGAGACGTACAACGTACCAGATTGGTACCCGGACGGGAAAAAAAAGTAACAAACCGGTGTGCAACCTACCGGTGGCAGTGGTGGGTAATTTATGTCTAAATTTAGGGGCAGTTTTAATGACCTACCAAACCAAACCAAACCAAGGAAGGCTTAACGCCTTTATTATTAGGTATAGATTCTTGATATCCGATTTTCTTTTCATTTCCTTCTTCATTTCCGAGTATCGTGAGTTTTGACAGGTGGACTTTTCTTTAAGTCCCCAAGTCCCCACGACTCGAACATTGGGGTCTTTCGAGCTTGGCGACAAAACAACTTGATTCTGTTTCGGAACCCACAGTCCCCAAGGCCCGAATTTCCGAGTCTGTGGTGTGTGGTTTTTTCGAAGAGAACAAACTTGTTGTTGCTAAGCCGAAACCCGGAATTGTTTCATATACATAATGAAGTTATGCTTGATAAACGTTGAGTTTCCAGCTATTAGCCTTGTACTCTGCATAACTTGTGGTTTAGATGACCCTTTTGACTATCTTGTACTGTAAGCCGGCTTTCGCGTGGATACCATGTTGTTACATCTATACGAAAACAGGGTCAGACAAGTCCCAATGGGCTTCATGGCTGATTGTAATCGTAAGCGAGCAAATCATGCCACTTTAGTGCGAGTCACATCGAGCTTAAGTAAGAAAAGTCAAGAAAATTTGGCTCCTTTGTCCGGTTATAAGATTGCAGCCGTACTCGTTTGCGAATAATCGGCCCTTATAACTCATAGGCATCAAGGCCGGGTCTTTGGGTTTGTGGCTGCGCTACTTGAGCAACCAGCCCCCGAGACCTATACATACTCAACATACTTAATGATACTGATGTATTGATGGCAATGGATACTTACTTACTTGTAATCGAAGTAAAAGCCGTAACAAAATAGGACTTGATAATCATCTCTTTATTGATACGAGAAAGTTTGGATCAGCAGGCCGCCTCATTAAAAACCTTCCAGTCCCCTTAGGTACCCTGGGTAGGAAAAGAGCGCGTCTGAAACCTGCTGCCCGTTACATTGTTTAGTTCTTCTTGGGAACCGGTCCCGGGCTGACGTGACCGATACACATTCTCCAATTGCTGGACTTTTTCATGATGAGTACCGGATTTACTAGCCAACCCGGGTGAGGTGTCTCCATAGCGCGGCTGGTTGTGAGCGGCCGTGCGATTTCTTCTCCTATGGCAGATTGTTTGGGGGAATCATCTTTGATAAAAGTCACCATCTTAGCATCTTGTGCTGCCTTGGACTTTGCTCTTTCGTCTTCAGTACTCGGCCTTTTTGACGTGGTTCTATCCTCTGGGTCTGCTTGAGACCGGTAATGCTTGAGTTCCTCTTTTCTACAGGCTTGCTCGGCCATTGCTGCGTCTCCATCATCGCATTCAGCTGCTATGTCTCGATTTCCATGTATGGTAATGGTCTTCTTGGGACCCGGGATTTTTAGCTGTAGATATACGTAACACGGCCTAGCCATGAATTTGGCATAAGCCGGCCTTCCGAATAACGCGTGTAAGGACTGCGCAATTTGACCACCTCAAAAGTGAGCCACTCAACTCGATAGTTATCCTTTGATTCCCCAAAAGCTACCTCCAATGAGATTTTTCCCTCGGGGCACGTTGAATGACCCGGCACTATCCCATGAAAAATTGTTGAGTTTTTCTGTAGCTGAGACTCCTTGAGGCCCATGCGTAAGAAGGTTTCCTAATACAGTATATTGATGCTACTTCCACCATCCATCAAAACCTTTTTCAGTTCATACCCATTTACCTGCGGTGCGACTACTAATGCCAAGACTCCCGGGTGTTCTACTCTTTCGGGGTGGTCCCTTCTGCTCCATGTTACATCCTGTTCTGACCATCTCAGGTATCTCGGGACAGCCGAAGAAACTGAATTGACCGCTTGCTTCAGTATCTTTTTGTCCTTGTTAGATCCTCCTGTGGTATGCACATGATATTGACCCAACTGTTTGGGGTTAGCCTGGAAACCTCCTGCTCCCCCTTGGTTATTACCTTGATTTCCAGTTGCCGGGTTACCGGCTGGGGGTGGACCGTTGCCCGGGTTTCCTCCTGGACCCGGTACTCCTCCCCGTCCTGCACCTCGCATGGCTCTGTTCACTTCCTCATTTTTCTATCTCTGTAGGTCGGCGCACTGCTCCAAGGAGTGGTTAGCTGGCCTACCGTTCCTGCTGTGCTTCGGGCATGCCATTCTGAATATGTCCCAATTATTACCCGGCCTTGGTGGCCCTTGATAGTTTCCTCCATTGTGATTTCCAGCATTGAAATTTCCTTCTGCCCTAGGTCTGGAAGATCCAGCTTCAGTATTGGCGACAAACTCAGAGTCAAACGGATGCTTGTTCTGGCTGTTGTTACCCGGTGCTGATCCGTTGCCAGTTCTTCCATTACTACTTGCGTTTGCTTTTGCTTTTTTATCATCAGTTTCCTCTTCCGTAGTGTCCGTTGCGGCATGTTTGTTGCACGCATCCATCAATTCTCCCATTGTGACCTCCGAAGCATTCCGACTAGATTTCATGCGAGTTAATTTTTGTACTAAGGGTGTGTACTTGCAGGTCTTTGCCATAGCTTGCAGCGCATCCTTGGGCTGAATATCCGTAGATGAATGGAGAATTTCCATAACCCGGCGCACCCAGCTGCGCGCCGATTCTCCCTTCTTCTGAACACATCGCTCTAAGTCGTCAATAGTGAATAACTTTCTACACGTCCCGTGAAAGTGCTTGATAAATGCATTTTTCAATTCTTCCCATGACTTAATAGATCCTTCCGGTAGATTGGCGAACCATAACTTTGCTGCTCCTTCTGACATCATTAGATACATGAACTTGGCTTGAAGATTCTCGGACGCATTGCGAATCGACATGGCCATCTCATAGCTGCTCAACCATGTTTCCGGATCCATAGTCGGCTCATAATTTACCACTTTACCCGGTTCTTTGAACTTTTCCGGGTAAGGTTCAGCTCTGATGCTATCCGAAAGACACTTAGGCCCTGCAAGAATGGTTGAAGCTGGTCTTACTCGGGAAACATGTGATCCTGCAGGGGGTACAGCTGGCTGCGGTACCGCTGGTGGCCCATTTGCCGCAGACCCGGCCACGGCTCTCCTGGCCCTGGAACTATCCACGATGGCCTGTGCTGCTGATGCTGCTGGTACTGCCTGGATGTGTGGAGGAGGCGGCATTTGCTGCTGCTCTTCCCTCCGTCGTGCCGAACTTGTTTGGATGTTTCCAGCGTTACCTTGTTGTTGGCTGACATACGGCGTCCCATGCATTCCACTTCTGTGATCCGGGTAATTAACCTGTTGCGCTACCGCGGTGCGCAGCATATCTATTGATGAGGGGATAGTAACTCGGTATGCCAACCCCAGGTGTAATCCGGCCCAAACGGCGTATGGACCAAATCCGGCTAAGGACGCAGAAGCTTCCGGAAGGCCCAGGGCTTGTAAGGATCGTAACCCGGATTGTGGGTTACGATAAGGAAAGCCAGGATACGTATGTAGAGTTCGAGTAGGACTCAAGGAGCGCTTTGTATGGCAAGCCAAAGGGGGTATGAGTACTATATAAACCAACCCCTAGGCTTCGCCTGAGAGAGATTCAAGTCATAACTGTAACACCTATTATCGAGTATCCAGTATAATCATATCGAGATCCGGCGAGTTGTGTTCCGGCTCTTAGATTGCTTTTCGCCATGTCTTCCTTCAAGCTAAACCCTCTCCCAAATACCTGTGTCGACTTGCCCCTAGATCAGTTACCCCCGGTAACATCTGCCGTGATTATCCCACGACAGTTGGCGCCCACCGTGGGGCCTGCGTCCAAAGGTGTTTACATCACGGGAGAAGCTCGGAAGAACATGAGGAACCTCGTCGTCGGAGAAATCTACGTCAACAACCAAGGAGAGAAGATGGTAGACGATTCTGGCTGGGGGCCAGAGTCGGATCACCTCGAGACCGGATCCGTCGTGACAGTCGGCCGCATCAACGTCTTCATCGGTATGGTATGTGCTTCCAATTCAAGCCGTGATAATCTTGAATCTGATTCTGTGTCAGGGGAGGACACGCGTGTTCAATCGGAAAAAGAAGAATCGATCGGAACAACGGGTCCGACAGAGAGGGAGGAAGGTGCCGAGTCTATACGGGATTTATCGGAGGACCGATACGAGAAGGAAAATAGCGAAGAGGAAGAACGGTACGAATCTACGCCAAGCATTATGCGCCGGGTTGCAGTTTATGCGGCCCCCGCAATCAATACCAATCAAGGAAACGCAGCCGCGGCGCCAGTCGGGGCGGCGCAGGTGCTGGCTCAGCAACAAGGTACGGCTGGCCCGGTCTTGGCCCAAGTCGATGGAGAATCGGCATCAGTCACCAGTCGCCCAGCGGAGGAGGAGCGACACGCAAATATGTTTGGGTTCCAAGCAAACCGGACACCGGGGGCGGGCCCCTCGAATCCGCGTCACCCAGCTCTGTTTGATAATAATTTGATCTTGGATCCCACAGTCCTAGCTACAGTTATCATCCCAGAAAACGCAGCAGAGCGTGTAAGAGATCTGGACGTGGCTCGTCGTGCATTGGAGCAGCAAAGAAGGCAGGTAGAAGCAGAAAAGCAGGGGATGGCAGCGCGGCAGCGGGAACTGGATGACCTAGAGACCCGGCTTCGGGAGGAAACGACGAGGATTCACCAAAGGCACCGAACTATGTTACCGGCAACAGGAGGGGTTATCAACCCGACTGCCCTGGTGTTCACGCCTCAAGATCAGCCAATCCCACCGGCGAACCAAGGGACCATACCGCAACCAGCAACGGGAGTGCAGCCGGTAAACGCGCCAGCCGGGTTACCCTTGCCTCGGACGGGGGCGACAGCCGGCAACACCATGCCGCCTCCACCATCGCGATTCCGTACCCCAGCAGGTCACTACAACAACCCCATGGACAACGTGTATGCAGCAACACTCGCATTAAACCAGATTCCTGTAAGAGACTCGCCGCACGCAGAAGAAACCCGGCGAGCGATAGATCTGCTGCACACCGCGGTAGCACAGCAAGTCAATTATCCAGATCACAGAAGTGGGATGCATGGGACGCCATACGTGAGTCAACAACAGGGCAACGTCCAAACAAGCGCGGCACGACGAAGGGAAGAGCAACAGCAGATGCCACCCCCACCGCGCGTCCAGACAGTACCGGCAGTATCAGCAGCACAGGCAGTAGTGGACAGCTCCAGGGCCAGAAGAGCCGGGGCCGGGTCTGCAGCACACGATCCACCGGTGGCTCCTCACCCCGTGGCACCCCCGGCCGGGTCACGCATTTCCCGGGCGAGACCAGCCCCAACCACCCTTGCGGGACCCAAGTGTCTCTCGGATGATATCAGAGCGGAACCTTACCCGGAAAAGTTCAAAGAACCGGGGAAAGTAGTGAATTACGAGCCAACGATGGATCCGGAAACGTGGTTAAGCAGCTACGAGATGGCAATGTCAATTCGCAACGCATCCGAGAATCTCCAAGCCAAGTTCATGTACTTAATGATGTCAGAGGGAGCAGCAAAGTTATGGTTCACCAATTTACCGGAAAAGTCGATCAAGTCGTGGGAGGAGCTAAAAACCGCATTTATCAAGCACTTCCATGGGACCTGTAGGAAGTTATTTACTATTGATGACTTAGAAAGGTGCGTCCAGAAGAAAGGAGAGTCAGCACGAAGCTGGGTACGCCGGGTTATGGAGATACTCCACTCATCTACAGATATCCAACCAAAGGACGCACTACAAGCTATGGCGAAAACGTGTAAGTATGTTCCTTTAGTACAAAAGCTAACCCGCATGAAATCCAGCAGAAATGCAGCGGAGGTTACGATGGGAGAGTTAATGGATGCATGCAACAAACACGCTGCAACGGATACTACAGAAGAGGAAGTTGATGACAAGAAGGCAAAAGCAAACGCAAGTAGCAGTGGGAAGACCGGCAATGGATCGGCACCAAACAACAATGGAAATAGCCAGAACAAGCGCCCGTTTGAGGGGAGTTCCGAGTTTGTGGCCAATACAGAGGCCGGGTCTTCGAGACCTAGATCCGAAGGGAATTTTAATACCGGAAATCACAATGGGGGACACTACCAAGTACCCCCAAGACCAAGCAACAGTTGGGACATATTTAGGATGGCGTGCCCGAAGCATAGCAGGAATGGCAAGCCGGCCAATCATTCATTGGAGCAGTGTGCCGACTTACAAAGGTGGAAGAACGAGGAAGTGAACAGGGCCATGCGAGGTGCGGGCCGAGGAGGAGGTCCGGGTCTAGGTGGAAATTCGGGCAACGGGCCGCCCCCAGCCGGCAATCCGCCAGTTGGAAATCAAGGTAACAATCAAGGGGGAGCGGGAGGATTTCAAGCTAACCCCAAACAGCTGGGTCAGTATCATGTGCACACTACTGGAGGTTCTAGCAAGGACAAGAAGATACTGAAACAAGCAGTTAATTCAGTCTCCTCCGCTGTTCCAAGATATTTGAGGTGGTCAGAGCAAGAGGTAACATGGAGCAGAAGAGATCACCCGGATAGGATTGATCACCCGGGAGTCCTGGCTTTGGTAGTGGCGCCACAGGTCAATGGTTACGAGCTGAAGAAAGTCTTGATGGATGGAGGGAGTAGTATCAATATCCTATACTGGGAAACTTTTCTGCGCATGGGCTTAAAGGAATCACAGTTGCAAAAAAGTACAACAGTTTTTCACGGGATAGTGCCGGGTCATTCGGCATGCCCCGAAGGAAAAGTGGCATTGGAGGTAGCTTTCGGGGAGTCAAAGGACAATTATCGAATCGAGTGGCTTACCTTTGAGGTAGTAAAGTTGCGCAGCCCTTATCATGCATTGTTTGGAAGGCCGGCTTATGCCAAGTTCATGGCAAGACCATGTTATGTGTACCTACAGCTGAAGATCCCGGGTCCTAAAAAGACCATCACCGTACACGGAAACCGAGATATAGCAGCTGAGTGTGATGAAGGAGACGCGGCAATGGCCGAGCAAGCCTGTAGGAAGGAAGAGCTCAAACATTACCGTTCTCAGGTGGACCTAGAAGAGAGAGCAACGTCAAAAAAGCCAACTCCTGAGGGGGACAAAGCAAAAGTTAGGGCAGAACAAAACCCTAAGATGGTAGGCTTCATCGGGAACGATATTTTCAAAACTCTCAGTAGGGAAGAAGAAGACGTACCACCATCCGCAGCTGATCACGTGTCAAGGGCGATATACCCGGAATGGCTAGCAAATCCGGTACTCATTACGAAAGGGCATAGCAAGTGGAGAATGTGTATCGGCCGTACCAACGCGAGGCCGATTCTCGAGAATAACTAAAGCAGTGTAATGGGCGGCAGGTTTCATACGCACTCTTTTCCTATCCAGGGTACCTAAGGGGACTGGAAGGTTTTTAATGAGGCGGCCTGCTGATTCAAATAAGAAATTTTTATCAATAAAAGAAGATGGTTTCGAGTCTTATCATGATCCTTGCTTCAGTTACAAGTAAGTAACATTGTTATTATCAATACATCAATATCATCGAAATACGTTACGTGAATATAGGTCTCCGGAGGGTTGATCTACTTCAATAAGTAATCACAAACCCGGAGACCCGGCCATGATGCCTATAAGTTATGGGGGCTGGTTACTCGTACAAACGGGTGCGGCTACAATCCTATAACTGGACGAAGGAGCCAATTTTCTTGATTATTCTTACTTAAGCTCGATGTGACTCGCACCAAAGTGGCATGATCTGTTCACTTACGATTACAATCAAACTATGCAGCCCAATGGAGCGTGCTTGATTTTGTTTTTCGTATAGATGCAACGACATGGTATCCACGCGAAAGCCGGCTTATAGTACAAGGTAATCAAAAGGGTCATCTAAACCACAAGTCCATGCAGAGTATAAGGCTAACATAGCCGGAAACTCAACAAATATTAAGCATGACTTCAGTATTTATGAGAACAGCTATTGGTCTTCAGCTTGGTAAACAGCAGTATGTCATCTGAGAAAGCCCACGCCCCCATAGCTCGTACTTTGGGTCATGGGGACTGGGGACTTCGAAACAGAAACAAACTATTTAACTACCAAGGTCTGTAAACCTTAGTTGCCGAGTATTGGGGACTTAAAGAAAAGTCCATCTATCAAAACCTACGATACTCGGTTAACCGAGTCTCAAAAGGAAATTGAAAGCAAGAGTTCGAAGTATCGAGAATAAGCTCATAAGTAACACAAGGATGGATATTATCAAAAGCCAGGGAAGGCAAAGAGTTATCATGAATTAACAAAGCATACAGTCATAGTATCAGCATCAATGGCGCACAGGCGCACTACAAAAATCATATCAGTATCGAGAAACGAAAAGCACAAGGTAGCATCCTACTCGGCATCCTGAGAGCGGCCCTCCGGGTCTAGATCTTGGACTTGCTCCTTGACCTTGCCAGCAGTTTTGCTCGGGCTCTTCACATCTGGACGGACAGGCGGAGGCACGGCCGGTGTAGAGGTGGACGGCTTTGCGCCTAGCTCTGCTTCTCTCTTTGCGGCCTCTTCTTTCCTCCTGGCCAGGTCAGTCGACCATCTTTCCACCATATCAAAAGGAGGAGGTGCATCCACCAAAATAACTTTGCCCTCAGCGTCATATGAACTCATGATCTGGTCCAGCTCCATTTTGTCGGCCAAGGTAGTGGCTGAGGGGCGTACAGCACGTTGAATATCTTTGAAGTCCTTGGGCTCAAACTTGGACCCGTCAGCTTTGAATTCTGGAAACCCGGATGTTACCTTGGCCGGGTCAAGCTTAGGAAAATAAGCCTTCGCCAGTGTAAGGGCCCGGGTCATTCCAATCCGGCAAGCTGAGCGCTTCATTATCTCAATCCATCCAGGCACCGTTGAGAAGGCCTGCATAAGATTATCTTCTCCCGGGTATACCTCAGAAGGCCACTTGATAGCATCCAGCAAAAGTTTCGTGCCGGCAAAAAACGTCCGGAGCATAGTCTTCAGAGTTTTAACTTGAGTAATGGCATTCTCCTCCGGAGCAGCAAGGTTAGCACCTGCAATCGAAACATGCAAGAGCATATCAGTAATGTTGGTTATTACAGCAGCAAGATAGAGATACGCAAATTAATCGCAAATAGCAAACTTACTTAGCAAGATACGGTAAGTGTCCGTAAGCTGAGTCGACAGGTTATTCAGCGAAGACTGGGCAGTATTGTACTTCTTCTTGTAAATGGAGACATCTTTTTTCAATGTCTTTATCTCCGCTTCAAGGGCCTCCCTACGCTTAACTTCAGCCAGCAAGAGCTGCTCAGCTTTAAGTAACGCTTCATCTGACTGAGTAATCTCTGCCTGCAAAGGCCGGGTAAAGCTGTGAGCCGGATATCATGAGAGTGTTTCATCTGAGGAAATGAGTACCGGAAAGTACTATGCGAAGTACCGAGGATAATTAAAGAAAATTATACTCGGGACTTGGGGACTGGACGTATAATAAGGAGTATCACGTGAAAGTTACCTGATGTGCTGCAGCCATACGTTCTAAGACAGTCCCTTCTGAAGCTTTCATGGCGAGAAGAGCGCTCATAAGCTGGTTAAAGTCAGCGTTATCCGGGTTAGATGGCTCGGGTACCTGGAAAGTGGGAAAAGGAGCATTTCTTGTAACAGGAGGTGGCACCCGGGTCATCCGAATGTCGGAGTCTGGTCCCCCTCCCGCGCTTGAAGCTGCTCCCTTCTCCTTCTCGCTTGCGTGCGAAGCAGTTGGATACTCGGCGTCATGCCTAGCTGGCTCCGGTGGCGACACTTGCTCGTCGCCAGTCGTGGTGAAGGCATCATCAGCCGGCTCGCTCTCGACCCGGACCCTAGCCCCGGAGTCCTCCTGGTCGCTACTAATAACCGTGGCTCTGAAGAAGGCGCAAGGGCGCAATTAGTCTTTGATTTTAAAAAAAAAAAAAAAGGATGAAAGTTCGGTGTAATATCAGGAAAAGGCGCTTACCCGGTGTTCACCGGGAAGTCCGAGGGAAAGCCGTCACTAGACCCGGAAGAGACTGGAAAATGGCAAGAAAGACCTGGGATTATGTTACAAAGGAACGATCGGAAAGAAATTTTGTTTACAACAAATACCAGGGTGTTGAACCGGGGGCGGCGAAGCGACCGGGTTAGGGGTCTCGTTGCCCGGATGATTCCGGGTTACTCGGCGCCTAGTCGCGGGCGGCTCCTTCAGTTACGATCAAAAGGGGTGGAGATGGGGTTAGCCCCGGAGTGACGTTATGGAAACAGAAAACCAAAGTGTGAGGAGATGAAGTAAAAACCTGGAGGGCTATCCTCTGGGATTTCCTCTTTGTTCCGGCTTTGGTGGCCGGCTCCGGCTCTTCCTCCTCGCTGATGGACCCGCCCCTGCTGTCTGTTTCTTCTTCTTCGCTTTGGTCCTCTCGCTCTGAAAAATATCCGAGTTCCCGCATAAAGAAGAAGAAGTGGCAGGATATAACGTGTGCAAGGGAATCAAGTGTGTACCTTCATTCGAGTCAATGACATCGTCTTCCTCCTCCGTGTCTTCGGAACTAGGAGAGGTGTCGACCTTCCAGAAGGCGTCATCGGCCTGAGGAGAGAATGCCAGAGTAATGGTTAATATCAAGACAAGAGAAGCGGATAAAAGTAAGCTGTCAGAAGTCAAAATCAAAAGGCAGGGAACTTACTGCGGGGGCTGGATTCTCGAGGGTAAAAGGTTCTAATCCGGCTATGCCCCGGATTACCTCGAGTTTCTCTGTCAGGAAACCCTTAATCGTTTTGTTGATGTCACCCGGAGCAAGGGTGCTGGTAGAGAAGCGGATTGGGTCCGTGGTTTGACCCGAGTATTCGCACATCAGCTTCTCACGAAGGGAGTTTGGCTGAATGCGGAAGCTAACCCAGGTCTTCACCAGGTTTAGTCCGATGAGGCCTCGGGCGGACAAGATGGAGATCCTAGCTAACAAAGGCAAGATCGCCTCCCTGTCTGAGTCAGGGGCGAAGGCGTTGAATTTCTCGGAGATGTCAAGTTGACCCTCCGAGTAACCCGGCAACTTTTTTTCGCCGGGTGGAGAGGTATCCTGGCAGTAGAAGTAAGAAAGCTGCCAGTGTTTTACGTGGGAATTGAGAGAAATGGGAGGCATAAGGGAGTTCTTGCGGCGCTGGATAGAAACCCCGCCGCAAGTAAGAAGTGCGCCGTCGCCGCTTTCGCGACACGGCTTGCACTGGAAAAGTTCGACAAAAAGAGCCAGACTTGGCGGAGTGCACAAGTAAGACTCGGAAAGAACGATAAAATGGGAGATGTTTAAAATGGAGTTCGGGCCTATATCAAAGATACGGAGTTTGTAGTGGTCTAAGACGTCACGGAAGAAGGGATGACCCGGAGGCCTGAAGCCCCGGGTCACGTGTTCAACGAAGCATATTACCTCATCCGTGGCTGGAGAAGGCCGGGTTTCGTTGCCAGGTGCTCTCCAGCGGATGGATTCCTGTGGAGGTAGGATTCCAAGCTCTACCAATTCCTCCAGTTTGGTCTTGGTGATGGAGGACTTCCCCCAGTTGGCTGAAATGGCGTTTGTGGATTTAGCCTTAGCCGGCTGTTTCCCCTGCCTCTTGGGCGCCATGGGATTGACCTGGTGAAACATTGAAGAAAAGGACGTAAGAAACAAAAACTTGGAAGTTAGCAGGTAAGCAGCTATCGGCAATTTAAACGTAATCCGGCTATTGCCTCGCCGGGTTAAGTATGGTTCGTCCGGGTATCAAGTGACTTTACAAAACCCAAAGAGCTTTCCGCAAAAGCAAATGTTTGGAGAAGCTAGGGGGATACTTATACGCATACTATCTGCGAATGAGCCGGAGAAGTAAGATTTTCTGAGGAGGGAGAGCAAAGGCGGAAACTCTAGATGGCCCGAGCCTAGATTGGGGATCTTATTTCTAAATTTGTGACCAAATTAGTGATTACTGGAGTTAGGGAAGCAATACAAGCTATAAATCCTATCTATGGGAGTGATTATAGTGGAAATCGGTGAGTTAATTTGGCGCAGCCCGAGAAATCGCGGACCGCTCGATTCAGATCCAATCTGAGGAAGAACTAAGAAATTGCGAGAATAAGCTGGAGGGTGTAAGGAACTTACCGAAGAGGATTGGAGTAAGGCCTTGCGGAGACAGATAGCGCAAGATTCGTGCCCTTTCGTGACCGTTGGCCGGCGAATCGGAGGCTTGGCGGCGGATTCGGGAGCTGGAGCGGTTCGTGCGGTGGCGGAGCGCAAACGAAGTCGGATGGGCTCCGGCGAGATGCGTGGGGTTCCCGTGGTGGCACTCTGCGAGCTCGAGCTTGGGAAGAAGTGGAATGGGGGAAATGAGCCGTTAAGAGTTGGATTTGCTCATTGGTCTTTATTTATAACCGTCCGGGTGGAAAGGCTTGGCCTAACGGTCGAGACCCGGGGAATGCGGAGTAATTGGTGATTTCGAAATTTGAAAGGCACATTTTATGCGCAGGCCAATATGATCCAGAGAAAAAGGAAGGGGAAATTGCCTTCCCTGTATCAGCGGTAGTTATCAAGAAGGATGTGGAGTCAGGGAGTTTCCTATTGAGATTTAAGTTTGAGAGATTAAGGAAGAACCTAAAAAGAAGAGCCGGGTTTTTACCTGGCTTCCTTGGCGCCAGTCTCGGCTATTCATAGACGCGCTGCGTCTTAATCTTCATGTGTTTGCATCTGATATTTCTGTAGGGAATAGCCAGCGCTTCGAAGAGTAAATCTTGGAAGCCCAAGCTATTCTGGGGACTACTGATGAGGGGATAGTAACTCGGTATGCCAACCCCAGGTGTAATCCGGCCCAAACGGCGTATGGACCAAATCCGGCTAAGGACGCAGAAGCTTCCGGAAGGCCCAGGGCTTGTAAGGATCGTAACCCGGATTGTGGGTTACGATAAGGAAAGCCAGGATACGTATGTAGAGTTCGAGTAGGACTCAAGGAGCGCTTTGTATGGCAAGCCAAAGGGGGTATGAGTACTATATAAACCAACCCCTAGGCTTCGCCTGAGAGAGATTCAAGTCATAACTGTAACACCTATTATCGAGTATCCAGTATAATCATATCGAGATCCGGCGAGTTGTGTTCCGGCTCTTAGATTGCTTTTCGCCATGTCTTCCTTCAAGCTAAACCCTCTCCCAAATACCTGTGTCGACTTGCCCCTAGATCAGTTACCCCCGGTAACATCTGCCGTGATTATCCCACGACATCTATCGCCCGCCGGGTCTCCTCTGCGTGGGGTGACTCTCTCACGGGGATTTGATTTAGTGCAAGCGTTGCCGCGTACACGTTGTCCATGGGATTGTTGTAATGACCTGCTGGTGTGCGAAAACGCGATGGTGGTGGTGGTGGTGGCGGTGGTACGGTATTGCCTGCAGTGACTCCAGTCTGTGGTGCAAGTAACCCGGCCTGCGTATCTACCGGTTGTGCTCCTCCGGTTGTCGGCTGAGGGGCGGTTCCTTGATTTGCCGCTGGAATCGGCTGATCCTGAGGCGTGATAAATAGTGCGGCCGGGTTTATGACTCCTCCCAATGCTGGTAATCTAGTTTGATGCCTTTTATGTATTCTAGTCGTTTCCTCTCGGAGCCGACTTTCCAATGCATCCAGCTCACGTTGCCGTGTGACCATCCCTTGCCTTTCTGCTTCTACTTGCCTTCTCTGCTGCTCCAATGCACGACGGGCTACGTCCAAATCCCTAACTCGTTCCGCCGCGTTCTCCGGAGTGATAACTGTGGCAAGAACCGTCGGATCTAGGATCAGATTGTTGTCGAACAAGGCCGGGTGTTGTGGATTGGAAGGACCCGCTCCTGGTGTCCGGTTTGCTAGGAATCCGGACGTGTTTGCGTGTAGCTCGTTTTCCGGCGCTTGACTGGTAACCGATGCCGACTCTCCGTCAACCTGGGCCAAAACCGTGTTTCCGTTAGCCGGCCCCTGCTGCCGGGCTAATGCTCGTGCTGACCCGGCCGCGGCCGCGATTACGGCCTCTTGGTTGAGATTGGTCGCGGGAGCCGTATAAACCGCGACTCGGTGTATGATGCTTGGCGCGAATTCATGCTGTTCCCCTTCGCTGTTATTCTCCTCATATCGGTTTTCCAGCAGATGCAGGATAGACTCGGTATCATCCTCTCTTTCGACCCGGTCGCGCGGGGTCCATGCCGGTTCCTCCGGCTGTTCCCACTTCGCGATGGGTTCTTCCGCCGGATATGTTGTTCCAACTGATTCTTCATCATCTGATTGGGTAGAAGTGGCCTCCCCTGACACAGAATCAGATCCAAAATTGTCAGGGATCGAACCGGAAGTACATACCATACCAATAAAGACGCTGATCCGGCCGATTGTCACGACGGATCCGGATTCGAGGTGATCCGACTCTGGCCCCCAGCCGGAATCGTCCACCGTCTTTTCTCCTTTGTGGTCGATGTAGATCTCGCCGACGACAAGATTCTCCATGTTCTTCCGAGCTTCTCCCGTGATGTAAACACCTTTGGACGCAGGCCCCACGGTGGGCGCCAACTGTCGTGGGATTATCATGGCAGACGTTACCGGGGGTAACTGATCTTGGGGCAAGACGACACAGCCGTTTGGGAGAGGGTTTAGCTCAGAGGAAAACATGATGGAACTCGATCTGGTAGCCGACAATCAAGTCGCCGAGTCTCCAATCTCAATATATTAACTCAATCTCTCGTATACACTGGATGCTCGATATCAACTGGTACTACTAGGGTTCTTAGATCTCTCTCAACTAGACCTAGGGGTCGGTTTATAAAGCACCCGTACCCCCTGGCTTATTCTCCAAGGCGCACCCTGAATCCTACCCGGACACCGCATACAAACTCTAACTTTCCTTTACCGTAATCCACAATCCGGGTTACGAGGCCTACAAACTTGGGCCTTCCAGAAGTTTCTTTAACCTTAGCCGGATCTTCGCAGCGTCCTTTGGGACGGGTTATACCTTGGAGTTGGCCTACCGGGTTATTATCCCTCCATCAATGCCCTCTCATTGCGCACCGCATCTTCTCCGTTAGCCTATTTTTCGGCTATGTTCATCAGCTCCCCAATAGTCTTGGGTGCGGCTCTGCCCAGTTCTTCTCCGAAAGTCGTTCTTCGGGCGCCTTTTGCGAAGGCTTCAATCGCTACTTCTTCCGAGATGGTTCCTGCGGTATTCCTGAGCGTAGTCCATCGCTGGATGTACTCGCGGGTGGATTCGCCACTTTTCTGCTTGCATGCTCGCAGTTCTTCAATGGTGGCCGGCCTCTTGTAAGTCGACTGGAAATTTTTGCAGAAATCGCGGTGCAAATCATCCCACGATGCGTAGCAAGATTTTGGTCGTCTCTCCAGCCAACTGCGAGCCGCGCCGGTGAGATGCAAATTGAGGTCTTGCATAGCCGTGTTTTTATTCCCACGTTGGCATTTTACTGCCGTGAGGTAATCGCTTAGCCATTGAGAGGGCTCGAGTGAGCCGTCGTACTTCGTTACTTCCGTGCTAAGCTTGAATCTTTTGGGTAGGGGCGCCTCGCGGATACTGCGGGCAAAGTAGAGAGCGCCGCAGGTTTCGTCATCCGAGGACCGGACGAAGAGCGCTCGCGATATCGCGAAGCCCTCGCCTTATCCACCCTTTTTTGAGCGAGATCTGATCGCGCGTCGTACTCTAGCCAGTCGCGGTCAGTATCCTTCCTTGGCTCCTTGCTTCGTTTTCGCGAGCGGCTGCTATGATGCCGCGAGCTCTTGTCTCTCGGACTGCCTTCGCTGCTACTTCGACTGTCATCACGGCGCCGTGCTTCTTTTCCTCGACCACGACGTGGTGACCTGTCCCTTCTTGGCGAAGAACTCCTACGTTTGCGGGATGCTTCCCTATCCTTGTCCTTCTCCTTCTCCTGTTCATTTTCCAGCTGCTCTGCAGCCTTCTTTCGATCATAAGCGGCGAGCCTTGCGGCCGCCAGCCCTAATCCCTTGCGCACTTGTTTATACTGTTCCGCTCGAGGATCGCTTTCCGTCGGTTGGTTCATCTGCATGTAAGTTGCTGCGGCTAGAACCACGGCAGAAGGAGTTTGCGGGTAGACATTGCCATCGTCATCGACTCGCATGAGAGAAGGAGTGATCGATCAGCTGGTTCCGGCTAGGGACTCATTGTTCCTGGATGTAGATGTGTGTCCCTTCCTCGCGGGTCGGGTTCCAACCGAGGGTGTTATGGACAGCCCGGCTCGCCTTTGGCTCGACTCGTCCGCCGCTCTTCTTCGGCGGGCCAGATCTATCCGAGCGTCTTTGATAGTCGTGGCTGCTCTCACTAGGTGATAGTGGTAGGCGACCATGTCTTCGTGTGAGGCCCCGGATGCGGGTGGCTTGCTCGTTCGCATAGCTTCCTTTGCTCGGTTCCAGGATTCCCGTGAGACGCCGATTATGTTGCGCTCTGCCGCGCTGTGCTCTGTTTCCGAGGCTTGTTCCGATCCTGCCATGCAGACTTGAGCCAGTCGAGGCTCGTGCGTCCTAGGCGTAGGCCGGAAGTTTATTTGAATTCTTGATGGTTCCTCTGTCGAGAGGGTATGATAGTCGTTGGCGTTGAAGCGGATGGACTCGCCGCTTTTCTCCAGATGACGGCGTGAGTCGACAGCTCCTGATTCAGTTTCCGATTCATCCGAGAAGTGGAGGATTCTGTCCCTGTTGATCACGAATTTTAGGCTCCCGAACGTCAAGGTGACTCTTTTCTCCAGATCCTCGAATACCGGGCGCGATTCCGGCGAGTGAGGTGTGACCACGACAGATCCGATCCGTATAGGATTGTTCGGAGCCGTAGTCGATGGTTTCCAACGAGAGTAAGTTGTCGATGAAGCCGAAGATGCCGGCGATCCAGCGCCCGTCCTCCCCACGGTCGGCGCCAATTGTCGAATCTCTGACTCTACAAATCCCTTAGGTGACCCTATCGGGTTTCGACTAGGAGAATTCATGAGCGCTGGTGGAATCGTCGGCTAGACAGGGGGCGAGATTTACCCAGGTTCGGGGCCCTCGTAGAGGTAAAACCCTTACTCCTGCCTCTTGTCGATCTGTATTGATGGAAAGATCGGTTACAATGGTGGTGCTCGAATCGAGAGTAAGGTCTCGAGTTCAAGATTTCGATGGTGAGGTGTTGCTTGGTCCTCTCCCGGGGGGCTCTCCTGGCCTTATATAGATGGCCATGTCTCGAATCCTACCCGGAGAGGACTCGAATTCTAACTAGGTCGGTTACATGTTTCCTATCTTAACCCGCAAGTTAGTGCGGGTGGGCTCCACGTGGGCCTTCTGGAGTATTCCAAGGGCTCCTCTTCTTGGGCCTTTAACCTTGGGCCTGAGAGGGGGTGTCCTTATTCGCAGGGTCCAGGATCCATATCTTCGTCACAAAACATTAACATGTTGTTGATTAAGTTGAAACCCAACTATCAAACTAAACAGGTGATAAGACGGACAACAAGACTTGAGCGCAAACAACACTAAGCATGCAACTACGACACGAGGGCCAACAAGGTAAACAAGCAACAGGTAATAGGAAGTGGAAGGAAGGCTATATCATGGCTCCAAGGTAAACATATGATAGGATCGAGACACAAGCATCGAATCATAAGGCTAGCATAAAGATAACGGAAAGAACCGGTAACAAGTGATGAAAGGCAGCCATGGGTAGCAAGTGAGTATACTTGCCTGGAATCCAGCAAGTAGAGGTAGCAGAACTTGTCGTTGCTCACATCATCTCAACGTCCTATCCGCGAAGAAGCAACGAACTAGAACAAACACCGGATGCAACAATTACTACTACGGCAAAAGATCCAGCATGATCCTATTTTATATGCATGACAATTAACTGATGCATCAAAGTAAACCAGTTGACATGGTAAACATATTTAAATGGGCCCATATGCAATTTGGATTGCATATGGAAAAGCCCATGAATTAATGTTGAATTAAATGATCTACAAATAACCATCATGTGAAAGTTGATTAGAATGATGCATGGATGATGAAAACAATAATAAAACAACAATAGCTTCAGTTTGATATGTTGTTTACCAAGTTTGGAATTTTATTTATTAAGTTATGAACTTGGCATTTTAAATGATTTAAACAAACATTTGTTGTTTTCACCAATTTTAAATGTTCAAAACAGATAACAAAATTTATATTTGGAAAGAACACAAAATTTTAGATGAAATACATATTTCATTTGTTGAATTTGGATTTAAAATGAGCAAGTTATCAAATTAGCAATTTTAAATGCATTAAATAAATAATTAGTTGTTTTCAGCAATTTAACTTATTTAAAACAGAAAACAAAGTTGATATTTGCAAAGTTCATGAAAAATGGGATGGAAAACATATTTTACATGTTGGAATTGGATTTGAATTGCCCAAGTTATGAATTTTGCAATTTAAAAGGTGTAATTAAAGCATTGAATTATTGCACCACTTTTAATTAGGAAAAACAGTAAACAAATTGTATTGAAAAGGTTGAAAACATGTATAAAATGTTTCAATGAACATTTTGAGCTATTAAACATAATTTTTGGATCACTATTGAATTTATTATGCATTTTTCCATAAGCATTTTTATTCTGCCCCTTTTAGTAAACAGAGGTAAACATGTTCAAATTTAATTCAATTGTGACCAAATAAAATACCAATGTGTAGAGTTTGTTAAGACAAATTTTTAGAGCCCAAGCTTGCTCAATTTGGGTGAACAGAACTCAAGTTATGAATTTCCAAAGTTTCAAATTTTAATAGCCTTTTCTGTATTTAATTATTTAGTGCAAAATTTATTACAGAAACATGTTGCAACTTTGTTACTAACATAAAGAGCACAAGATGCTGAATCCATAGAAACTTGAATCATTGAAATTGGAGCATTTTTCAATTTGTTATTGATTTTACAAATAAAGACTCAGTTCAGTTTTTCTGGAATTTCGAGAATAAAAGAAAATGGAGAAAAAAAGGGGTGGCTTTGCTGCGGAAGGGGATCGAACCGGGGATCTCTCCCTCGCGCGGATTGGTGGTCTAGCCACTGGGCTGTGCGATCGGTTTTGATTCACTAGGGAGCTCGGCCCATATGAGGAGATGCTGCGCGGAAAATAACTACTGAACTTGATCAATGACGACGGAAACAGACGACGGCAGCGAGCAGAGAGGTGGCCGGCCGCGCGGCTCGCTGCTGCTGCTGCACGGGCGCGCGCGGGGGTGTGTGGACGCCGTGTGGGGAAGAGGAGGACGGGGGCGTGCTCACCTAGGGGCGCTTGGTGGGGCGGACGGGCTCGTCGAGGATGGGTTGCAGTTGACGACGACGATGTACAGGAGGTCGACGACGGAGGATCTCGACGGCGCGGCGCTCCTGACGCCTCTCCGGGCCGGCCGAGGAGATGGAGGCGACGAGGGAGGTGCCCCGTCTCCATTCCCGCAGAGAACGGGGCCCGGCGATGACCGTAGCGGCGGCGCCATGAGCTCCAAGTCACGGTCATGGAGGCGAGGGTTGGGTTCAGACATCAATATTCAGAGGAGAAATTGAGACAGAGGAGGAAGGGAAAAAGAAGGGTGGCGGCGGCTGGGAGGAAGGACGAGGAGGGCCTAGGGTTTGGGAGGAGGAGAGGGGTAGGTATAGGGGAGGGGGAGCAGGTGGGAGAGGGGGTGCGGTGCGCTGCTGCCTTTTCCCTCCCGTGCGTGCGTCATGCCGTACGGAGGTGGGAGAAGCCACGGGTGGGCTGGTTGGTTGGGCCGTGGGTGGTAGGTGGGCCACTTTGGCCTGCCTCCCCACTGGTGATTTTTATTCTTTTTCTTTCTTTTATTTTTTTTTTTGTAGCAAAGGGATAAGGGAGAAAGAAAAGGGTTTTAGGGTTTTGTAAAAATTTTGAAAACAATTTTATTGCATTGAGCATATTGAATGCCCAAGTGCACCAAGTTTTGTTTTTCAAAATTTCAAATATTTATTTGTTGTTTGAATTTGAATTTGATATTCAAATTAGGGTTTTAATAAAAGGAATTTTATTAACCAAGCCAATTTTTAATTTCAATTCAGTTTTTATGGAAACAATTTGATTTGAAAACAAAGGTGTATTGTTTGAAAATTTGAATTGGTTTGAATTTTTGTTTTGTTTTTGAATTGGTTTGCAAGCAAAGGTGCAAATGATGCATGTGATGCAATGCCATGAGAAAGAAAAGCAAACAATTCTAGTTGGGGGGAAAATCCCCCGGGTGTTACAGACGACACCACTAACAAGGGATTGCACCCTCGCAATCCACCCACTAACCCGGGAGGGGAAAGAAGTTCGACTATCGATTCTTCATGCTTCCAGTTGATCTCCTCGACACCACTAACAAGGGCTTCTCGACACCACTAACAAGAGATTCTTGCTCGGGTTGATGACGATGTTCTTCCACCAGGAATCTTCCGATGATCGAGCCTATTAGGTTAAAGGCTCAGAAAACGTCCACCCACGTAGGATCCTAAAACTTTGAAAGATAGATAAGGGAAGAGACTCCAAAACAAATAAGGTAGGAGAAGAAATGGAATAGAGATAAGGAGAAAACAAGAATCCTATTGAGATGTTTCCAAAACAGGTTTTGCACAAATAGTTTTTGACACTCTAGAAACACGACCGTTAGCGAGGTTATCCTATAGGCTTTGCGGACCCGTTGCTTCGATAACCATTCGTATCGAAACAACTTCGGGAATCGGAAACCATGCTCTGATACCATTTGTGACGCCCCGAGATCGGGCACTATACAGATTTCATCATTTCCGCCCAAATCCGCGTAATAACCATCCCGGGTTGTCAACTTTCGGTAATCATTACAACAGTTCACGAATATTCCGCAACAACAACAAAACAGATATATACAAGACGACTCAAACGAGTCAAGGATACAACTGATACAATACAAAGATCCAAATGACAGCGGAAGAAACAACATAGTGTCTGACTACGGACAAGATACAAATTGGACTAAGAGTCCTGAAGATAACCGATGGCGTCCAATCCCTGCCCAGGCCAAGCCGGAGGGATTCCCAAGATAACGTCGTCAGACTTCAAACCTGTTGACTGCAATGTGGAATATGCAGCCACGAAATGGATTCGTGGGTCAGTACTATTAAGTACTGGCAAGGGGATAAACCATACTCACAAGATACCAGCATAACCAATCATCACAAGATACAAATACTTTGGGTACAACGGAAAGGAAGGGATTATTGCAAAGAAGCGGCAGCTGGCTGCACTAACTAACTACAGAGACGCGCTACAACATCCGGCTAAAAGAAAGGGATAAGATAGCGTATCAGAACCAACTACAACTACTCACCAAACAATACCCATCCAATGTTACCCCCTACTAAGGAAGCAACCCAAGGAAACTCACACGGTTGATTAAGGTGACATTCATTTTTATGGTGAAGGTAATCTATATTACTAGTCAAGTTATCATCGTTAAGTGTAAGTTGTCTGAGTACTTGTTAGCCAGCACTTTCACCAAGTCATCCATAACCGCGGACAACACGGCTTCTCGAGAAGATTTAACCCTGCAGAGATGCACCAATTTGGCCGTACACGTAAGAATGACCCGCCAGATGGAAAGGCCCTTCCACCAAGCGAGGCACTCAACACAACCCAACTCTTCTTCGCATCAAGCCCAAAGAACCCCGTGCAATTGAGCGCACGACTAATCAAGCCCCACGAAGAAAAGGGGACCATCATAGCACTCTAAGAACGTGTCTCCCTAAATGCCGACTACAAAAGTTCCACCCTGGCGCCAAGGGTTCGCACCTGCATATGCATGCGGCAAATGGAAAACCCGAACTAAATGAGGCGATTTGGACGAGATGCGAATCGAATCGAAGTTGCGGGGGGCGCCCATACTCGCTTCACACATGTGGTTAGCGCGCTCATCATGGATCGGAGGACAAGACCCTTTTCCTAATTAAGTTCGACACTAGAAGGCCTCAAAACCACGCCGGGCCTCCTGCCGGTGCCTTATCATCAAATTAATATTACCCAAAACATTAACATGTTGTTGATTAAGTTGAAACCCAACTATCAAACTAAACAGGTGATAAGACGGACAACAAGACTTGAGCGCAAACAACACTAAGCATGCAACTACGACACGAGGGCCAACAAGGTAATCAAGCAACAGGCAATAGGAAGTGGAAGGAAGGCTATATCATGGCTGCAAGGTAAACATATGATAGGATCGAGACACAAGCATCGAATCATAAGGCTAGCATAAAGATAACGGAAAGAACCGGTAACAAGTGATGAAAGGCAGCCATAGGTAGCAAGTGAGTATACTTGCCTGGAATCCAGCAAGTAGAGGTAGCAGAACTTGTCGTTGCTCACATCATCTCAACGTCCTATCCTCGAAGAAGCAACGAACTAGAACAAACACCGGATGCAACAATTACTACTACGGCAAAAGATCCAGCATGATCCTATTTTATATGCATGACAATTAACCGATGCATCAAAGTAAACCAGTTGACATGGTAAACATATTTAAATGGGCCCATATGCAATTTGGATTGCATATGGAAAAGCCCATGAATTAATGTTGAATTAAATGATCTACAAATAACCATCATGTGAAAGTTGATTAGAATGATGCATGGATGATGAAAACAATAAGAAAACAACAATAGCTTCAGTTTGATATGTTGTTTACCAAGTTTGGAATTTTATTTATTAAGTTATGAACTTGGCATTTTAAATGATTTAAACAAACATTTGTTGTTTTCACCAATTTTAAATGTTCAAAACAGATAACAAAATTTATATTTGGAAAGAACACAAAATTTTAGAAGGAATACATATTTCATTTGTTGAATTTGGATTTAAAATGAGCAAGTTATCAAATTAGCAATTTTAAATGCATTAAATAAATAATTAGTTGTTTTCAGCAATTTAACTTATTTAAAACAGAAAACAAAGTTGATATTTGCAAAGTTCATGAAAAATGGGATGGAAAACATATTTTACATGTTGGAATTGGATTTGAATTGCCCAAGTTATGAATTTTGCAATTTAAAAGGTGTAATTAAAGCATTGAATTATTGCACCACTTTTAATTAGGAAAACAGTAAACAAATTGTATTGAAAAGGTTGAAAACATGTATAAAATGTTTCAATGAACATTTTGAGCTATTAAACATAATTTTGGATCATTATTGAATTTATTATGCATTTTTCCATAAGCATTTTTATTCTGCCCCTTTTAGTAAACAGAGGTAAACATGTCCAAATTTAATTCAATTGTGACCAAATAAAATACCAATGTGTAGAGTTTGTTAAGACAAATTTTTAGAGCCCAAGTTTTCTCAATTTGGGTGAACAGAACTCAAGTTATGAATTTCCAAAGTTTCAAATTTTAATAGCCTTTTCTGTATTTAATTATTTAGTGCAAAATTTATTACAGAAACATGTTGCAACTTTGTTACTAACATAAATAGCACAAGATGCTGAATCCATAGAAACTTGAATCATTGAAATTGGAGCATTTTTCAATTTGTTATTGATTTTACAAATAAAGACTCAGTTCTGTTTTTCTGGATTTTCGAGAATAAAAGAAAATGGAGAAAAAAAGGGGTGGCTTTGCTGCGGAAGGGGATCGAACCGGGGATCTCTCCCTCGCGCGGATTGGTGGTCTAGCCACTGGGCTGTGCGATCGGTTTTGATTGACTAGGGGAGCTCGGCCCATATGAGGAGATGCTGCGCGGAAAATAACTACTGAGCTTGATCGATGACGACGGAAACAGACGACGGCAGCGAGCAGAGAGGCGGCCGGCTGCGCGGCTCGCTGGTGCTGCTGCGCGGGCGCGCGCGGGGGTGCGTGGACGCCGTGTGGGGAAGAGGAGGACGGGGGCGTGCTCACCTAGGGGCGCTTGGTGGGGCGGACGGGCTCGTCGAGGACGGGTTGCAGTTGACGACGACGATGTACAGGAGGTCGACGGCGGAGGATCTCGACGGCGCGGCGCTCCTGACGCCTCTCCGGGCCGGCCGAGGAGATGGAGGCAACGAAGGAGGTGCCCCGTCTCCATTTCCGCAGAGAACGGGGCCCGGCGATGACCGTAGCGGCGGCGCCATGAGCTCCAAGTCACGGCCATGGAGGCGATGGTTGGGTTCAGACATCAATATTCAGAGGAGAAATTGAGACAGAGGAGGAAGGGAAAAAGAAGGGTGGCGGCGGCTGGGAGGAAGGACGAGGAGGGCCTAGGGTTTGGGAGGAGGAGAGGGGTAGGTATAGGGGAGGGGGAGCAGGTGGGAGATGGGGTGTGGTGCGCTGCTGCCTTTTCCCTCCCGTGCGTGCGTCATGCCGTACGGAGGTGGAAGAAGCCACGGGTGGGCTGGTTGGTTGGGCCGGGTGGTAGGTGGGCCACTTTGGCCTCCCTCCCCACTGGTGATTTTTATTCTTTTTTTTTGTAGCAAAGGGATAAGGGAGAAAGAAAAGGGTTTTAGGGTTTTGTAAAAAATTTGAAAACAATTTTATTGCATTGAGCATATTGAATGCCCAAGTGAACCAAGTTTTGTTTTTCAAAATTTCAAATATTTATTTGTTGTTTGAATTTGAATTTGAAATTCAAATTAGGGTTTTAATAAAAGGAATTTTATTAACCAAGCCAATTTTTAATTTCAATTCAATTTTTATGGAAACAATTTGATTTGAAAACAAAGATGTATTGTTTGAAAATTTGAATTGGTTTGAATTTTTGTTTTGTTTTTGAATTGGTTTGCAAGCAAAGGTGCAAATGATGCATGTGATGCAATGCCATGAGAAAGAAAAGCAAACAATTCTAGTTGGGGGGAAATCCCCCGGGTGTTACATTGGGGGAGGGGGGAGAAGGGAGCTCCTCGAAGGTGATGAGCGTGGGCGGCCGCCAACAGGGTCCAATCTGGGCCACGAGGGGAGTGGGATGCTTGTTACCACGCTGATGGCATGGAGTCCGCTGCTACCATGGTGGGAGTTGTGCGGTGGCGAGGGGGATGAGGACACTGTTATAAATCTAGCAATTAGATCGTTGCAGAAAGTAGATGGGGGAGATAATGTTTGGTAAGGCAGTTTAGCACTCAATGCACCACGAGGTTACAACTTCCGGGTCGGTGAAGGGGTAGGCACCACGAGGTCTTAAAAGGAGGGGCTCAGAGAGCAACAAATCAAAGAGCTCATAGTTTTCTAGCCCTAATAATTAGAGAACGTGAATTTCATAAATGAGGCAGCGCGCAAGGAGGCTTTGCTGAACCGAAGAGGAGGCTCAGGCCAGGTCGGTCGTTCTAGTCTAAACGATCTGAGCGGTGGTTGTTCGCGGCAGAGAGCAGCGGCGGGCAATCATGTCCGCATCAACCAGATATGAGGCGCCAAAGTTTGATATTACATGGCAACTTCGTGCTATGGCGGTCAAGGGTCAAGGACTTTCTCAGACATCGGGGAATTTTGAGCACAATCAAGGCTGATGCCTCAAAGCCTACCAAGATGGATGCTAAAGACTGGGACAAGATGGATATCAAGGCAGCTGGTACTATTCGATTGGGTCTGTATCATCGGGTCTTGTATCACGTGAACGACGTGGAGTTGCAAAAGAAATCTGGGTGAAGTTTTAAGCACAATTCATGGATAGGACGACGCCGAATAAGTTGTATCTGAAGCAGGAGCTCTATGGCCTGAAGATGCAAGAGGGGGCGAACCTTACTGAACATGTCAATGCGTTCAACCGTACGATCTCAGACTTGGAACGTGCTGAGGTCAAGGTGGAGTACGAGGATAGGGCTATTCTAATGACCACTTCATTGTCAAAGTCCTACAAAGGCTTGGTTCGTACCCAGACGTACGGCAAGACCAATGTCACTACAAGCGAGGTTGCTACAACGTTGTTATCTTATGATCAATGGGAGAAGAAACCTTCTGAGGATAGTACTTTTGCTGGTGCAATTGGTGGTCAAACACTAATGATCAGAAACAACAATTATGGAAAGTCGAAGAAGAAGAATAAGACACAGTGTTTTCATTGTAAAGAGTGGGTTCATATCAAGAGGTTCTGTCCAACATGGAAAAATGCCGATGGGTCCGCAAATATTACCGTTGACGATAGCAATAACGACGCTCTGGCCCTAGAAAGAGAATTGTTTGATGAAGTTTGGGTGTTGGATTCGGGAAGCTCTAATCACGTGACGTATAACAAGGAGTGGTTCTCTCATACAAGCCTGATGATTTTGGAGTGGTCTATCAATCCTAAAGTACGCCTCAACGATTCATAGGCATGAGAGATATCAAGATCAAGACTCAAGAGGGTGATGAAGTGGTGCTACAAGATGTTAGATATCTGCTGAGAGCGCGGAGGAATCTAATCTCACTTGGGTAACTTCATGTAAGGGCTATCTCTTTCATGTGGACAGGCACAAGTTAACCATGAGGATCGTGAAGGAAAAGGAGCTGGTGATGAAGGCCAGGATGAAGATCTCAAGATGACAGCATATTCACCAAAGTGGAGTTTGTTAGAGTTTGCATCAAATATGTGTATAGGCTTCAATTAGACTTAGATTACGTGGTTAGGTTATGTGTTGGATTCGAACACTTGTAACATTGTCCTAACATACAAAGACACCGGTGAAAGTCAAATAGACTAGACGAAAGGTAGGTTAGACATAAGATCAACTAGAGAGGATGGTCTGGCGCCCATGGCAGGGGTGCTCGACCGGCGTGGTGTCCGTGATCTGATGTGTATGTACACCGAGGCGGGCTTGTCGTCGACGGTAATACATGGGGATGAGTGCCCATTAAGCATGCCCCATAGATGTAGGACTTGAGTGTTGAACTGCTTTATCAAAGTTTGTCTCTTATATATACTTTCTGCAATGATCTAACTGCGTAATCAAAGCCCAACTGTAGCATATACACATATTCGACACAAACTCTAACACACGCTAGGGTCAGCGTCCCAAGGTCGAGGCGAGTGGCGAGGAGCCGTGCAAGGGGCATGTGGCAGTGTGGAAGGGTGACTTTGGTTCTGGCTCGCCAGATTCTGTCTTCCATGGGCGTGGTGGCATGCGTGGTGTGCGCTTGGGCGCCTGATTATGTCTGTGATCCGGAACCATGGTGGTTCTTGGCTTCGCGCAGTGCTCCCTTTGTTCTTTGCCGGCATGGTTCTTGGCAAGGCACAGTGAGGTGTTGTGTCTAGTGGTTTTGCGTATGGTAGGCCGTTGTGGATGTGGCTCGTCACACCAGAGTTTGGGTGCTGATGGTCGCCACGAGGTGTGGCTAACTCCGGTGGGCTAGGCCTTCTTTGTCAACGGTAGGTTTGATGGTGGTGGTGGTTGGTGGGCTTGTCGGCGTCGATGTAGGTTGTCGCGACTGAGGCTGTGCTGGGATCTTGGGTAAGAGATCCCATCCCGGCCTTGTGTTGTGACTATTGATGCTAGCGGCTAAGGCCATTCTTAACCTTCTTGGAGTCATTCTTGCAGCACCCCTAATGCAAAGATCTGGTCGACGGTGCAGCTCCAGGGGAAAACCTTGATCTTTGTGATCGGACAATGGCAGCGCCTTGGTATCCTTTTCCCTCCTGAGAGCTTTGTATTTGGAGTCGTACATTTGCAAACGGGACCATTTGAAGGCCGAGGTGTTCGCATTGAGACTACTGTCGCAACGATGTTGGGGATGAGTGATGTCGGAGATGTGGTTGTGGTTGAGGTAGTAGGCTCTTCTCCGGCATGTCCGTTGGTTTGCATCGGTTTGTTTTTTTGTGATAAGTTTAAGTTGTTGTGGTGGGTTCTGATGCTTGCAGACGTGATCACATGCTCGTTGGGTAACCCCAAGTGGAAAGTATGATGTAGTCCAGCAGAAATTTCCCCAATTGCGGAACCAGGGTTTATCGACTAGTAGGACTTCGAAGTCTTGGAGAAGGTTGCTTGTTGTCTAGATCGTCAACAAGAGTGGAACATGCACACAACACACAAACTCTCTCTTGTCCCCAACTTTTCGAGAAGGTTGTCAGTCTTCTCATCTTGCTGAAAACTAGAGAATTGAATGTATAGAGTAATGAAAGGTAATAAAAGTAAAAAAAGGTACAGCAAGGAAACAATGATGAAAGTGCTTGAAAGAAGGGAGAAACAATGAGAAAAATAGGACCGGGGGCCATAGTTTCACTAGTGGTGTCTCTCCAAAGAAAACAAACATGGTGGGTGAACAAATTAGCTGGGCAATTGACAAATCATGAACGTATAACAGTACTATTATGAAGAGATATATTTTACGGGTTATAACATCATAGGCATTACGTCAAAACATATGGACCGCTATCCAGCATGCATCCAAATCTAAAAGTCCACTTCAAGAAAGCTATCCAGCTAATCTATCTGGTATTAAGTTGCAGCAACGAAGTGATTGCTTTGTGTGCAACATACAAATTCATTAAGAACAATACGTAATGTAAGCAGTGGTTCACTGTTGTTTTCTCCCCGATGGCAACAACACATCCCCCATCCGTCACATTTCTGTCACTCGAACACAGATGTAAGGGAGGCATGAACCCACCATCTAGCATATAAAACAGCTCTTGAAGGTGAAAAAAACTACTTAGCCAAGGTAATCATAAACACCGGAGAGAATTGCAAGACAGCATTAAAACTCTACAAATATAAGTGAAGCATCTCAGATTGACATGAAAAAAATAATCATAATCTCATGGTTCATCAAATCCCAGCAAACACATCATGCACAATTACATAACGGTGGTCTCGATCATGTGTGGAGGCTCACGAGACTCTAAACATGGAGGCATAACAGAGAGAACAACCAACTAGCTACTGTTATGGACTCGTAGTCCCAAGATGAACTACTCACGCATCTGTCCAAAGGCGATAATGGCGATGAAGAGGCCTCCGATGACGAATCCCACACCCCCCCCCCCCCGCCAGCAGGGTGCCGAAACAGGGCTGCAGAAGGCCTAGATTGGCCTTTCGAGGTGACGACACCTCTCTATATATTTCATGGAAAATAACTCTCTCCTTGATAAAATTAGGGTTGAGGGCATATTATAGGGGAAGAGGCGACGAGAGGCGGTGGCCAGGGCACCCAGGGACCCACACGAGGCCGTGCATGGCCCCCCTGGCTCCCCTTCGGCTCTTCTTTGGACTCCGTATTTGTTCTGGGTAAAAAACGATCTCCGTGGATTCCAGCCATTTCCGAGAATATTTCTTTATAAACTTTTCTAAAATAGAAAAACAGCAACTGGCCTAGCGCATCTCGTTAATAGGCTAGTGTATGAAAACATCCAGAAAACAAAGGAAAACATGTGAAAACACATGGAAAACATAAAAGCATTGGATAGAAAACAAGCATGGAGCATAAAAAATTACAGATACGTTTGCAAGATATCAGGGTCCCCATGCTTAACTCCTGCTCGCCCTCGAGTAGGTAAGTGATAACAAAATAATTTTTGAGGTGACGTGAAGCCAACACAATCTTGATCAACATTATGTAAAAGCATTGTAAGCTAAGATCAAACTACTTTAACAAAGGCATAATAAATGTTATTTGAACTAATTTAAACTTAGCAACTATGTTGCACATGAAAAGTAACACACATAAATGACAATAAGTAATAATGCATTGGAAGTGACATGTTTGTTTCAATCATAAAGAAAAACATAATAAAGTGGTATCCAGGTTGTCCTTCGTGTGGTAGCAAAACATAAATGTCAGGACACCTTCAAAGTTCAAATGGTGACTAGATACAAATAATTTGAGAGTAAGCAATACCATAATCATGAATCAGTCAATAATAAATTTTGGGACTATGCACGTTATACTCAGATTGACATTGTGCTCTCTTAACTGGTGCATAAAGTAACAAGATGAAGACTTGACATAAATGTAAAAGAAAGACCCTTCGCAGAGGGAAGCGGGGATTACTCATGTGTTAGAGCTTTTTATTAATAATGAAACAGAGGTATTGAAATATAATTTTGAGATAGGTGTTTTTCCATGTCAACGAATGGTAATGAAAAACTTATCATAACCCATGTCAAGAAAAGTGTTCGACTTTTGAGAGTTGTTCCATTAGCATTTTTTTCTAATGGTTGGCACTTCCCCCATCTTGCCTTTCACAAACCAGAGCTAGTCATATACAAGGTGCCCACCAGCATTCATCAAACCATGGGGAAGTGCCTTTTTATATTGTTTGAGTTAATATTTTTTGGCACCAACTCTCTACAAATTTAGATGAGCACAAATTCCATACTCATCGGGTGAAATAAAGAAGAAGAATCTTACTTGACATAAACCAAGATAAACTTTAAACTACTTCCTCATGAGCTAAAACAGAAACACAAAACAAGTTTAATAATTTTGAAGCTTTTAAAGGTAGCACACAAGAAATTTAGTTAGAGTGGAGGTGAATACCACATATATGTAGGTATGGTGGACACATTGAAACACTTTAGTTTTGGGGATTTGGATGCATGAGTAGAGCTCATACTCAGTATAGGGTGAAGGCTAGCAAGAGACTGGGAGAGACCAACTAAGAGAGCACTAATGGCCATAATCGTGCATAGCGACAAGAAATTATTAATCAAATCATGAAGTGATATTACAAGTCAAAAACTAAATGATCATCAAGGCTAAAGGTGAATGCTTTATAGTCGTAACATGGTGTGAGCATGCGCCAAGTCAATCCAGATAGATCATTCAAAGGAGAATACCACAATAGCATGCTTTAATATGATGAAACAATATATGATTTAGTTTCAATGGCACAGTAAGCACTCTCATCTATTTGAGACTAGTCGTGATACATTACATACTACTAAGCACACAATTAAAAGAACATCTAACATGACATGCCAAAGCCAAAGCCACAGTCAAAACAAGCTTCCTATTGCACCACTATAAGCATGAAACATTTTACTCTTCTCCAACACCTTTCAACTTATATGAAACAACTCTCAAATAAAATAACCATTAAAGATCACAGAGCTAATCATATATATAACTGAAGTAAACCAACAAGATCTGAACAAAAGTCGAGTGAAAAATAAGAGCATGCCTTGGGCATCCCCAAGCTTTAATGCTTGTACTTCTTGGATATGTATTAGGGTGACATGGGCATCCCCAAGCTTGAGTTTTTATCCATCCTTCATCTCAACACATCATTCTTCTCTCCCTGCACTTCAAAACTTTTTCCACCTAAAACTTCTCACAATCCTCATTAGCAACGTTAGTGCGTCAAAATAATAAATCCACTTGGTCCAGTTTCAACACAAGTCTAACACTCCATTTAAAATATTAGGTACTTTCACAACTTCTTTTGAGGCTCTCCCCCTCCCGCCCCCAGTTGAAGTTAAGGTTCCTGTAGCGCCCTCACATTTAATAATGTGAGAACTACTGTGTTAAGTGCTAGTCCCTGGATCAATGCTGGCACCACAGAACAAAATGTAAAGTATCATTGCAGAAGTATCAAAATTATTACAAAAGATCCAGAATAGCCAAGTATAGCTTTATTACAAAGTGCATAGTCTTGAAAGACTAGCAAAACTCAGAGTTCTAAACAGCAGAAATAAAGTAGCAATGAGCCTCCATCTTCAATCATGCGCCACAGGCATTACATGTTGGGTGTAGACTCGAGTCCAAGCACTTAATCAAACTTCATCCTCAGAATTTCCTGCACGTTGGAATATGCAGCCCCCGAAGGAGATTCAGTACAAACAATGTACTGACAAATGACACTATGGTGGATATAAAATGGCAAGTCTAACTACATGCATATCTGGCTTGGTGGAGTTTAGGCTATTTTGCAGAAAGCAAGTTTTTCCCTAACACTTTTGAAAAAGAGTTTTCTTTCAAAGATTGGCACCATAGGACACACCCATGAGCACCACAACTAATATTTCCTTAGCCAAATTTTACTTCTTCAAAACGGTGTTGAGATTCTTCTGTCCATCCTTGTCCAGCTGCTTGAAGTTATCCATACCGGGAACACGGCTATGATCATAGTTTCTAACTCTGCATAGGTTGTGCACTTTCACCCTTTGTCTTCAATTAGCCCAAACATCCTATACACCCGGAGTGCATCGTGGAAAGGAGAGAATTGAGACGAGATCTTTCAGAAGCAAGAATTCAACCCAACCAGCAAGACCCGTTCCACCTATAATTCTGCTACATCTTCATGTCAAGCATGGGTTGAATTCTCACAACTTAGTTGATCAAGACAGAGCCCATATGTCAAAGGGCTGCACGTGAAGCTACTAAACTTAGAGGGACTTAGGAATCTCTTTGTTTCCTGGGTGGCCATCCACAAGTGTACTCCTTCGGTGATAAACACCATTGATATGGCCCTAGGGAGCCACTCAACATAATCCAATCACATCCAAAATCCACCCAGGTGTTTCATTGGGAGTTTATACTTAGAATTTTTCCACAACATTGAGTAAAACAAATTTGTAGCAAGGCTAAGCATCTATTAAGTACAGGTCTCCAAAATAACAAGTCTAAAGGATGGCTACACACTACTTGGGATTTTGCATAGCATAGTAATAACTTAGTAAAAATTCCCTATCATGCATACTACTCAAAAACACTAGTAATGCATAGTAAAATATGGGAGATTTGATGGTGTGTCACTTGCCTTGGCAATAGGATGAACAATCACAACAAGTATAACAGCAACAAGAGTAGACTTGCTCCTCTTCACAATCTAATACAATCAAAACAAGCCACACATAAACATACAACACAAACATAACATAGAAAACAATACAAAAGCATGTATGCATGGTATGCAATGATCAAGTTAATGCACCAAATTCACAACTAGAAAGAATTACTAATAATGATGTTCTCTGATATTAATAACATGGTTATGATGCATGCAAAACGAATTTATTATCAAATTATAATAATTAGTATTGCTAGGGTTTTATTATAGGCTAATATGAAGATTAATAGGGTTTCTGTTACAAAGTTGCACAAATAATTTTTCCAACGCATCTACTGGATAGAGGACATCAAAACGAAACCATAGCAATTTATTTCACCTAAAAAGGATTTATAGATTAAAAGTTATGCCCAAATTAGTGATTAATAGCGATCTACAAATAACATGTGAGTGCACGTCTCAAAATTGAAAATTAGATAGCCTAGATTAATCTACCTATTGTGCTGATTTCAAAAAGCCCAAAATCATTGAATTTGGATAAACAGAACTCAAGATATGGATTTTTGAAGTTTTGAAACAAATCTGTTATTTTCTGTTTTTATTAAAAACGTGATCGATCCGAGGGCTCCCAATGGTGGCTTATGATTGGTCGCTACCTCTTCGACGCGGATCGCGCTCCAGGGCCGTTAGATCTAATTCTCTACGGATGGCCCAGATCTGCCGTACCGGTTCGCTGTGGGTTCTAATCGCGGCCGTAGATCGAGATCCAACGGCTCACACGAACGGCGGCGGTACTCACCGGAATTCTTTGCCGGAGTTGAAGAAGATGGCGGCGGCGCGGCACGGCGTGGATGGCGGCGGCGATTCTGGGCTCCTCCGGCGTGGTTGAGGACGGAGGCGTGCTCCCCTTGGCTCCGCGGTGCTTCTCGTGTGCTCGGGGGCTCCTCCCGATGGGCGTAACGGCGGCGGCGAGTAGTTCCGAGGCGGGGTGGCAATGGCGGGGCGGCGGCGGAATTTGATCTAGGGTTTCGGGGCGGGCAGGGCGCAGACGTCGAGGGGGAGGGCGGTATAAAAGGAGGAGAAACCTTGGGGGAGGGGTATGGCGCGAGGGAGAGGCGGTAGTCGGAGTCCCGGTGGTGTACGGCTCGGACTTGGAGTTCGACTCCGATGCGGCGGCGGGGCTAACGTCAGCGTGACGCGGAGTTGGCGTCATGGCGGGACCCAGGAGACAGACAGAGATGTGAGCCGGGGTGGGTTGGGCTGCTGCTTCGGGTCTTGATGGGCTTCTGGCAGGTCGCGGCCTGCTCGCTTGTGCGGAAGAGAGAAGGGAGTGGGGGACGTGGGCTGGGCCAGGCTGAGAGAAAAGAGGGATGGGGCTTCATTTTTCCCCTTCTTTTTGTCTCTTTTTTTTTCCTTTATTCAAATGATTCAAAAACAACCCAAAAACTTGTCAAGCCTTTTCATAAAATTTTGAGAAAATATGTTTTGGAAAGCTTGTGAAAAATAGAACATTTTGGTACTATAAGTTTCCCAAAATAAAATACTTACTTTTGCAAAAGTATTTAAATCCGAAAGGGGGTTTAATAGGTAATAATTCCTAAAATTTTGTCTTTTGCAAATTAAAACCCAAATTTAATGCAAACAAAATGCAATTATGCTATGATGATCATGGATGCATGATGGTTTTAAATTTTTCAAAATTTTCAAAATCCTGGGATGTTACAGACTACTCCCCTTAAAAGGAATCTCGTCCCGAGATTCGAGAAGGCTAGCAATTAGGTTGGAAAAGTTATGAGGTGGGCTATCCCCCCTTAAAAGGATATACTGAGATTGTACTTCCACTATGGAATTGGGGTGATGGAACATGTGATGGAATAAAATGAGTTAGGGGTTACCATTCACCAAATCCATGTTGATATGATTCACATGCCCCTTCTGGAATGGATTGGGCTTGGCAGCTTCTTTAGTTTTCTGCTTTGGGCAATCAGTTGCATAATGTCCCTTGTCTCTGCACTTGAAGCATGTCACCTTGCTAAGATCCCTCTTCACTTCATGGTTGTGGTTGTTGTGTCCATTGCCATTTGAGTGACCATTGCGGTTACCATTGGTTTCCTGGAGTCCTTCAACATGATCATGACCATTATGAGTGTGTCCATTCCCACCATTGTGATGGTTCTCATGTTTATGGAAATTGTGTCCTCCATTGGATGTGTGCCTCTTATATGAGGGTCCAGAGTGATATTTTCCACCATTAATGTACTTCCTCTTCCTATTTTCCTCCTTTGTCATGTTATTGTCCAAAGTAACGGCTTGATCCAACAGAGTTTGATAATTTGGGGCATAGGCTACAGACAGTGGTATCTTTAGGTCCCCTTTAAGTCCATTGAGGAACCTATCCTTTCTCTTGGCATCTGTCAATGTCCTCTGGTGCATACCTTGATAAAGAATGGAAATCATCCATATACTCCTTTAAAGTTCTACCTCCCTGCTTCAGACTACGAAACTCCTCCTTCTTGAGGTTCATTATCCCAGATGAGATATGTGAATTGCGGAATCCCTCCTTGAAATCATCCCAAGTCATGCCTTCCAGTGGATGAGTCACTTGGTAAGTTTCCCACCACATTGCAGCAGGTCCTTCTAACAGATGTGCGGTGAATCTTACCTTCTCCGCATCAGTGCACTCACAAGTTACTAAGTCCTTGTGGATTGAACGAAGCCAGTCGTCTGCCTCAATAGGATCGGTAGCATATGAGAACTTGTTCGGCCTAAGTCTCAAAAATCTGGTAAGTCTATCCATTGGGGGTGGTGGTGGAGGATTGTTGTTGTTGTTGTTGTTGTTGTTGTTGTTGTTGTTGTTGTTCATTGCTGCTACAAACTGAGTCATCATCTGTAGAAGTTGGGCTTGGGAAGTGAGCATCTGCTGTAGGGCATCATTGTTGTTGTTGTCCTCATTGTTGTTGTTGTTGTTGGGGTCGCGACGAGGAGGCATCTGTGGGTTTTCAGCATAGATGAGGAAAAGATAGATAGAGCTATGAGGAGAAAATTTTCCTACCCATGCACAATACAACAAGACAAACAATCAATGGAAAATAACAACTTAAAGTATTTTATCTCTTAACCAAATTTCGAAATTTGGACTTAGTTTTTGAAAAACTTAAGCGAAACAACTTAATTGCAAGCCAAAACCCTCTATTATTGCCATATCACAAGTTGATAGGTCAAAACTCAAACAAAAACTCTAGCTAACGCCTTCTGCCATGGTGGTCAACTACTGGGATGGATCATAACTCTTCACAATGATTTCTATGTTCTTATACATCTTCAACTCCTTTTCAAGGGCATTGATCTCTTCTTCAGCTTCTTGGAGATTCTTCTGAGTGTGATAAAGTCTCCACGTGAGTCTTTCTCCAAGTTCTGTGATTGCCTCCCATGCAGCGCATCTAGCTGACTCGAAGAATGATGTGTATTGTTGTGGGTTGGTGAAGATGTAGTCCCCTTCTGTCTTGTGGTCATACTCCTTGCTTCTGTATAGGTGAAGTTGAACCCACCAATACTCTTGGCCACCTTCAATGAAGGGAAAACCTTTGTAGAGTGCTGCTCCTCCAAATCCTAATTTTGTCATTAGGTTCTTCAATGCCTTTGGGAATTCAGTCTCACAATCTAGAGTCATGGTCATCAATGGGCCCTTCTTGATTGATTCAAAGAGGTTGGTCATCTATCAGGGGATAAGGCATTAGAAGATTGAAAAAAGGTAGAAGTACTAGAAGAAGAGTTGTTCTAGCTATGCTAGAGTAGAATAAATGGTCAATCCTAGGGTCCTTGAAGTCCTTGGTGGTGGTGAAGTTGCAGCTCTTCATCTTTGAGTTGGTAGTCCTCGGTGATTGCGAAGTTGAAGTTCCATCATCTTTGAGTTTTGAAGTGTAGGGGAAAACATAGGTCATAGAAGCATAAGGTAAGGAGGTACTAGATACGAGATGAGTAAGAGTACTTTGAAAATATTAAGTCATCTCCCATGGTGATCATCATCTCATTAACAACTTATTGAAATTTGGATATTCACTATAGTGAGAGAGACTGGCACCCGCAAAGCCAATCAGGGGACCGGTCTCATGTACGTGGACATGTAATGTTGGTCCGGGCCGCTTCATCTCACTATGCCGCTAGGATCTAAAAATACTCAAAGGAGTTAATAAATTTTGACCAAAAAGGTTTTCCAACCCTAAGGGCTCGAACCTACAGGCAACAATTTGCTCTGATACCATTTTGTAGTGCCCTCACATTTAATAATGTGAGAACTACTGTGTTAAGTGCTAGTCCCTGGATCAATGCTAGCACCACAGAACAAAATGTAAAGTATCATTGCAGAAGTATCAAAATTATTACAAAAGATCCAGAATAGCCAAGTATAGCTTTATTACAAAGTGCATAGTCTTGAAAGACTAGCAAAACTCAGAGTTCTAAACAGCAGAAATAAAGTAGCAATGAGCCTCCATCTTCAATCATGCGCCACAGGCATTACATGTTGGGTGTAGACTCGAGTCCAAGCACTTAATCAAACTTCATCCTCAGAATTTCCTGCACGTTGGAATATGCAGCCCCCGAAGGAGATTCAGTACAAACAATGTACTGACAAATGACACTATGGTGGATATAAAATGGCAAGTCTAACTACATGCATATCTGGCTTGGTGGAGTTTAGGCTATTTTGCAGAAAGCAAGTTTTTCCCTAACACTTTTGAAAAAGAGTTTTCTTTCAAAGATTGGCACCATAGGACACACCCATGAGCACCACAACTAATATTTCCTTAGCCAAATTTTACTTCTTCAAAACGGTGTTGAGATTCTTCTGTCCATCCTTGTCCAGCTGCTTGAAGTTATCCATACCGGGAACACGGCTATGATCATAGTTTCTAACTCTGCAGAGGTTGTGCACTTTCACCCTTTGTCTTCAATTAGCCCAAACATCCTATACACCCGGAGTGCATCGTGAAAGGAGAGAATTGAGACGAGATCTTTCAGAAGCAAGAATTCAACCCAACCAGCAAGACCCGTTCCACCTATAATTCTGCTACATCTTCATGTCAAGCATGGGTTGAATTCTCACAACTTAGTTGATCAAGACAGAGCCCATATGTCAAAGGGCTGCACGTGAAGCTACTAAACTTAGAGGGACTTAGGAATCTCTTTGTTTCCTGGGTGGCCATCCACAAGTGTACTCCTTCGGTGATAAACACCATTGATATGGCCCTAGGGAGCCACTCAACATAATCCAATCACATCCAAAATCCACCCAGGTGTTTCATTGGGAGTTTATACTTAGAATTTTTCCACAACATTGAGTAAAACAAATTTGTAGCAAGGCTAAGCATCTACTAAGTACAGGTCTCCAAAATAACAAGTCTAAAGGATGGCTACACACTACTTGGGATTTTGCATAGCATAGTAATAACTTAGTAAAAATTCCCTATCATGCATACTACTCAAAAACACTAGTAATGCATAGTAAAATATGGGAGATTTGATGGTGTGTCACTTGCCTTGGCAATAGGATGAACAATCACAACAAGTATAACAGCAAAAAGAGTAGACTTGCTCCTCTTCACAATCTAATACAATCAAAACAAGCCACACATAAACATACAACACAAACATAACATAGAAAACAATACAAAAGCATGTATGCATGGTATGCAATGATCAAGTTAATGCACCAAATTCACAACTAGAAAGAATTACTAATAATGATGTTCTCTGATATTAATAACATGGTTATGATGCATGCAAAACGAATTTATTATCAAATTATAATAATTAGTATTGCTAGGGTTTTATTATAGGCTAATATGAAGATTAATAGGGTTTCTGTTACAAAGTTGCACAAATAATTTTTCCAACGCATCTACTGGATAGAGGACATCAAAACGAAACCATAGCAATTTATTTCACCTAAAAAGGATTTATAGATTAAAAGTTATGCCCAAATTAGTGGTTATTAGCGATCTACAAATAACATGTGAGTGCACGTCTCAAAATTGAAAATTAGATAGCCTAGATTAATCTACATATTGTGCTGATTTCAAAAAGCCCAAAATCATTGAATTTGGATAAACAGAACTCAAGATATGGATTTTTGAAGTTTTGAAACAAATCTGTTATTTTCTGTTTTTATTAAAAACGTGATCGATCCGAGGGCTCCCAATGGTGGCTTCTGATTGGTCGCTACCTCTTCGACGCGGATCGCGCTCCAGGGCCGTTAGATCTAATTCTCTACGGATGGCCCAGATCTGCCGTACCGGTTCGCTGTGGGTTCTAATCGTGGCCGTAGATCGAGATCCAACGGCTCACACGAACGGCGGCGGTACTCACCGGAATTCTTTGCCGGAGTTGAAGAAGATGGCGGCGGCGCGGCACGGCGTGGATGGCGGCGGCGATCTGGGCTCCTCCGGCGTGGTTGAGGACGGAGGCGTGCTCCCCTCGGCTCCGCGGTGCTTCTCGTGTGCTCGGGGGCTCCTCCCGATGGGCGTAACGGCGGCGGCGAGTAGTTCCGAGGCGGGGTGGCAATGGCGGGGCGGCGGCGGAATTTGATCTAGGGTTTCGGGGCGGGCAGGGCGCAGACGTCGAGGGGGAGGGCGGTATAAAAGGAGGAGAAACCTTGGGGGAGGGGTATGGCGCGAGGGAGAGGCGGTAGTCGGAGTCCCGGTGGTGTACGGCTCGGACATGGAGTTCGACTCCGATGCGGCGGCGGGGCTGACGTCAGCGTGACGCGGAGTTGGCGTCATGGCGGGACCCAGGAGACAGACAGAGATGTGAGCCGGGGTGGGTTGGGCTGCTGCTTCGGGTCTTGATGGGCTTCTGGCAGGTCGCGGCCTGCTCGCTTGTGCGGAAGAGAGAAGGGAGTGGGGGACGTGGGCTGGGCCAGGCTGAGAGAAAAGAGGGATGGGGCTGCGTTTTTCCCCTTCTTTTTGTCTCTTTTTTTTCCTTTATTCAAATGATTCAAAAACAACCCAAAAACTTGTCAAGCCTTTTCATAAAATTTTGAGAAAATATGTTTTGGAAAGCTTGTGAAAAATAGAACATTTTGGTACTATAAGTTTCCCAAAATAAAATACTTACTTTTGCAAAAGTATTTAAATCCAAAAGGGGGTTTAATAGATAATAATTCCTAAAATTTTGTCTTTTGCAAATTAAAACCCAAATTTTATGCAAACAAAATGCAATTATGCTATGATGATAATGGATGCATGATGGTTTTAAATTTTTTAAAATTTTCAAAATCCTGGGATGTTACAGTTCCGTGGGGGTCATAGCCTCCGCACGTGTGTATATATATTAGATGATCAGATACAATTCCAATCGTACATGGGTACGAATACAACTCTGCAATACAACCTAGAATGTATATTTAACATGCCCCCTCAATTTGAACTCCACACAAGATTCAGATGGATTCTGAACCGGTCTAGCATCTGCTGAGTGATGGGTTTAGTCAACACATCCGCCAATTGATCATATGTCGAAATAAACCTGACCTCCAGTGCGCCTGTAGCAACTCGTTCTTGCACAAAGTGTAAATCAATATCAATGTGCTTGGTACGAGCGTGAAACACTAGATTAGCAGTTAGATAAGTATCCCCTAAATTATCACACCACAAAATAGATGCACGCTGCTGTGAGACGTCGAGTTCCCGTAGAACCGACTCAACCCACATGGCCTCGGCAACACCATTCGTCAATGCCTTGTACTCAGCCTCGGTGCTAGATCTCGAGACGTTGGGATGCTTCTTCGAGCTCCAAGAGACAAGGTTTGGCCCAACAAACACATCAAAACCACCAGTGGATCGTCTGTCATCAACACAGCCTGCCCAATCTGCATCTGCGAATATGCTAACACCGGTGGAGTTGGACTTGTGTATTTGTAGTCCTGTATCCAGCGTACCTTTGACATATCTCAGAATACGCTTAACAACTTCCCAATGAACCCAGTCGGCTGCGAGAGAAACTGGCACCACCTTGTTCACAGCAAATGAAATGTCTGCGCAAGTGAGCGTCAAATACTGAAGTGCTCCAACCACACTGCGATACCCAAAAGAATCATCAGCACCAAGTAGAGCACCGGACTCACGAGACAGTGGCGCCGACGTGACAAGTGTAGTGGAAGTTGACTTGCACTTCTCCATATTGACTCGATGAAGAAGATCAAGTGTATAATTTCGCCGATTCAATGGCATGCCCCCTGAATGGAAGGAGGCTTCCAGGCCAAGAAAATATTCCAGCTTGCCCAAATCCTTCATAGGAAAACTAGCTGCCAAGGACTATACCAAGAGATCCACCACAACAGAGAAGAGCCAGCAATAACAATGTCATCGACATAGACGAGCATGTAAATATGTGCAGTACCGCGAGAGAAGATGAACAATGAAGTATCCGCCTTGGAGGCAACAAACTCAAGCTGAAAAAGGAGCTGACTCAGCCGAGCATACCAGGCACGAGGATACTGCTTGAGACCATAAAGAGACCGTTGCATCTTGTAGACATGGGAGGGAAAATGAGCATCCTCAAAACCGGGAGGTTGCTGCTTGTAAACATCTTCATCCAAGTACCCATGCAGAAATGCATTAACAACACCCACATGACGAAGAGTCCAGCCACGAGAGACTGCAAGTGAGAGCACCAAACGAATAGTGGCTGGCTTGACAACTGGGCTAAAGGTATCGCCGTAATCTATACCATGATGTTGAGTGAAGCCATGGCCAACCAGGCGAGCTTTATGCTTATCAATCGAACCATCGGGACGATGTTTGGTCTTGAACATCCACTTGCTGCCAACGACATTAACTCCAGGAGGGCGAGGCACTAAAGTCCATGTGTGCGTCTCACGCAGGGCAGCAAACTCACAACCATGGCCGCATGCCATGCAAGCTCACAAAGGGCGTCATGATGAGATAGTGAAGCGGCGAAGAGCGCGCGGCGACGCGGATCATAACAGATAGTGCCGCTAGTGGGTATCAACTCCTTGCACGTATGATCACGATTACGTATGATCATACCGTGGACAGGAGTGGGCGATAGGGCCTCCGACACGGAAGGAGACCGCTCAACCAAAGGCGTTGCGGCCAGGGGCTCGGAGAGCTTCCCGGCGGAAGGCGGCGCGGGTTGGCGCGAGGCACTGGTATGGGATGACCCAGCAGGCGGTGGGGAGGCAGGCGAAGCGGGCGACATGGGCGCATCGGGAGACGCGCCCGAGCCATGCGCGTCGATCACGTCAACGTTGCTCTCGTCCGAGACCGCAGCGCCAGGAGCCGTTGTGGGTACCTGAGACGGCATCGAATAAATATCCCTTGACACTGGCGGGTTAGTAGAAAAATAGGACATGTCATATTTGCACACAGGTACATCCGGAACCGGTTCATCCATAGGAAAAGAATGTGCATGCTCAAGATCGGCAATATGAACGGAAACTCCGAGATTAGAGAAAGGAAAAACGTTCTCATCGAAAATAACATCGCGGGAAATATAAATCCTTCCCCGGTTGTGATCAAGACACTTTTAGCCTTTGTGCATAGGACTATAACCGAGGAAGACACGCATCTTGGAGCGGAAGTCAAGCTTACGAGCATTATATTTGCGAAGACTAGGCCAACAAGCGCACCCAAAAATCCGAAGAGAGGAATAAGAGGGCTGAACTCGGAAAAGGAAAAAAACAAAGGTGTCTCCTTGTTGAGAATCGGCGTAGGCATGCGATTAATGAGATAACAGGATATGAGGAACGTCTCGTCGCAAAACCGAAGAGGGAGGGAGGAGTGTGCAAGGAGAGCAAGACCGGTCTCCACCAAATGACGGTGTTTGCACTCGGAAATACCATTCTGCTGAGAGGTATGCGCGCAAGATACACGGTGAGAGATGCCCGTACGCTGAAAGTAGTGGTGAAGTTTTTGATACTCGCCACCCAGTCAGACTGAACCGCCTTAATCTTATGGTTCAAAAAGCGCTCCACATGAGCTTGAAAGGCATAAAAAACCTACTCAACATTAGACTTATGTTTAAGCAAATAAATCCAACAAAAACGTGTGTAGTCATCAATAAAACTAACATAGTACTTGTACCCTCCCGAAGAAGCAATAGCGGGACCCCAAACATCTGAATGAATTAATTCGAGATGCACGGTAGAAACACGAGTTGACATAGAATAAGATAGTTGATGACTCTTAGCACGTTGACAAGCATCCCACACTAATGGTGGTTCTTTGGAACTAGTACAAGAAAGCTTATGACTCTTAACAAGAGAGTTGACTATAATATTTGCTGGATGACCTAGACGTTGATGCCACTGCAAGGATGACACCTTGACACTAGTGGAGGCATAACAGGTGGATAATGATGATGCACGACAATATGGAACGGGATAAAGCCCTCCATGGATTCTACCATGAAGAAGTGTGCGCCGGGTTGCCTTGTCCTTTACAAATAAAGCACGACGGTGAAATCGAACAAACACGTCATTGTCGCAAAGAAGGCGATAAACAGGAAAAAAAAAGTGTCTGTTAATGTGAGGGACATGCAAGACATTTTTAAGCTGATAAGGGGATGCCCGATATTTTCGATGAACTCTGATAATTTGATAACCAATGTGATACCTCGCTCTCTCCTTTGGTTGAACCCTGTTACCAATTGCAACAACACTCAAACCCTTGTGGATATTCGAGACTACACACTCTTGCACAAGTAGCGACCGACTACAAGTGGTCCTGTTTCTCCTTATTCCCAATGAAACAGCAAAATACACTCAGATTTACAAAGGTAGTATGATTCAAGTTGAATGCTTCAAGCAATATAATATAGAAGTCTAGGGTTTATGTTTTATCGTAGTCTAACCTCTCTAACTCGCCCTAGGGGGTTATATGAGGGGGTATGGTGCGGCCACAATAGGCATTGCGCAAGCACCAGGCCTAACCCGAATAGAAACCACTTTGGACTCGGTTTGGACTAACATTGGACTCCTAGGGATACAAACTGACCCAACAAAGGGGTGCAGCCACTTTGGACTTGCAGGTCTACTCCTAAACATACTAGGGCTCTCCTTGGCGCAGCAACATGTTGTGGGGCGTCTCCACTCTTGTTATTCCTTGTTATTCCACCAAATAACAATTGTTATTCCTTGTTATTCCATCAGATAACAATTTTTATTCCTTGTTATTCTTTGTTTTCATCCTTGTAGCACTTGTTTTCCAGCTTCTCTTCATGTCCATCTTCATCCATGCTCGGCTCCTCTTCATGTCCATCTCCATCCATGCTTGTGTTATCAACAAACCTGAGAACACATAAGTGCATGGATTTAGGTAGTATAAAGTTCTCAAGAAAACAAACATCATATTATAATAAGAGAGAATTCACCTGCTGTTGTAATAATTTAGTTCTTGATCTAGTCATTGGTCCAATTCTCACTTCATCGGTCTTGTCTTGAATAACAACATCATCATGAATGGGAGAAATAACAGATGCACTAGGGATGTCCTCATCATCCCCCCCTCTTGAAAAGGCGTCGACCTCGACGCATCAAGGTATTCCCCATGGTATGGTGATAGATCAACAACATTGAAAGAATTACTCACACCAAACTCATCACTAGGAAGATCTATCTTGTAGGCATTGTCATTAATCTTTTGGAGTACTTTATATGGACCAACACCTCATGGCATCAACTTAGACTTGAGCAATGTGGGAAACCTATCCTTGCGAAAATGCACCCACACCAAATCTCCAGGACGAAACAATACCTCCTTCCTCTTCTTGTTTACTCTCTCAGCTACATGTCTTCCTTTCTTCTCTATTGATTGCTTTGTCTTCTCATGGATCTTCCTCACAAAATCGGCACGTTTTGAAGCCTCCATATTGACTCTCTCTTGTGTAGGAAGTGGCGACAAATCAAGTAGAGTTATGGGCTTGAAACCATACACCACCTCAAACGGGCATAACTGAGTAGTAGAATGAACAGCCATGTTGTATGCAAACTCAACATGTGGCAAACACTCTTCCAACTCCCGCAGATTCTTCTTGATCATGGTTCGCAACAATGTGGATAATGTGTGATTCACCACCTCCGTTTGTCCATCAGTTTGGGGGTGACAAGTAGTTGAAAATAGCAGCTTTGTCCCCAGCTTCCCCCATAGTGTCTTCCATAAATAGCTCATGAACTTGACATCACGATCAGAAACAATAGTCTTAGGTACTCCATGCAATCGCACTATGTCCTTGAAAAACAGATTACCAATGTGCGACGCATCGTCGCTCTTGTGGCATGCAATAAAATGTGACATTTTAGAAAATCTATCCACTAGCACAAAATAGAATCATGTGCTCTTTTAGTTCTAGCCAATCCTAACACAAAATCCATACTAATGTCTTCCCAAGGTGTATTAGGTGAAGGAAGAGGAGTATATAAATCATGAGGTTTTAGTTTAGACTTGGCCTTGTTGCAAGTGTGCAACTTCTCGCAAACCTCTCCACATCTCTTCTCATGTGTGGCCAATAGAAGTGATCAGACAACATCATCAATGTTTTCTCCCTCCCAAAGTGTCCCATCAATCCACCACTATGTGATTCCTGCAACAATAACATACGCAAGGACAACTCGGGCACACATAATTTGTTAGCTCTAAACAAATAACCATCATGCAAATGAAATTTATCCCATGCTTTCATATTAGAGGAATTCGCATAAGTAAGCTTAAATCATTATCTTGAGCATACAAATCTTTCACACTCTCCAAACCAGGAACTCTCACAGCTAATTGAGTTAATAACATACTTTTCCAAGAGAGAGCATCAACAACAACATTATCTTTGCCTTTCTTATATTTAATTATGTATGGTAAATATTCAATGAATTCAAACCACTTAGCATATCTTTTATTAAGGCTAGATTGGCTCTTTAAAAATTTCAATGCTTCATGATCAGAATGTATGAGAAATTTTTTTGGCCACAAATAATGTTTCCAAATCTCAAGAACTCTAACAAGTGCATACAATTCTTTATCATAAACAGAATAGTTTAATTGATCACCATGCAATTTATCAGAAAAATAAGCAACGGGTTTGTTTTCTTGGATAAGCATTCCACAAATACCAATACCACTTGCATCACATTCAATTTCGAATTGTTTATGAAAATTAGGCAACATGAGCAATGGGGCCGAAATCAACTTTTCTTTAATAGCATCAAAAGCAATGTCTTATTCAACCCCCCATTCAAAATCAACACCCTTTTTTGTTAAATCATTGAAAGGTGATCCTTGACAAATCTTCTATAGAAACCAGCCAACCCATTAAAACTTCTCACTTGACTAGCATTTGTTGGAATAGGCCAATTTTTAATAGCTTCAATTTTAGATTCATCAACTTCAATTCCATGCTTAGAAACAACATATCCGAGAAAAATGACCTTATCTTTGCAAAATGTACACTTAGCAAGATTACCATATAATTGATTTGCTCTTAACACATGCAATACTTGTCTAATATGATCAACATGTTCGTGTTCATTGTGGCTATATATGAGAATATCATCAAAATAAACTACCACAAATCTACCAATAAACTCTCTCAAAACATGGTTCATAAGTCTCGTGAAAGTACTAGGTGCATTAGTTAAACCAAAAGGCATCACTAAAAATTCATATAAACAAAATTTTGTCTTGAAAGTTGTTTTCCACTCATCCCCCTCTTTCATCCTAATTTGATGATAACCACTACGCAAATCAATTTTAGAGAAAATAGCAGCACCACTTAATTCATCTAACATGTCTTCCAAATGAGGTATAGGATGACGATAACGAATAGTGATGTTGTTAATTGCTCTATAATCTACACACATGCACCAAGTACCATCTTTCTTAGGAACTAAAATAACAGGAACATCACATGGAGATAAGATAATGTAAATATACCCTTTATCAAGAAGCTCCTGCACTTGTTTCTGTATCTCTTTGGTCTCTTGGGGATTAGTCCTTTAAGGGGCTCGGTTTGGCAATGTAGCTCCAGGAATCAAATCAATTTGATGCTCAATTACACGCAATGGTGGCAACCCTGCTGATACCTCCTCTGGAAAAACATCATCAAATTCCTGTAAAACATGAGAAACACCAAGAGGAATAGGGGTAATGTCATTAGAAACCAATATTTCTCCCTTGTGCACAAGCACTATAGGAAGTATACTAGGGTCCTCTCGAAATTCTCTCGAGTCCTATTTAGTGGCTAACATGCATAATAGGCTCACTCCCTCACTTTATTTTTACCACTCAGATTGGTTTTGCTATTTTCACTCACAACACTCTTGTTTTTACTCTCATGTCTCTCACTATCACTCTCAGGATTTACATTAATTCATAGACTCATTTACAATTTGTTGTGGTGTCATAGGTCTCAAAATTATGTCCTTTCCATTCCACTTCAGCTGATAGGTATTTGCTCTCCCATCATGTGTCACACTCCTATCAAACTGCCAAGGTCTCCCAAGCAACATGTGACAAACTGACATAGGCACCACATCACACTCAATAGTGTCTTTATAAGACCCAATCTGGAATTCAACTCTCACCATGTGGGTCACCTTCATTTCTCCTTTATCACTAAGCCACTATATATGATAAGGATGAGGATGTGGAATATATCTCAATGTCAGCTTTGCACACAACTCCTTGCTTGCTAAATTTCTGCAACTACCTCCATCAATAATCACTTTGCAAGCCAATTGAGGTCCTACAATTTCTCTTGTTTGAAATAAATTGCATCTTTGACTTTCTGGACTAGGGAGAACACTCAATGTTTTCTGTGTGCAAACAAAGGTAGGATAAGTAGAAGGATATGCATCAACTGGACCCTTATCATCACAATCATCCTCCTCGGTAGGATCAGCATCATCACTTGTCTCATACTCATTGTCCTCATTAATAAGCATAATCATTTTATTAGGACAATCCCTCTAGAAGTTCCCTTTTCCTCCACATGTATGGAAACTCATGTCTCTATTTCTAGTTGTAGAATTAGTGGATCCACTTGCACTTGCTGCTGGTTGCACTTGCCTCCTATAATTATAGGGGGTGCTCTCGGGTTTGGTGGTGGAAACCCCACAGCTAGGGGCTGGCTGTGGTGATGGTGATGAAAAAGATGATCGAGGAGTAAATGTCCTCCTTGGAGCCATAAGAACCTCTTCGGCCAAGTGCTTTTCTGCCTCCCTTGCTTGATGTAATAGCTCATTCATATTATTATATTGCACATGCCTAACAATGCTCTTGATTTTAAATTGTAAGCGTGAGAGAAATCTTTGCATAGTGTGCTTTGCATCTTCCCTCACTCTAGCTCTTTGCAATATCAGCTCCATATCACTAAAATAAGCATCCACGGTGTTTGTACCTTGCCTCAAGTGTTGTAACTTGTCGTATAATGATCTCAAATAAATTTTTTGGCACAAATCTGTCTCTCATAACTTGCTCATCTCCCTCCATGTAACAATTCTAGGTTCTCTATTTATTGCTCTTGTTATTGTAATATTATCCCACCATAGCAAAGCATAGTCATCAAAACCTGAAGAAGTAATTTTTATTTTCCTCTCCTCAGTATACTCATGCATACTCCACAATTTTTTAATTTTCAGCTTCCACATGAGATATTCTTCTACATCATCAGTATCAAAATTGAAGGATGGTAACATGAATTTTGGTTTGCCAAGCCCATCATCCTCTCGGTTTTGGTTTTGTTCTTGTACATGGACCCTTCTTGCTACAAAGCCATGGCCACCACCATTGCCTCTACCACCTCCACGGCCTTCAGGGATATAATTTCCCTCATCATTATCATAATCACCAAGAGCACTACCATTATCCTCCTAAACAAGTAGCCTTTGATTCACAAAATTTGCCAAGGCAGCAATTTGAGTAGTCAATGTGGTAAGAGATGCTTGTATAGTTGTAACTTTCTCTTGTGTGGCAGCAGCTGTTTCAGCAATAGTATCAACTTGCAATCCCAAATTCTGAACATGAGTATCCATGTCCACTCCATGCTTGTCAATGAGAGAATGTAATTCTGAATTTTTTGTAGCAATGGTTGTGTTCAACTATTCTTGCATCTCCTCCAAATTTGTCCACTTCACATACTCATCACCATTGGTCCTCTTAGCCCACGCAGAAACATCACTAGGAGAAGCCATGATTAATAGGTTAGTGGAATAAACAATCTGCTATGGGTTGTGTTGTTCTCTCCCAACTCACTCAAAAACCAGCAAAAGAGGTGATCCATACTGTTCAAAAGTGAAAAGAAATTCTTACCACAAGTAATAGCAACTAATGTGACTTGGTGTGAAGAATAGAATACCCAGGGGTTTTTGCTCTCACAAAGGTAAAACAGGTTATATGGTGGGGCTTGGTATGGATACCTAACAATCACCAATTAACAAATTCTATTATTGTTTGTGAATGATATAAAAAATAGCACCTAGGAAACACACACCAAATTAGAGACAAATGGGGCAATGCAAATATGTGAATGGAATTTGGCAATGCACTAGAAAGACACTAGCCAAGCTCAATGATAAACAGGCACAAGATTGCTCAAAGTTTAGTGTCAATGATAGCAATGAAAAGAGCTCCAAATGATATATATAACGATATGTCTCAATGGACTCTTTTTTATTTTTCTCAATTCAGTTTTTCTCTTTTTCTATTTTCTGTTTTTCTCTTTTTTATATACTTTTTACTGGCCGAATAACAACTAAAGGAGCAAAAGTAACAAGTGAAAACAAAGCTATGATCAATGTGACACAAAGATATGAAAATGAGCAGCCTGTAATGAGCAAAGAAAATAGGTAGTCTTGTGGGCAAAGTACCTATTTGATTGTTGTAGAATGGTTGTGTCTATGGTTCACAATGATAGGAAAATAACCTAAAGAAAGTGGAAACAACAACTAAACTGAAAATTAACTAGAGCTAGTGAAGACTCGCGGCAGGAAAATTGGCCCACAACAGAGATTTGCGCAATTTGTGTGTCGCGGCAGCGCGCGGTTACAGCAGCAGCAAGAAAAACACAGCGCGGCAGCGGGCGATTCCGAGTGCATCTAGGAAGCCACTACGCCAGGGATTTGGTGAAAACTTGTGCCGCGGCAGAAAATCGAGATGGACTCGAATTGCAAGCACAAACACAGCTCGGATTGCTATTTTTGCAGGGATTTTTCGGTGGACTCAAAGGGGGAAAGAACCCTAAACCTAACTCGAAACCTAAAAACACAAAAGAAGAAAAGGGACAGAAAATCAAAACACAAAACAACAGTAGAAATTGAAAACTAGAGATTATCTAAGGCTAAGGCAATGATCTAGAACAATTTTTGTGTGTGTCTTTTTGTGGATAGGTATGAAAAACAACTCGAATCTAAAGGGATAAATGCAACTCACCGAGTAAATCCAGTAATCTGATACCAAGATGATAAGGGATGCCCGATCTTCTCGATGAACTCTCTGATAATTTGATAACCGATTTGATACCTCGCTCTCTCCTTTGGCTGAACCCTGTTACCAATTGCAACAGCACTCAAACCCTTCTGTATATTCGATACTCCACACTCTTGAACAAGTAGCAACCGACTACAAGTGGTCATGTTTCTCCTTACTCCCAATGGAACAGCAGAATACACTCAGATTTGCAAAGGTAGTATGATTCAAGATGAATGCTTCAAGCAATACAATCTAGAAGTCTAGGTTTTATGTTTATCGTAATCTAACCTCTCTAACTCGCACTAGGGGGTTTATATGAGGGGGTATGGTGCGTCCACAATAGGCATTGCGCAAGCACCAGACTCGGTTTGGACTCAACTTGGACTCCTAGGGATACAAACCGACCCAACAAAGGGGTGCGGCCACTTTGGACTTGCAGGTCCACACCTAAACATACTAGGACTCTCCTTGGCGCAGCAACATGTTGTGGGGCGCCTCCACTCTTGTTATTCCTTGTTATTCCACCAAATAACAATTGTTATTCCTTGTTATTCCAGCAGATAACAATTGTTATTCCTTGTTATTCTTTGTTTTCATCCTTGTAGCACTTGTTTTCCAGCTCCTCTTCATGTCCATCTTCATCCATGCTCAGCTCCTCTTCATGTCCATATCAATCCATGCTTGTGTTATGAACAAACCTGATAATACATAAGTGCATGGATTTAGGTAGTATAAAGTTCTCATGAAAACAAACATCATATTCTAATAAGAGAGAATTCACCTGCTGTTGTAATAATTTAGTTCTTGATCTAGTCATTGGTCCAGTTCTCACTTCATCGGTCTTCTCTTGAATAACAACATCATCATCAATGGTAGAAATAACAGATGCACTAGGGATGTCCTCATCATAAGCTGAAGAGATGAACCAGGTACGTGGATGACCAATGTGCGAAATAGATAAACCTGTACCATTTGCCACCTGGACCTGGTCATTCCCTCCATAGCGCTCGTGAACCTGAAGGCGCTCAAGCTCGCTGGTTAAGTGATCTATAGCACCGAAGTCCATCACCCAGGGCTGGTTTTCGGAGGAGCCGGTGGAGGCCGTGTTGACAGCGCGCTTGTTGAAGTCGTGGACGAAGCGGCGTAGACAGGCGTAGGCCTCATGACCCTAGGCTTTGCATATCTGGCACTTGGGGCTCTGACGGCCATTGCCTCCATTGTTACGGCCACCGCCGTTACCGTCGGTGTTACCGGTGTTGCCTCCATTGCCACCATTGCGTCCATGGTAGTCGTCGCCTCCCTTGTCGGCGTTGTTGCCGCCTTGGCGGTTGGGCGCGGGTTGGCCATTGCCAGCAGCATGCCGCCCTGACGGCGCACGGCCGCCATTGCCGAAGGGGCGAGACGCGGAGTTTGCGGAGGACGGCCACCCATCTGCCATGCTCTGTTGGGCCTACAAGGCCTCATAGGATAGTACCAGCGAGTAGAAGGCGGAGTAGGTCATCTCGACGTTTTTTATACCAAGAGAAACAACAATGGGGTTGAAAGTCGATCCGAGCCCTTTTAGGATGTGGTCGATGAGCTCGTCGTCGGTGATGCGGGCGCCAGCAGTCGGACATCGGCAAGGCCCTTCATCTTATGCATATACTCAGCCGCGGAGAGATCCCCCTTCTGTAGCGACTGGAGCTGTCGCGTGATGTGGCGGACGTTGGCGTGACTCTGCGCGCCGAACATGGCGGTGACAGCCGACAAGCTGGCATGCGATGTCATCATCCATCGAGGAGAGACGGATGTCCTTGACCTTTTGATCTCGAGTGCAACAGAGGTACTCGGGGTTGGCGACGGTGGTCGCAACATCACTGGCCCCTGAGTTAGGGTTTTAGCCGGGGTTGCATTGGAGCCGTCGAGGTGGCCCTGATAACTAGCACCGGCCAGGATGGGGATGGCAACGCCCTTCCACGGCATGAGGTTCCCCCTTCCAAGTAGCACGGAGATCCCGGTCAAGGAGGCGGGGGTTGATACGGACACTCCCGGCACGGAGACGATCGGACCGATCGGGGCGGAGGCAACGATGGCGGAGGAAGTCATCGTCGAAGATGCGTCGGCAGCGGTCAGGAGGAGATCGACGGCGTGGGCGGCGGCTGGTCGAGAGGAGAGCGGCAGCGGAGGCGGCGGCTGTGTCGAGAGGAGAGTGACGGCGATAGCGGCGTCTGCGTGGGGAGGAGCGGCTTAGGCTCTGATACCAGGTTGAAGTTAGGGTTCCGTGGGGGTCACAGCCTCCGCACGTGTGTGTATATATTAGATGATCAGATACAAATACAACCGTACAAGAGTACGAATACAACTTTGCAGTGCAACCTAGACCGTATATGTAACACCCCCCCCCCCCCCAAAAAAAAGAATCACAAAAGAAAAAGATTAAGAGGCAAATGCAAATATTGGCACAAATCTGACAAAACAGAACAACAGGTAAAGATGAAATTTTTCGAGAACCTTCTATTGCTCAAATAAAAAAATATAGAGACTAATGAAAGTTAGATAACAACATGGGCAGGTGCCTACAAAATATCAAAAATTCCTCGCGTTCTGGCTGAGAGTACCGAGGTTTTTTGTGAAGCGAAAAAATATGGGCAGAAAACATATGTTGCCCAAATCACACTACCTCTCTATTAGAGGTTGCTCTTAGCAAAAAACCAAATAAAAAGGATAAGAAGCGGTTTTTACATAGGTAACAACTTCCAAAAGAAAAGGTAAAAACTGAAAGCAAAAAATTAAAAGGGTTGTCTCCCAAGAGCTCTTTCTTTATAGCCATTAAGATACGCTCGATAATTTCAAAGATGCTCACATAAGAAATAAGAATCGAAGCAAAAGAGAGTATCAAGAAGCAAATATGGAACACATTTAAGTCTAACCATTTCCTATGCATAGGAATCTTGTAAAGAAATAAAGCAAAGAAGATCAAAGTAGCCAGCATAGGAAGGTAAAGCAAAAGCAACTTCAAAATTTCAACATAAAGAGAGGTGTTTTAGTAACATGAAAATTCCTGCAACCATATTTTTCTCTATCATAATAATTTTTAGTAGCATCATGAACAAACTCAACAATATAACTGTCAGGTTTAGTTAAAAAAAACTCAGCTATTGCTAGTTTTCGTCATAGGCACAAGTGTCGGCTAGACCTCTTGTACTACGCACTTGCATTATTCCGCCATTCAATAAAGCTCATCCTCCATCCGCAATTCCTATTGCATTATTGGTTCTTGTTCCTCGATTGTTTCTAGATTGCAGGTAGAACTAGACCGATTGGTCAGGCTGATCGTGCTCCCGCGGGATCGGTAACTCACGGAGATTGGTTTAGCGACTGCATTGACGCTGAGTACGTGTGCTTAGTAGTCGGATCGCCAAGGTCAAACTCCAACATAATCGATGTATCTTCATCTCACCGAAAGATCGGACTACCTTTGCCCTATCATGCGAGGGAGGGAGGGGGCGTTGGGTTTTCTCTAACATTTGGTGACTCGATTTTGCAATAAGGTAATAAAATGTTATATGCGTCACTTTGATGCAGAGGTCCGGGCCGGCCGGACTTGCAAAAAAAAGAAAACCGGAGAAAAAAAACCGGAGGTCTGACAACCGAAATCTAGAAATGATGTCCCTCGATTGGAATATAATCTTCGGAATAAGTCTTACAACTTGGACCCCCCCCCCCCCCCCCCCCTATCCAATTAATGTCGTGCAGCGAAACCACAGTCAGAGTCGTATTGCCGGTCAAAGAGAGTTGACTCGACAAAAGTGGTTCGGTCAACCGCTCGGGAGGCTCGGGTGGAGCGAAGTGGGGGCACGGTTGAGGAAAACTAAGTCCGTATGGCACAAGTGAGAAAAACTAATCTAAGTGGGGCACAAAAATAGAAATCTCTTTATCCAACAAGTGTGTCTCGCAACTCAATACTAAGATTTGCCTACTGATGCATCAATTTTGTTACCATTTTTGTATTTTTCGGTGGTGATATATGTCTCCCGCCTTTGTGATCCGTGAGCTCTAACCTTTTGTGACTGGATTTTGCAAATAAGGTAATAAAATGTTATTTGATGCAGATGTCTGGTCCGGCCTGATTTCGAAAAAAAAATTAGAAAGTCTAACAACCGAAATCTAGAAATAATGTCCCCCAATTCGAATATAATCTCCGGAACAATTCTTACAACTTGATCCCCATCCAATTAACAGTTTATCTCACTCCAAAACTTGTACAGAAGAAACAGGTGAAATATGAAACGCCCCAAAAGTGCAAGATGTGGAAACTAAGCTCAACACTGTACTCCACATGGCTTAAGGACCGGTCCCTTGGACTTTGCGATGAAGGGGTCGATCCTGACCCAGACGAGGGAGAAGATGGAGGCGAGCAGGACGGACCAGAGTATAACGATGGTGGGCGTGCGGTTCTGTCTCCCCATGAGGCCCTTGAGGAACGGGTAGAGGTGGAGGACGACCCAGAAGGAGAAGAAGAGCTTCCCGAAGAGGGGACCCCAGGAGCCGTAGCCGTTGTTGACGGCGTCGGAGACGCCAGCTACGATGCCGACCATGTTGATGATGATGAGCGTGGTGGGCGGGATGAGCAGGGTGGTCCACTTGAAGAGGTAGAGGTCGCCGAAGGCGTCGGCCTCGTCGGCTCCGGCCTTTGAGGTGACGGTGAAGTTGGTGTCCACACCGCCCAGCACCTTGAGGAAGCCCTGGAAGACGGCGAACAAGTGTGCGGAGACGCCACCGATGACCCAGAACTGCTCGTTGCGCCACCAGTCCTCGATGCTCACCCCGCTCCAGCGTAGCTCCAGCACCCCGGTCAAGATGATGGACATGAACAAGGCGATGAACCAGATGCTGGCCAGGTTGTTGAGCTGCACGTACGACAAGGCGGTTACTACTAGAGTAGTTGGTTTGTAAAGCCGTGGCGATGAGGGGAATATATGATGGAGTTACCGTGGGGATGATGAACTTTCCGGTGAGGAGACAGACGGCGGGGATGGTGCAGTAGGCGACGAGGGGAATGGAGGTGAAGGGATAGACGATGGTGTTGGTGTAGGCGAAGCGCTCGAGCCACTTGAGGCGGCCACCGTAGGCGTACCAGAGCGGGCAGTGGCGACTCATGAAGATCTCAACGGAGCCGAGCGCCCACCGGAGCACCTGGTGAAGCCTGTCCGACAAGTTGATGGGCGCCGATCCCTTGAACGCTGGGCGCGTCGGCGTGCAGTACACGGACTTCCACCCACGGCAGTGCATCTTGAACCCCGTCAGGATGTCCTCCGTCACAGAACCATAGATCCAACCAATCTGTGTAGCGTATGAAGAGCAAAGTTAACAAAAAGCACCAGTGGTCTAGTGGTAGAATAGTACCCTGCCACGGTACAGACCCGGGTTCGATTCCCGGCTGGTGCAATTTTTATATTTTTTGCAAGAAAATTTGAGATTTACCTCCTTGCCCCACTCTGTCTTCTCCTCGTAGCCGCAGCTGATGACGTGGATAGCCTCCTTGATCAGGCCGGCGGGGTCGGCGGCGGCGCCCTGCGGTAGGCCTCCGTCCTCGACGAGCGTTGAGGCGATGAACACGGGCGACTGGCCGAACCGCTTCTGGAAGCTCTTCTGCGACATGAGCGAGGAACGCTCCAGCTCGTCGTACCCCTCGATGCCCTCCTCGATCTCCTCCAGCTCGTACCCGCGCTGCTGCTTCCGGTACGACCCCGCCTTGGGCCCGCCGCCGAGCTTGTCCTTCTTGCCGCCCCGCTTCTTGTAGAAGCCGAGCAGCCCACGTCGCGGCTCATCGTCGCCGTCGCCGCCCTTCTTGTCCTTGGACTTGCGGTGCTTCCCTCCCCCGAAGCAGCAGCAACAGCAGCACCAGGACGGCCAGCAGTCGCACGTCATCTTGGGCCTCTTCTCCGGCCGCGGCGGGTCGTACCCGTACAACGCTTGCCTGTTGAACACGCACCCTGTCCCCACGTACACTGGCCCCTGGATCCCGTCCAGCCCCTTCATGTTGATCTGCAACGCAAACAGTATCAGCTCAGCTCACCGGATGAGCCTGCCTGAGATTGAGAAGAGGCTGAAGCTTACGTCGAAGAAGACGACGTTGCGGTTGGCGTAACGGTCGTGGAGGTCGATGCCGTCGAAGCGCTGCGGGAACTGGACGTAGCAGAGCTTCTTCCCGAGCTGCGGGTCCATGAGGAAGCACATGGCCTCGCGCACGGCCTTGCTGTTGTTCACGTAGTGGTCGCAGTCGAGGTTGAGGATGAAGGGCGCGTTGGTGAGCACCGCCGACACGCGCACCAGCGCGTTCATGGCGCCCGCCTTCTTGTGGTGGTTGTGCCCCGGCCGCTTCTCTCGGGACACGTACACCAGCCGGGGCAGCTCCTGCCCCTCCACGTCCAGCGCGCCCTGGCTGCCCAGGTACACCTGGATCATCCCGGGGTGGTCCCTCGTGTTGTTCCCGGGCCACGGCGTCCCGTCCTGCATCACCCACCCTTCCTCCGGCTTCTTCTCCGCCTTGGCCACCAGCCCGTTGATCCGGACCTTGAACTCCTCGTACTCGCGCTTCATGGCGCGCCGCTCCTTCACGAACGTCGGCTGCACCTTGTCCTTGAGGTAGTCGATCTTCTGCGAGAAGTAGAACTCCGGAGCGCGCGGCTCGATGGCGAACTTCTTGCAGAAGGGCACCCACCGCCGCGCGAACTCGGCCGTCTCGGACAGGGTGTCGAAGCACAGCATGGACGCGCCGTCGTCCGACACGTAGCAGCTGTTGCGGTCCACCGGGTAGTCCACGGCGAGGATGGACAGCACGGTGTTGGCCGTGATGATGGGGGGCTCCTTGAGCGGGTCCACCGTGCTGACGAAGAAGTCGATGGGGGACAGCCGCGACGGCTCGCCTTCGCGGTCGTACCGGAGCGCGAGCCGGTCCAGGTACGTCTCACGGGTCACCGGCGACCACTTGGGCAGCTGGTCGAGGATCCAGGAGAGCGCGAACCAGAGCTCGCAGATGACGGACACCAGCCAGAGCGGGATGGCGTCGTTCGCCGGGGTCATGATCCGGAACCGGAGGAAGAAGCAGAGCACAACGAAGCGGACCACGATGACGATGCGGTAGGGGTTGATCATGCTAGACGGCACCGGAAGCTTGCGCCACAGCGGCTGCCGCGCCTCCGCCAGACTGCGGGATCAAACTCAATTCAAATTTCTACACAGCTCACGACAATCTTTACGGATCGGAGGGAGTAAGAAACTGAACCATGGCGCGGACTGACTTACAGCATGTACTCGTCGTCGTTCTTGTCATCGTCGTCGTCGTCGCTGTGGTCGCGGTTGAGCTTCCCCCTCTTCTCCTGCTTGGTCTTCCACTTGTCGATCCTTTCCTTCCACTCCATGCTCCCCTCCATCTCCCGCTCCGTCTCCAGCTCCTTGCCGGCCACTGCAAAATGATCCCACGCCATACCGAGAACTCTTCAGTTTAGATCACTCTCTCGACTCTCGACTCTCGCTGTAAAAGAAAATGGAAGCGTTCTGTTCTGCTCTGCTCTGCTTTAATTTTATTTTCTGCACTAACCGCTTCCGCCGAAAGAGGACATCGCCGGACCACCTGGCCGCCACTTCTGCGGTGGCTGCTCGCCATTCTCCTGCAAGTCAAGCTTCGTGTTACACATTGCACATTTTCTTGACTGAAAAAGCATTGCCGCCATGGATGAATCTCACTCACCGAGTAGACGTCGAATGGAACAGGCTCGTGAGGCTTCTTGGGGCTCTTAGCCTGGAACTCCTCTTCCAAGTCGTCCATCTCGCCGTCCTCTTCGTCCCCTTCCGCCCTCGGGCACCCTGCGAGACAAATTAGCATGTCAAACTGTATCCTAAAGTAATGTTGCGCTGTGCACCCTACGGCATTCAATTAAATGATGGAAGCTAACCTTTTTGGCGCTTGTAGCGGACGTTGCACTGGGGGCAGCACTGGGTGCCGTCGCTGCGTTCGTACTCGTAGCACGGCCGGCACACCGGGAACCCACACTCGGCGCACGCCACGAACGGGCTGCCGTCCTCCCGCGTCCCGACGTCATCGCCGCACGCACGGCACGCCTTGGCAGCCTTGGGCTTCGGCTCGCCGCCGGTGTCCATGGCGCGCGACACTGCGAGTGGTGGTGTGGTGGAGGGGTGAGGTATCGTTGAAGGGACATGGAGGAGGGGGCGAATAGGTGATATAGCTGAGGAGAGCGAGATGGCGCGGTAAGGTGGCGGGGCGGCGTCTGTCACCAACCGTGGGGTGGAGAGTCCGGCTTGATTAGAGCACAAGGCAAGGCAAGGCAAGGCAGACGCATGACAAACACAGCGCGGATCGCTTGCAAAGCAAGACGTCTGTTTGCTGCTGCTCTTATTAGGTGCGATGCAAAACGCCGCAGTGTTGTTGAAGCAAAAGCTCTTGAAAAAGAATGCAAAAAAAGGGACAGAAACGGGCGAGGTGAGCAGCGAAGAAAGAAGAAGCAAGCGGTGAATTGAGACGTCGACGTAGGGGTGGTTCGCGGTGAGCGACGCGTCGGTGTTTCTGGTGGCAGGGTGAAGACGAGTGTGAGTGAGCGTCAAGACAGCTCGTGTATAAAATGGCAGATGGCGAGGGAGCCATCTAGTCCGATCTTGTGTGATACTATGAGTAGTAGGTAACCAACAACAGACTTGGTGTTGCCTGGGGTACAAGGTGTAGGAGCAAACCGACGAAGTGGTGTTTCATGTTGTCATTTGCTCAAACGTCTGTGGTAGAAAACAGTCTCTACGTGCAGTATCCAAGTACCAAGGTAAGACATGTTCTATGTTAAGAAGGCAAATTGCTAGGAATGGAAGAGCAAAGGTGGAAACAGTTGATGTTCACATTACTCCCTCCTTCCATTCCACACAATATAACCCTTTCTAGCAAACTAAACGTGGTCGACGCATTGAAGAAATGGCAAATATATGTTTAACACAGACAACTAATAATTGTGTGGAGTAGGAGGCAAACATATGTTTTAAGCAGAGGCAGCAAATAGCTGTGTATACAATAGCTTTGTATCTCGTACCACAAGCTATCACAGAGCAAAACAACATAATAGATTTGGAAAACTGCCTCAAATAACATTAGCTGAGGCTGTTCGAATCTCGCTGAGACACTAGACCGCCACTTTTTTCCGAGCTGTGAGCGCCATCATGTGCAGCCCCTTACACAGTGTATCGTCCACCTCTGCTTGGTTTCTGACTTCTCGAGTCATCCTGCATTTGAGAGACACAAGAAAATGAGATGTGGACAAATAATATTTTTCTATAAATGCCTAGGGCAGAATCCGCTATTTGAGACGATAAGAACAGAGGCATACATGGAAGCTGTAGACCATCTTATCATTGTAGTCAATAACTTCCTTCCATTTCTTCCCAATGTCAACCTGTATGATCCAAGAAAGAGTTAACTCAGTACACTAGTTAATACTATCTGAATACATCAACAGTTCAAAAGTTGCGGCGACCTGGCGCTCAGGTCGCAGATTGGTGAATGGCTCAAACTATATAAATGGAATACAGCCCGTTATTATTTACATATGCATGCATTGGAAAGAAACAGAATCCTTTAGGTTTGCCCACACAATAGGCTGGTAGTGTCCCTGGCAGCTAAAAATAGCATTCCATGAACTCAAATGGAATTAAATAGTTCTCTTTCTTGTTTCAAGCTAAACGGTTTTCACTTCATCAAGAGATATGAAGCTGAGTGGCCTTTGGTCAATTGACCAAGTTGGTGCTCATGGACCGTATACCCTAAATTTGGTTGTCCAATCGGTACTTTGCATTGCCATGTAGACAGTTACTAAACAATTCGTTATTAACCTTCTGATCAAAACTGAAAGCTTGTTATGTTGCCACGTTTCATCTATCAAAGCTTGTGATCTCTGGAGCACTAAAGTTGTTTAAAAATAAATCAAAATGCAGAAAAATAAATCTAGCTTGTGTTGACTAATGACCAGGTGAGTTGACGAAGCACTTGAGTACAGACTATGAATGTCTCCAACGACATTTGAACCAAAACATTAAATGCACTGATAATACAAACCATTACTGAGGCTAATTTGCAAAATGATTTTGTTTTCAGAACAAACCTGAACAGCTTCATTACTGGCAGTCTTGGTCCATAATGAAAGCTTATCCTGTCTCTGGCGGACGCTAGCGACAACTCCACAAATTTCCTGGGTTTCATCGAATTGCTCTCCAATCAGAGCCATACACTGCATGTTTACAAAGTTAGTCAAGCAAATTGTGCCAGCAAGAACTCTGAGCGAGATGAATAAAACATTCAAGTCACAGCAACGTACTGTTTCAAGCCACATGGTATCAAGGTTAGGCTTTCTGCTGGATATCACAGTCCATTTGCCTCCATTTGCACACTCTGGGTCTTCCCACTTTGGTTCTACCCCAGCCTTGAATAAATGAAAATCTGCACTTCCTACCAACTTACTTGGACGGAAAATCTGATCATACAAGCTGCAGAAGAAACAAGTCTTAAGTTAAAGAAGGAATTGTACCATACAGACAACATCCTAGAGAAAATAGCTAGAGATGCTGCAGTACAAGTCCAGCATAATAATAGAAAACAGAATTTTGGTTTCAAGTTCCTGCACAACATAATTCCATGTATTTGATACCGCAACTCCTCAAATATGATTGTCCATTAGGGGTCTTAGAGTCACAGTTGTATTCACAAAGTATGTACTCCCTCCGTCTCAAATTGAGTGTCACAAAGATGGACAAAAATGGATGCATCTAGACATAATTTAGTATTAGATGCATCCACTTTTGTCTAACTTTGTGACAGTTAATTTGAGACGGAGGGAGTACAAAACCGAATCAAATCCTTTTCAATAATAACAAGGACTTCCCCATATTTTCATAAAGGAAGCACCAACGAGTAGAGTCGCTAACAGAACAAAAAGGAAAGTAAAAGAACCAAAAAAAAACAAGAATAGGAATTGAGCCCAAACAACCAGTCCAACAATCAGAACAATCTAGGAATCTTTATCCAGTTTCAAGTGAAAACATTAAAAAATCTGGTAATCGCAACATACAAATAATGAACACTAAAACATTATAATCTGGTGCACATATGTTGAGCTTTTTTGTTCATCTCCCAAATAGAAAACATAAATTGTTTTTACTAATTAGAATATTTTATTGTCACAAAAAACCTTAGGAGGAAAGTTAAGAGAAGAAACTATAGGTACAGCTTGGCATGCTCAACTGGGATTATATAAGGAGTATAAAGTAACAAGTAGGGGAAACTTAACATATTTATAAACTGTTGTTCAGAATCCACAGGACTGTTCATAAAAAGGAAAATAATCCTCTAACAGATGCAGCAACGAATAGTACCATATACTTCATTCCAACATTAACATCGAAGTTCTAACCAATATTACCTAGATATCAGAGGGCATATAACAAAAATAATATTTGGTAAATACGATCCAATATCTACTCATAGTAATAAAATCAAATCTGAAATATTCGTAGCAGCCAATCATATAATAGACGAATATCTTCAAAATAAGATAGCAAAATAATGATATCTAGGATTTGTTGGCTTAATCGCGTAAGGTGGGATAGAACTTGATATTCTCCGCCAAAAATCCCCATCATATAGCCATTTGAGTATAGGAACCAACAGAGTTTCTCGATGAGTAGATCAGATCTGATCGGATTGGCCAAGGAGAGAAGAAGCGCAAACACACATACCACCAGAACTCTTCGACGGTGTCGAAGGTGTATCCCTTCTTGAGCGAGGTGCCCCACGCGGCGCCGGGCTTGGGCTTGGTCTGGATGTCGTACCAGAAGGTCCACTGCCGCTGCAGCTTGTGCGGCGCCTTCGCCGCCGCCTCACCTGCGTCACTCCCCGCCGCAACCTCCGGTGTCTCCGCCACTGCGACCGGAACCGCAGCTTCGATCTCCGCCATGTCGCGCCGCCGCCTTTGCTTTCCGAGGGTTTTGTGGATTGAAGGATGAGTCGCGAGAGCGGAAACGAGAGAGAGCCGCCGAAGGGAAAGGAAGGGGAAGAATGTTTCGGCCTCCGGAGATTTCGACACAGGTGTATGAGCCGTGTGGGTTTACCTGGGCTTCGACCTAGTTTCTGTCGGATCCTCTATGGGCCGAATCATAACGAAACTCGAACTGACTCGTTCCCGGGTGATGGTGGCCACGGTGAGTCAGTTCGGGTGGGCCCCACCATGGCTCCTCCTCTTATCCTCTTCTTCCTTCCTTCCCTTTCTGAAACCACCCCCCCCCCTCCCGTTTCTCCTCCCTCTCCTACTGCAAGAGCTCTAGCCAAGCCGCAGCACCTCCCACCTCCAAGCCGGAGTTGGGGCCGACGTGGCGGGCTGTGGCGGTGCCGGAGACGGCGAGCCTAGAGAGAGTCGGGGTCGCGGCTAGTCGTGGCGTAGGCGGCGGAGGCGAGCAATAGACTTATCTTTGGGCGGTGCGGGGTGGAGTGTTCCCTCGCTAGAGAAGAACCAATGATGGGGGTCCTTAGAGGGATGGCCGGTCGGGGAGG
>CM054061.1:234316825-234503193 GCA_028641055.1 Alopecurus myosuroides
GGCGGGGTGCGAATAGAAAGCACAATCTTGGTGAAGATGAGGTGGAGGCTCCCATTCCTCATATGGATGATGACGCTCATGGTCCTTGCACCTTGTAACATTGAGGCAAACGGCGCTCAAGTTATTGTCTTCATGGCCTAGGTGATGTGGTGCTTCATCCAATATGTGAGAAGAAGCATCATGGATAGCATCTACATTGGACGCACCATCTTGGTCGCCGCCTTGGCAATCCCACATTATGTGACCATGGCCCTTGCAAATGGGGCATAAGAGGTCTTCATCTTGAAGGATAGGGGAAAGTAGGCTCATAGCATCCGTGCCTAGTGGTGGTCGAAGTGGGCGCTCATAGGGGTCTTCATCAAAGATGGGAAGTGAAGTAGCATGTTGAGCAATCCCACTTGATTGTTGTCGATGGTGGCGCTCAATGGGGTCTTCCTCGAAGATGGGTGAAGAAAAGCCATAGGGAGCATTCACACTCGCTTGATGTTGAGAAGGGCTCTCATTTGGGTCTTCATCAAAGATAGGCGGTGGAAGCTCATGTGGGTCATCCTCGTTGGTTTGGCGATGGCGATCATGATGGAGAGGATGGCGCCAGTGGTCATTGTGGTGGAGTTGAGGGAGGCATTCACTAGAAGCCATGTCGAAGGCACCTTCTTGATAATGGCCTTGGTCTTGGTGGTCATTGTGGTGGTGACACACATTTTGCCTTGGAAGCCTTGAATGTGGGCAAGCACCATCCATGAAGCCATTTAGACCAATGTCATGAGTCGAGCTTGGAGAAGGTGGGTGATGAAGAATATCCGGTCGTATAGGGTGATCTTGAAGAGGGTCACCACGGCCTTGTCGGTGTCAAGGTCGAGGTAGTGGTGATGGCGAGCGATGCTCAAACCAATGTCGTCGCGGAGCTTGTGGTGGAAGATGCGGTGAGGTGGGTGTACCACTCTGTTCCATATGGCGATGGTGATCATGGCGACGGTCTTGGTGATGAGCGTGGTGATGAGAGCGTGAAGCTTGTCGATGACGAAGCTTGCGGCGTTCCCGCACCTCATGTGTGGGATGACTCCGCAAGTAATTCGGATGCCTTGGCTTCTTGGCCTTCTCGCTTGATGGGGCCTCGATGATGTCCTTCTTGTGGCGCCGTCTAGATGTTGAGGATCTTGACGTGGCCAACTTGTCGGATTTCTTGTCGGTGCGCCATCTTGAGGTTGAAGGTCGTTGTCGTGTCTTGGCCTTGGCAATCTCCTTGGAGTTCCTTGGTGGCGAGCATGAACCATCGGAGTTTCGTGACAATCAAAGCTTGGCGTGGAAGTTCTTGTAAGTGAGCTCATCCATGTCGGAGTCGAAGTAGCTTGGGGAGTCGTTGTTGGTGTCGTACTCCGTCATGGTTGTGGATGCGTTGTCGGTGTAGCTTGGCTCCATCTCGTCATCCAAGCTTGCGATGTCGTAGTTGTAGTAGTGGTTCATGTCGGTGGAGCTCATGGAGTCGAAGTCGGCGTGGTGGTTGTGGTACTCCTCCATGTCGATGATGCTTGGGGAGGAGTAGTCGGTGTAGAGCATGACGTCGTGGTCGTAGTAGTGGTGGTGATCCACCATGTCATGCTCGTAGTAGTGGTCATCCACGATTTCGTGCTCGGAGTAGTGGTCGTCCACCACGTCATGCTCGTAGGAGTGGAGGTCCATGTCTAGCTCGTTGTAGTCGTAGTGGTCCATCATGGACTCATCATGATCATCATGGCCTCCAAAGTCTTCGCTCTCGCTATACATGGTTAGTGACAAGCGCAAGTGTATATATAGAGTGTGAGGACCTAAGAGCTCAACTCTCACCTTTTAGCAAATGTTGGAAACTAGTGGACCAAGCCAAGAGAAACCGACAACAAAAAGAATGAAGTGACTTGAGTTCGAAAGATCCCAAAAACACGCTCCAAAACACACACGGCTTATGGGTGGATGGCAATGTGTTAGAAATGTGGCGAGAAAACGACAAATCCAAAGAGAAGTATGTTGTAAAACGTGGAGAAGAATCAAAGAAAAGTTAGCACGAAAACCAAACCTATATGATGGAAATATGGTGGAACACACACACGCAAGGGAAAAGTGGGGTTAGTGCGACCAATGGACGAGCGAAGACCGAAATGAACCTAACACAGACTAATGGTCAATGCCACACTAACTCAAAGAGGACGCTAGCTCAAACCGCAAAATTGAAAAGGCAACAAGATTCGCACCGTGGCAATCGGTCACTCTTTCTCTTTTGCGACGCAATGCTACACTTTCCTACAATGGAAAGCAATTGGCACCGATCCTTTTGCTTCTTTTTCTATTTTTTTTTTGATTTTCTCTTTTTGATGGATTCCAAAGTGCCAATGCCTACTCGTAGCTAATCTCTCACAAGCGCTAACTTCGCACTCTCGATGCCACAAATGCGATGCCAAGCGGTGTAAAGAGAGCTAGTCCGATAGGTAAGTAACACAATGGGGTGGGGTGGTTCAAGCGGAAGCAAGTTATACCTCTCTTATTGATGATCACGGACTTGCGGCCGTGGGGGAGTCGATGTCGTGGCGATCCGTTGACGTGGAAGCGTAGGTGATGTCGTGGGCGTCGCGTAGCACTTTTTTGCACTCAATTCGGATAAAAAACAACAAAGAAAAACAAGTTTCAAAATCTGTCCAAGAATCGAAGAGCAGGATTTTTCTGAAATTTTTGCTCAAATTCGAAATTTCTCCCAAATCAAGAATTTTTTTGGACAGATTCAAGAATTGTGGCTGAATAGGAAGATGGGGAATGGTTTTTGGCAACAAATCTATGAAACAAAACCACGAAAAACTCAACGAATCAAGAGATCGGTCGAAATCCCTTTCGGCTATTTTTGGTCAAATTTTCGAATTTATGGTGGATAGAAGAAAAATTGGTGGTAGGGGAGGGGGTGGGGTGTCGGATTCGTGTCAATCTAGCTATGGATACCAGATGATGAAGTGTTGACCTCTAAGTTGGCCCGATCTTCACTAATCGACAAGAACGAACAAAGAACGCACGAAGAACGTGATGAACACGATGAACACGAGAGGGGGAATCGAGGGGAAATCGAGGGCAAACGCGCGGAAACACAAAAGGGGGGGGGAAGATAACTCGTGAAGCCTACAAGGGATCGCAAACCCATGTCAACAACACGCTAATTGAAACCGATTTCTCTCACCGGTCGGTCCACCGATCCAACAGAAGCCCAAAGGGGAAGGTTGGCAAGCACTACTAGAATCACAAGGTGAAAGAGTAGCTCCTTGTAGAGATCTTGATACGGTCCTAGATGAACATCATCAACATAGGAGTAGCCTCGTAAGAGGATTCACCTCACAAGAGGGATACAAGGGCAAAGCCCGAAGTTCTCAAATCATCCTTAAACCCTAGATCTAGCCACCGGGGTCCCTTATATAGCTCGGGGTCGAAACGGGGGTCAAAACGGTGCCAAAACGGGCAATTCCCGTGTATTTTGGGGCCACGCCGGCCTGGGAGCCGGCCTGGCCGGCCTGGGGGGCGCAGAGGCCGGCCTGGGGCCGGGGTGGGAAGGAGGCAGGCCGGCCCCTTCTGTTGGGTGCCCGGCCTGGGGCCGGGGTGGGGGATGCCAGGACGGCCTGGAGGCCGGGGCGCTCGGGTAGGGGGCCAGCCTGGGAGGCCAGCCCGAGGCCGGGGTGGGCGAGGGGGAGGCCGGCCTGCTCTGTGTGGGGGGCGGCCTAGGAAGGGGGGAGGCCGGCCTGGCCGGGGGGTAGGCCGGGAGACCCCTTTTCCCTCCGTTCTTCCTCCTCGGAACTCCGATCTTGACGCCGTCTTCGCCCACGTTCTTCCTAGCTTCGTGTGCACCTTCTTGGATGTGTTCTTGAGCATCTTGAGCACCATCTTGGGTCTCCATGTGGTGATCCCACCTATGCATGTAGAGGGGTATTTCATGAGGTAGAGCACCGTTCACCAAGTCACCGGAAACGTACGGAGATAGGAGTGACTTCACCTTGTTGCGTATCGATGTTGTGCTTGGTGGAATACGGTGGGCTACATCAGTGCTTGTCGTGATCTTCATGACAAGTCAAGGTTTATCGAAAACGGTTTTGGTAAGAAAAACTTGTTGCGTTTTCGGTGGTGCAAATATCCGGTTCAGCTTTGAGAATGTTTCCACTCCTTCAATGTGTGGTAACTTCTCCATTCATATTTTTTGGATACTCCTTTCTGTTATCTTTCCAACCCAATTGGATTCACCTCCTTCGGAGTTCATTCGCAAAACTTATGTTCGTTTCGGTGATGGGGTTTTTACCGGTTGTTCCTGTTAGAGAGGTTAAACCTTTCTACATTTGGTTTTAATTTACATTGTTGGGCAGTGATGTTTCTCTGCATTATCTTGTGGAGTTTTACATTTCGAACTCAACGAGCCAAAGATCATCAAAAACGGAGTCCGGACGCAAAAGTTATGGATGTTTTAGTATTGGTGTTTCTGCTGTTTTCGTCAGTCCGGCTATCCGGAGTCTCCGGTGTGCAGTCCGGAGTCTTCGGACCAAAAACTCCCCCAGGGGTTTCTCCTTTGGTTTCACTCACTGTATAGGGTCCGGAGAGTGCCCGGAGTCTCCGGTCTTCACACCGGAGTCTCCGGTGTGAGTTTTTCCTACAAGGGCTCTTTTTCGTGGGGACCTATAAAAGGCCCCTTTCTTCCCCAAAGAGCTAGGTCTTTTAAGCACGAATTTTTCCCCACTCTCTCCTCCATTGTTGGCCTTGTAAAGCTTGCCCCTCTCTCAATTCCTCCCATGATTCTTGCATATCTTTGAGGGAAAAGAGAGAGGAGATCTAGATCTACATTTCCACCAATCCATCTTCCTTCTTAGTGAGGGAAACCTAGTAGATCTTGATCTTGGAGTTCTTGGTGTTTCTCCTCCCTTGTTCTTCCTATCTTATTCCCCCATAAAAATTTGTTGCTTTGTTGGAATTTGAGAGTGAAGGATTTGAGCACTTGTTCTCTTGCCATTTGCATCGATTGCATCGGTTTGGTCTCTCCACAAGGATTCGTGGAAGTGAAAGTTTGTGAGCTTGTTACTCTTGGGTCTTGGACCCTAGAAGACTTGTGGTGTTATTGGGAGCCTCCAATTGAGTTGTGGATGTGTGCCCCAAGATTCTGGTGACACCGAAAGCCTCCAATTAAGTTGTGGATGTGTGCCTTGGGTTTGAATGTTGCCAATAGTGGAAGGTAAACTAGGCCTTTGTGGCGGGGTTCATCGGAGAATAGGGTGAGGCCTTTATGGCGTTGAGTAGGCCTTTGTGGCGATCTCACACCCCTCCAACGAGACGTACTCCCCTTGTGGGAGGAACTCGGGAATACATCACCGTCTCCGTGTGCCTCGGTTATTTCTATACCCGAGCTTTTTTACTTATGCAATTTACATTGTGATAGCCTTCGCGCTTGAAGTTATATATCTTGCTATCACCTTGTTACTTGTCTTGTTTAGCATAAGTTGTTGGTGCATCTAGTTGACCCTAGAATTTTTAGGTTGTATGCTTGTTAATTTAAACACCTAGTTTATTTCCGCATTTAGCAAGATTTAACCGGAAAAGTTGTAATCGCCTATTCACCCCCTCTAGGCGACGTCGTTGTCCGTTCAACGGCTCACTGTCTCTCTCTAATTTAATCAAGATTAGGAATAATTAATCAAGTTTAGGAATAATTAATCACGATTAGAAATAATTAATCGAGATTAGGAATAATTAATCGAGTTTACTCTCACCCGTTCCATTCTATCATCGTTCCATTCCAGAACCGAACACAAGAATGGAATGGTTCCATGACAATTTTTTTGTCCAAACCGAACACGAGAATGGAACGGTTCCGTTCTTCCATTCTGTTAGGGAGAGATCCTCTCCCGTATGTACCATAATTAGTTAGGATAATTTCTTGTGTAACAATTCTTGTAACCTTGACTTGGACTCCAAGTCCTTGTGCATATAAATAGAGGAAGAGGGGGATGAGGCGTGCCATTGAGCAGCCCTTTATTACATGGTATCAGAGCAGGTCATCCTGCCTGCCGAACACCTCCTCCTCCTGCTCTACCAAAAACCCTAGCCCTCCCTTCCAAACCCTATCTGCCACCCTCCCTATCCCTTCTCCCATATACCATGACTCCTGATGAGATCGCAGCCAAGGAGCGCGAGCTTGAGGCCCGCGCCAAAGCCCTAGATGACCGTGAAAACTCCCTCAACCAACAGCTTGCTGCTGTCACCATCAATGCCGCCGCTACCTCTCCTGTGGCCGGTGCTACACCAACTACCCCAAACCCAAATCCCACCAACACCACCACCCCTAGCCCATCCACCTACGCCACTTCCATCAAACTTCAAGTACCGATCACCCTAAGACTTACCGATGGCAACTACACCAACTGGCGGGAGCTCTTCCTCGTCGCCCTCGGCCGCTATGGTCTCACCGCCCACGTCACTGGCGAGGCCACTCCCTCCGACACGTCCCCCGACTCTGCCTGGGGCCGGGATGACTACACCGTCCTCTCCTGGATATACGGCTCCATCGACACTAACCTCCTCGGCATCGTCATACGCCCCGGCTCCACTGCGCGCACCATCTAGGACGCCATCGAGAACCTCTTCCGCGACAACAAGAAGCATCGCGCCATCCAGCTCGAGGCTGAATTCCGCAACACACCACAGGGCGATCTCTCCATCAACGACTACTGCGCCAAGCTCAAGAACCTCGCCGACTCCCTCACCGACGTCGGCCAGCCCATCAGCGACGAGACGCTGGTTCTGACGCTCCTCCGCGGCCTTAATGACACTTACGCCCATCTGCGTTCGTTTCTGCCCTTTCAAGTGTCGTTCCCCACGTTCCTCCAGACGCGCTCTGCCCTCATCCTGGAAGAAACTCAGCGGCGCACCGACGCTCGCAACGCCGCCTCCATCGCTCTCTGGGCCATGGGCCAGAGCGTGTTGCCCAACAACGGGGGCACCCGCGCACCCCCATCTGGAGATCGCTCGCCGTCTCTCCCCTCCGGGGGCGATCGGGCCGGTGGCCGTGGTACCAGCTACAACAGCAACATCTTCCGCGGCGGAGGCCGTGAACGTGGCGGCGGACGCGGACGCGGGCGCGGCCGCGATAACCCCTGGCAGTTCAACCCATGGACGGGGGCCCCTACACGCACCCAACTTCAACAGGGCCCATGGCAGCCATCGTCACCGACCCCGTGGCAGCCTCGCGCACCGGAGGCATGGCAGGCGCCGTCTCCAGGTCTTCTCGGCCCGCGCCCTGGCGTGATGCCCCAGGCCTACGCTGCCCAGGGTCCCCACGGCAACATCATCCACCAGCAGCCGCAGATCGACCCGGCCCTCCTCGCTGCTCTCAATAACTTGCAGATCCCTAGCGGTGACTGGCACATGGGCATTGGCGCATCCTCTCATATGGCATCCGATCCCGGTAATTTTCACTCTCTCTCTCTCCATCTTCATCACAGTTTGTCACCGTTGGCAACGGTGCAACCCTTCCTGTCACTCACATCGGTTCCCAAACCCTTCCTTCTCTCACAAAATCCCTCTATCTTCGCAACATACTTTTAGTTCCACAAATTATCAAAAATCTCATCCCTGTTCGTGAATTCTGCATCGATAATTATTGCACCATCGAATTTGATCGTTTTGGTTTCTCTGTGAAGGCTCTTCCCAGCAGGATCGTGATTCTCCGATGTAACAGCCTGGGTCCTCTCTACACCGTCAACCCACCCACCTACGCTGCCGCCTTCCTCGCCACCACCTCCTCCCACCTTTGGCATCGCCGCCTCGGACACCCCGGCCACAACTCCACGCCATCACTGCCCACCTCCTCGGCCAGCTCCACGAATAAAACAGGCTTTGCCCCGTGTCATGCATGTCAATTAGGAAAACATGTTAGGCTACCATTTTCTTTGTCGCAATCGTCCACTACTCGACCGTTTGAGCTATTACACTGTGATTTACCGCAGGACCTCCACCGGAACTTCCTACCTCCACCGGACCTCCTGTAGTCGACCCCTTCCTTTACCGCAGCCTAGCCGGCGCCCTCCAATACATTACCCTCACCCGACCCGAAATTTCCTATGCCGTTCAGCCAGTATGTCTTCACATGCACGATCCCCGTGAGCCTCATCTTCTTATTGTTAAAGAATTCTTCGTTATCTCAAAGGGACTCTCGACCACGATCTTACACTCCACTCCACCACCTCTCATTCTCTCATTGCTTACTCGGATGCTGATTGGGCAGGATGCCCAGATACTCGCCGGTCTACGTCAGGGTACTGCGTGTTCTTGGGTGACAACTTGGTGTCTTGGTCATCTCGTCGGCAGCCCACTGTTTCACGCTCTAGCGCTGAGGCAGAATACCGTGCTGTTGCTACGGCCGTCGCTGAGACATGCTGGCTCTGCAACCTTCTTCAGGAGTTACGACGTCCCATTGCCAGTGCAACTATTGTTTACCGTGATAACGTGAGCGATGTTTACATCTCTGCCAATCCAGTACAACATCGTCGTACTAAACACATTGAACTCGACATTCACTTCGTGCGTGAGAAGGTGGCTCTTGGTGGTCTGCGGGTTCCATCCAGTTCTCAGTTTGCTGATATCTTCACCAAGGGACTGTCGTCAGCCTTGTTTCATGAGTTTCGGTCCAATCTTCACATCGGTGCAGCACCGAGCTCAGAATGCGGGGGTGTGTTAGGGATAGATCCTCTCCCGTATGTACCATGATTAGTTAGGATAATTTCTTGTGTAACAATTCTTGTAACCTTGACTTGGACTCCAAGTCCTTGCGCATATAAATAGAGGAAGAGGGGGATGAGTCGTGCCATTGAGCAGCCCTTTATTACGCATTCCATTCTATCTCGTTTCAAAATCGAACACACCCTAACTCGTTGTCAACGTCGCGCAAGACAACCATGGTAGGGACGAGCCCGGCATCCCGTGGTGTCTTGGAGGCTGCCCGACGCGCTCTTGCCCCTCCGCCGGCGGTGAATGGTTCAGAATTGGGAATCGTTATTTGCTAACTCAAAATCAGAGGATCGTGGGCTGACTGCTATGAGATTTGTTTTCCACGTGTCATGCGCTGGAGCCATCGGGCTGTACGACCCAGGTAGGTTTATCTACAATATCTAAATGGGAGCAACCCACTAAGTCTAATTCTCTTAACATGCAAGATGTCCACCTCATCAATCATTTCTAAGCAATGCTAGCCTACCACATAAGAAAATATGCCACCTAATCCAAAGAAGAAGAAAATATAAAGAGACAACGTATAGCAAACACCACCAGCCGAGCACCCCCACACATCTTCCCCTCCCATTTAAATTTCCATTTATTCCCCTCCATGCATGCCTCTTCAACTCCTCTTCCAGTCCCCCAAATTCCTTAAAGAGATTCCTCCTTTGGTCTCCCCATCGTATCTATATATTAATCGAGTCTTCCTGACAATTTGCAAACATCCGGAAAAATTAAGTTGCTTAATGCAGCGGTGGCATTCCTCAATATTCTTGATTAGTTTATGCAATATCCGGAAAAATTATGTTGCCTAATGCAGCGGTGTCATTCCTCAATATTCTTGATTAGTTGATGACCGTGGGGATTTCATCTCACCTGTACTGCGGCTCCTCAATCCGATATCTTATATCCCCGCCAGAATTCATTCAAGGTAACTATGCTACAGCGCTGCCATGTCCTGGTACTGCTACTCCTCAACCCGATTTTCAATCTCTCTACCAAATTTCATTGCAGGCTATTGTGCAATCGTGCGGCCATGTCTTATAAAATATTAGACACATACTTTAGGCAGCACCTTGGTAACTCAGTTACTTTGCGGGAGCCTGAATAGCGTGATCTATAAATGGCCTAACAGGATCCCAGGAATTGCAACCACAAATAGCGTCTTCGTAAAAAAAATTCCAAACGAGATGGTGTACTATTGGATTTCCCAAGGTTATTAATATCAAAGTAGTAGTATATTCGAAAGGAGATACTGTTTATTACTTTCTTATGTCATAAATTAAATATTTTTTTGTAACTTCAGTTATCTCAAGAAATTGGCCTTTTCCATACTTCTACTGAAAATATACACGTGATGCAATGTTAGCACACAAATACTTAGCTCTACAATTCTTCATTAAATTACATTTACATCAATTTTAAATAACTGTTGTGTGTCCGACTGTCCCTTTACGAAAACTGTTCGACACACATCCTATGTAATCCTTTGCTCAACTCACTCATTCGGACGGTTTAATTAGTAGTATCGGACAGAAAACATACCAAAAAAAGTTATATGTATAGCAGCGTAGACACTATAAAACTTTGTCAAATTTTACTGCAATCAGGTATTATGTACTCCTAAACTTCGTCAAATTTTACTGCAATCAGATATTATGTACTCCTTGGTCATGGAGACCGAGTATGATATGTTCGATTGGTACTTTGTAAGGCCAAATTGGATCCAACTACAAGATTCCTCCAATTTTAATTATCTTATCAGTTTGGTTGCTCTGTTTTCATGGAAGGTATCTTATGAATGTAATTCATAAAAGCCTACCTTTTTGTATTCAGGAAGTATTGCTTTATTACGTAGTTGTGATTTATCCATAAATCGAAAATAGCATAATATTCCGTATGCATGACAGAATTTCCCGCAGCAACGCGCGGGGAATTGTCTAGTTCTCCCTAACACGAAGCCAGTTTTCCGTCCACACCCTACATCATTCTTCTTTCGCGACGATAGGACTCGTTCCCCTCTTCGAAGCAGCCAACCACAGAGCCCCGCGGCCGGCGGACAGCGCTGGCGACAGGACATCCCCTCTTGCCCCGGTAGTCCTCCTCTCCTGGACTCCTGGTTCATGCTTCTCTCGGTTTAGATTCCAATTTTCGCTAAGTTTTTAGTTTTCGCTAAGTTCAGTTTCTGATGTGGGTGGTCTCGCCTCTCGGGCATAGCCTGCGCTTTCGATCGGCAACTGTAACGAAGCGCCTCTCGTTTGAATTCTTGTTCTGTGTTCCCCTGTGCTGTGCTCACCGACTGTTTGATGAATTGTGTTAATGGTGCTGCATGCCTGCTTTACTGCCGGCCCTTATGCATATGCACACGAAACTAGTTGATAAGCGGTGTTATGCGGCTGCGTGTACTATGCACGCTAACTGTTTGATGAAATTCTCACCCGGCCGGTCAGCCTGCGTTGGAGTATCGTGTTGTAAGTATGAGGCTTAGAACCTACTGTATATCCTTAAACACACGTACATGTAACATCATCACCAATTGGGAGGAGGTTACCAAATTAAACCTCATACACTCATCTAAACACCAGAACTAGACGAAGCTGTGTATGTTCTTGCCAGTAGTACTCTATACCAGCAGACACTTGCGGGAAAAAATGGTTTTATCTATAATCTCCAATTCAACGTTTAAAAGCGAAGGGTAGGATCTATTCAGTGTTTTCTGCTTTAGTTGTACATGTAATTTCTTATAGATTTTAATGCCATTTTCAGAAGCATCGCTAGATCCACTTTATAGTTTAGTAGCATTAACGTGGTGTGTGCCTGGATTGTTTGGCTGTATGTCAGGTTGGTCTTCCCAAATAATAATTTGTCTCTTGCTGCGTTGAGCTCTTCCGTTCTTGAAAATGGCTGCACCGAAGCCCATCGCTAGGCTTATTTCTCACGTCATTCTTGATCTGGATGGTACCCTCTTAAATACAGGTGACTGGGAGTTTTCCTGTACTGAGAGTTGATCTTTTCCAAGTTAAAACTCTGAATTCTCATCTTTGCTTACCTTTGTTTGTACCATTTGGCAGATTGCGCCGTAAGCCAAGTGCTGAAACCATTTCTTGTAAAAAATGGGAAAAAGTGGGATAGTAAGAAAGCTCACAAATTTGTTGGGAAGACACCTTCTGAAGCAGCAGCAGTTGTTTTAGAAGATTATGGACTCCCTTACTCCACCGAAGAGTTCCTCTCTATGATTAATCCAATGTTCAGCCAGCAGTAATGTCACTGGAGCCTCTTTGTAGTTCTCTATATTTTGCAAAATTCATACTACCATGCTACTTCCGTGGGACATTTATTCAGATTTTGGCCCCATTTGGCCATTTGATTGATAAATTAGATTGGTTAGTTCAGTTTTAATTGTGCATATATATGTTTTCTTGCCAATGTACTTTCTCCCTGTATTTTCTTTTGAATTACTGAATACCCTTGGTAGCCTACTTTTTGAAAATTTCTCTCAAATGCTGGTACTAAAAATCTCAAATCATGCGTTGCTGAGGCGTGCCTATGTTCTTGTGTTTGCATCTGCATAGGCACATCTTATGCATTAACATCTGCATTCCTGGCATGGCAGTACTGGTACTGAATAATTCGTGAAACGATAATTTTATGATCTTTATATAGGTTGACTTCAACATATCTTTGTTTTTATTAGTACACGTGTAAGTTATGCTACTTGCATGCTCCTCTACAAGCAAGCATCCGGTATTACCATTGTGCGGTTTCAGTGCAAAAAAAGGAATTTCACTATTTATATATAGTATGCTTTTAAATTGCTCATTGAACTTTGAAAATCACCACGGAAGGAATTCTGCAAATGAGTAGCAGAATAACGTTCATCAATTCTTACCTTAAGCACCTTCGATGCAATTTAAACAGCAAAGTGAACTCTGGGTATCGTGCAGAAAGTACTTCAATAGAAACGAAAAGGAAATTTACTCATTCTAATGATTATGGAAGCATGTGTAAAGTTCTTCATGATGATTTTCTTACAGTAACTTGTGGTAAGGTTATGAATTGTATTAGGCATGATGAAAGAAGTAGTAAAATTTTCTCGTGCTCTAATGTGCGTACACTGTCCTGAAAAAAATTCCAATATATTTTTCACTTGTGATTTTATTCCTTCAGATATATGAGTAGCACATTAAATTTCATATTGCAGGTGGGGCAACATAAAAGCTCTTCCAGGAGCTAATCGGTTAATAAAACATTTGAAGAGTAACAGGGTGCCAACTGCTGTAGCTTCCAACTCTTCAAGATCAAACATTGATTCCAAAATTTCCTGTCATCAAGGTACCCTTTTCCGGATTCCCCTGCTTCAGAGAAATCTGATATTTTCATATTCTTCTTTATATTTAGTGAAATGATATATTAAGCAATCCACTCTTATGATTTATAGGATGGAAAGAGTATTTCTCGGCAATTGTTGGTGCAGATGAAGTACAGAAAGGAAAGCCATCCCCAGATATGTAAGACAATGTGCTATATAATGTTTTAGTTGCTGGTACCCTATAGGTTTTTCATATTGATCTCATTTAGTTGGTCTTGTCTGATTGTTTGGTGATATTCAAGATTTTTGGAAGCTGCAAAAAGAATGAATGCTGATCCTTCAAATTGCCTAGTGATTGAGGATTCCCTGTAAGTTTAGCCTTGGCTAACTTTGGTTATTTATGTTTCTGTTGTGTATATGTCACCATCTGCAGTATAGACAATTTTTGGTGGGAGACTTTTTGATGGAACAGAGTTTCATGTTTTAAATTGCCTGGATTGGCATGGACCTATGGAAGTTTGGTTTTTCATTTCTCAAAGCTACATGTATGGTTGCGTGCAATGAAAGCATAGTTTCAGTAACCATCTAATAGCTTTTGTGAACATCAAGAATGTATTTCTTGCTTTATTTTAAGGAAAGAACAGTGCCCGTCTTTTTGATAGAGATAATTTCTGATATGGCTGGTCTTCCACTCCATAACAGCCTACAGTTGTACCACTTGATTAATTCACTTAATAATATTAATTACTATGCAATTGTACAGAACACAGAGAATTTTTAATGATGCAGATGCATTGCTTTTCCATACTTTGTTCTGTAGATATAATGGATTTACATCCACCACCTGTATAATTATATTGTTTTTTCTGATCTAAAGTCACATTACTGGTTTCGTATATTAGCAACCATATAACTTTTAATATTTTCAATTAATGATTGTGCCAGGCCGGGTGTTTCGGCTGGTAAAGCTGCAGGAATGCATGTCATAGCTGTACCTTCAGTACCCAAAAGTTCCGATGAATTCAGCTCCGCTGACGAGATTATCAACTCCCTCCTTGACTTGAGGCCTGAAAAGTGGGGTCTGCCACCCTTTAATGATTGTATGCTCTTATTCTTGGGAATATATGTCTATCATTCTCAACATTATGGACATACTCAATGAATCTGTTTAAAAAAAATTGTGCAGGGATTGAAGGTACCTTACCAGTAGAGCCATGGTTTATTGGTGGACCTGTGATCAAAGGATTTGGCCGTGGTTCTAAGGTACTAGGAATACCAACAGGTATGATGGAACATGCAAATGATGATAAATTTCATTGATGGACCATTTGTTCATTTTTTGTTAATTGACTTAGTTCTAGTTGTCCTACTTCTGAATACCATTTCTGTGTTTTGAGTTACTAGAAAATCTGGTAGAAAAATCAAAGCATCTGAAAGTCCAGCTGACACTGTAAAGATACATCAATAGTTTCATGCCGAAATGGATGATATTTGGCCACACTGATTTCTGGTTTATATTTATACTTATCCCTTTATTTTCATGATAATGCCTTGCTGAATCTACTTAATGAACCAAGTTAACTATGCATGCATCAACCTAATTAGTCGATAAGATTTCTAGAAATGTTATAGGAAAGCTAGGTTCACATAGTGAAAAGAGACTTTCACACTTGATTCACCTTACATGCCTAAAATGTCTCCAGGCAAACGTTTTTATTTTTATTTTGCTTGTTAGTAATTCGTTGAATCTGCTGCCACTAATGCAACGCAAATTCATCCCATCTTGGGTGAAATATCCTGTTGGAATTAAAAAATATATACTCTACTAGTTAGTTCACTCAATTTTCCTTCTGGTCACTGATAATTTTTATATTTGTCTGTCTTGTAGCGAACTTACCTGCAGAAAACTTTTCCGACATACTGTCAGAGCATACATCAGGTGTATACTTTGGCTGGGCTGGACTTTCAACACGAGGCATATATAAGATGGTCATGAGCATTGGCTGGAACCCTTATTTTGACAACACAGAGAAGACTATCGTAAGTATTCTTTACACAAGCTGTTCCATGCTCAGTTATATTATTTTGCCCTTAAAGGCATTGATTTCAGGAACCGTGGTTGCTTCATGGTTTTGATGAGGACTTTTATGGGGAGGATCTGCGCCTTGCTATTGTTGGGTACATACGACCTGAGGTAATTGAGGACCAAACGACAGTTATGCTGGCAAAAAAAAACCATTTCACTAACTGGTGACATTACTTCTTAACTGCTTAGGCCAACTTTCCTTCACTTGAGAGCTTGATAGAGAGGATTCATGAGGATGGGAGAATAGCAGAGAGAGCCCTAGATTTACCGGAATATGCCAAGTACAAAGACTCTCCGTATCTGAGAAACCCTTCGCAGCAGGGCACGGTTGCTAACGGGAACGAGGCAGAGCAAGAGTTCAACTGACCCCGGTACCTAGAGAGAAGCTGCCGCACATTCTCCTACTATCCTTTTGTGAACTCTGTCTGCACTCAGCACTCTTGCTGTTTAACGCCCAGCAGTGATCGTATTGTCTACTGCATAAGACCCGGAGCTTCCCGTTTTATAATTTATACAGCGAGAACTGTGAAGATGGTACCTTCTCAGTTGAGTTTGTAAAGTTAACCATCTTCGCAGGTTGTTACTTCATAGTACTTGTCTAATAGAGCAACAGTCAGCAGCTCGGAACAAAACATGGAAAAACGCACAGAGTTTCGAAATTAGTTTGTTTTTTTTTTGAAAATTAAAACACACTATATTAAGCAAACATGCCGCCTCATTAAAAACCTTCCAGTCCCCGTAGGTACCCTGGTAAGGAAAAGAGTGCGTAAGAAACCTGCTGCTGGAGTTTAGAGTATCGTTACATCATCTACAATGAATTTGATTAACCATCCCGGAGGATCGGTAATCCATCTACTCGAAATATGATTACAAAAGCTATGACTAGCAATCTCGTGAGCAGCACCATTAACTTCACGAGGGCAATGATTGAATTCCACAGTTCCAATAGAAGTAGATAAATCCACACACTCCACGAAAATTGCCGCAGCCGAGTCCCACCATTGAGACCGCCCAGTGCAAAAATTTATTACCTCTTGAGAATCAGATTCTGCTTCAACTTTGTGAAAACCGAGCTCGTTTGCTAATATAAGGCCTTCCTTCATTGCAAATGCTTCTAGAGTAATAACATCAGCCCCCCGAGAAACATAGGAACATTTAGCTGCAATGAAGTTACCTCGAGAGTCCCTCATAATCGCAGCAGTAGCTCCTGCACCAACACCTTGATGAAAAGAAGCATCCACATTGACCTTAACGAACTCAGGTTTAGGCTTAAACCACTTTATCAAATTAGTAACTGTGGTTCGAGAAGTTGATTTTTGGTAATTTCTACCAATGGATAGAACAGAGATAGGCCATTTCCATGCAGGGGGAACCGACTCATCATGTGTTACCTGTCTCCTTATCCACCATAAGTACCAACCTCCAATAAGAATTACTTCTTTAGCTCCAATATCATTCATAATAGGGCATTGTATATTATCCGAAATAAGGATATTTTCTAGAATTACCGAGCCTGACCTTTCCTGATGAATATGTCCTTGAATATAATCCATGAGTCCCATATTATTCCATAACTCAACTGCCGGATAGCAATCAAAAAGGAGATGTTTAATATCTTCAGCCGATTGATGACATATTGGACATTCACCAATTAAACCAATGTGTCTATTTGAAAGAACACCTTTAACAGGGACAATACCATGAAGCAACCTCCATCCGAAAATTAAGATTTTTGGAGGAACTTTGAGTTTCCACAATTGTTTCCATACCTCTGATCTCGAAGAAGGCCCCTGTCTTGAGCTTCCATTAGAACCGAAGGAATGGCTCCATTCCAAATGGTAAGCCGATCTCACAGAGAAAAACCCATTTCTATTCGGGTGCCATGCAATGAAATCATCAAAAGCTTGATAACTTAGAGGAATTCTCAATATTCTCTCCGAATCAATAGAGTTGAAGTTCCCTCTAATAAGATTTTCATCCCAATTTCCTGTTGCCGGATCAATAAGCTCATAAACCCGAGTAAGGATAGACTGCCCTCTGGGAGAAATTACCTTTCTGTCAGGACTTGAGGGAACCCAAGGATCAGACCAAATATTCACATTTTCACCTGTCCCAATCCTCCAAATATAACCCCTTTTGAAAGTTGCAATACCCGCAAGAATACTTTGCCAAGTTAAAGATGATCCACTCTTAGGTCCAGCATGTAAGATACTCCCATTAGGAAAATATTTAGCCTTAAGAACACGAGCACAAAGGGATTATGGATTTGTAATTAGCCTCCATGATTGTTTAGCTAATAAAGATAAATTAAATAAATGAAGATCCCTAAATCCCATACCTCCATCACATTTGGGGAAACACATTCTCCACCATGAGAACCAATGCATCTTTTCGTCATCCCCAGTGTCACCCCACCAAAATTGAGCAATAAGATCAGTAATACTCTTACAGATGCCCTTTGTTAACTTGAATATTGACATCGCAAACACAGGAATAGCTTGAGCCACAGCCTTGATTAAAATTTCTTTACCTCTCACAGATAATTGCTTCTCCATCCAGCCTTTTAATCTCATTTTTACTCTCTCAATAAGATGTTTAAAACAATCAGTACGGTCCACTCCAATCATAGCAGGTAATCCCAGGTATTTATCAGATAATGCCTCAGTATCAGTATGTAATTCCTGACAAATCTCAGCTCTAGAAACAACAAAAGTGTTAGGACTGAAGAATATACTGGACTTATTTAAACTCACCAATTGACCTGAATTTTCACAATAAGAATCCAACACTTGCTGTAAGGAAGCTGCATTTAGAACATCTGCTTTCATGAGAATCAGAGAATCATCAGCAAATAAAAGGTGTGAGACTGATGGTGCATTCCTGCACACTCTAATTCCCTCAATGCCACCAGCTTCTTCTTCATACTGCAACATGCTAGATAAACCTTCAGCACATAATAAAAAGAGGTAAAGAGAGAGAGAGGGTCCCCTTGCCTGATACCTCTAGATGGGGTGAATTCTTCAGTTTCTTGAGAATTAAATCTCACTTTGTATTTAACCTAGCTCATACAAGCCATGATCATATCAATCCAATTCGAACCAAAGCCCAATTTGATCATCATGTTTCTCAGAAAAACCCATTCGACATGATCGTATGCCTTATGCATATCCAACTTTACCGCACAAAGACCAGACAAACCATTCCTTTTGTTTTTGATTTTATGTATACTTTCATGAGCAATGAGAATATTATCCGTTATCAATCTCCCCGGGACAAATGCACTTTGTGTGTCAGAAATAATCTCCGGAAGGATACTCTTCAAACGGGCTGCTAGCATTTTTGATATGGTCTTATAAAGAACGTTACACAAACTGATGGGTCGAAATTGTGTTACCACTTCAGGGGACTCAACCTTTGGGATCATAACAATAGTTGTGTTGTTCCACTCTTCTGGAATCTGTTTGGAGTTAATTGCATTGAGAACCTCTTGAGTGATATCATGGCCCAATATATCCCAATATTTTTTAAAGAAAACAACATGTAAACCATCTGGCCCCGGCGCTTTTAGATCACCAATACTGAATAAAGCTTTTCTAACATCTTCAGCAACAAACGGAGCCTGAAGCATGTCATTCATTGGCCCTGTTACTTTTGATTGTACCTTATTCATTACGTTTGGATCTGTTTGGGAAACCTCAGAAGAAAAAAGGTTAGCAAAATAATTTTGAATGTGATTGTTCAGCTCATTCGTACCTTCCATAATTGTCCCATTATCGTTCAATCTTTTCACAAAATTCTTCTTTCTTCTCGCTGAAGCATAGGCGTGGAAGAACGCCGTATTACTGTCCCCATTTTTTAACCAGTTGGATCGAGAACGTTGCATCCATTGGATTTCCTCAAGCTCAAGGAGAAATTCAATAAGCTCCGATAATTCTTTCCTCTTTGCGTCATTCTCATCATTCATGGGCCCCGACATTGCTTCTTCTAAATCCCGTTGAGCCTTTCTAATTCTTGTTTTCGGTTTCTTGAGAACTCGCTGGTCCCAATAATGGAAAGCGCAATGCATTCGAGCTAGCTTATCATGAATATTATTTAAATTAGGGTCATTACTTACCCGATTCCAGGAGTCCTTCACAATATCCGAAAAGGAGCTCTCGCGAAACCATCTTGCTTCAAATCTCAACGTAGCCATCCGATCAGTAGACGGCCGTGGCGTATAATATTCCGTGTTCACTAATAAAGGACGGTGGTCTGATCGAACAAAATGCAGGTTCTCCAAAGCCGCATTTGGATATAATTGTTTCCACTCTTCATTAATCAGACCTCTGTCAAGCCTCTGTCTGATCCTCCCTCTTCTCCAAGTGAATTGGTCACCAATAAATCCCAAATCTTGAAGGTTACACTCATCAAGTACATTATGAAATTCTTCCATATAACGACGAGGACGAGGGTTACCCCCCTCTTTCCATGCAGATAAAGGATCTCATTTAGGTCTCCTAGAATCATCCAAGGTAAATTGTGAGAGCACTGTAATTGCCTAATGCGGTCCCAACTTTTGTATTTGCTCTCCCACCGAAATTCACCATACATCCCTGTGAGTCTCCAAGTACTGTTGTTGGCTGTAACCTTAACATCGATAAAATTAGCATTTAACTCGAGAGGTTCTACCTAAAGCTCATCTTTCCAAAGCATCAATAATCCACCTTTCCTACTGTCTCATGGGCACACCAATTTTTGGTCCATCTTTATCCTCTTCCGAAATATTTCTGCTGGATAGCTGTCGAAGTGTGTTTCATAAAGGAAAATAAGATCCGCATTATTTTTACGTTGGACGTCCAACACTGTTGGGTAAACTACGACGAATAACCAAGATCAAGTTCTTACCCCCTTCGTCCTTGGCTTATAGTATGAGTTAAGTAAAAAATTCAACACTTCCATAAATATAGTATGAAAATATATCTTATGGTGAATCTATTGATATTGATTCGGTATTATGTATCTTCATTTTTGTGTATATATTTGGTCAAACTTAAAAGCGTTGATTTTTTACTCAATTTACGGGCGAAGGGAGTATCTCACTTTGAAGTGGTTTCATTCGAGAGCGCTAGAGGCTTTACCTTCTTTTCGAAAAAAGAAAGAAGAAAAATTCTTATCTCATTACCACTCTCAGTGTATCCTACGGGTTTTCGTATGCGCCAAAAATTGTTCAATTCCATCACAGAAAAAAGCAAAAGGATTCATACCAAGAGGTTTAAATAGATTTCAATTTCCTATGAAATATAGTGTAAAAGATTCCCTTCTTTCAGTTGAGTGTAAAAATTCCATAGAAATATATTCATATGGGATTTAAACCTACATACCAGACAACCACAATAGGAAAGATTACCAAGAACTTGTTTGATTCATAGCCACACATTGCCAAACTTTTGCCAAAGTGTTGAAGCTGCTTGTGGCCATTGCTTATTTAACTGCCACACCAATTCTAAGTTTTTCTTGTTCCTGCATCTTTTAAACCCTACGAATCAAAGGAGCCTGTCGGGGATATGCCTAATGGGGTATCTCCCGACATCCAGTTAATGCCGGCCTACCTGGGTGGTCCAAAGGCGGTGAGGCAGGAGGCCTCACGGAATGACCTAGTAGACCGATGCGTAGGACGGAGGCATCAAGACGACGACCCATGGCGTATCCGGCTTGGACTAGAAGTCGTACATCATAGCCATTGAGATTAGGTCATAGTTGTTTGTACGGATATTATCTTTCCTGTAAGTTCTGGTCCGGCTCTCTATATAAAGCCGTACATGATAAACCCTAGGGGAGACACTCAAGCCCTAACTACATTGTAATATGTAACTCGGCGGGAGCCCTCATAGTAGATATTGTAGGAAGTAGGGAGCCGTCGTCGGCTAGCCTGTAACTAGGTCAGACCCGTGTCTTCCGCAACTTCCCCATATGCTAGCCCCACACATCTACCTCCAGGATATGGCACCCCTTGTCATGAACACATTTCCGCTAACTCGACAATTGGCGCCGACCATGGGACCAGCGGCGTCCGGGGTTACGTTCCAAGCGGGACTCTTAGGCGGCATCGGTGACACAATCGCCGCCGGCACCGCCATCTCTGATCTGAACGGTCGCTATGTCGTCAACAACAACACGCTTACACATGCGCGCAACCACCTCATATGTTTATACATCGTCCCCATGGCCTCCGTCAAAGTCTTCATCGGCCTGACGGCGGAGGCATAAGGGTTTCGTATGGTCCTGGATCCGTAATGACGGGAACATCTGGCGTAGCCGGCTCGACATGCGGAGATGCCAGATGCTTTGACTAACGATGGGAAACCAACTTTGGCTTCTTCCACTTGAGAGTGATGGGGTTAAGGCTGCAGAAACGATGAAGAAGGTACATCTTAAAGGCCAGGGAATGAACGCTGCAAGAAAGAGAAGGCCGAAAAAGTTACTTACTTGGAAGACCCCACGGTGGCCCCTTCCAAGTTTTTGGCGGCAAAAAACTTCCTCTTCTTGGAAGCCTTCCCAGTGCCTCCAATGGCGGCGGCCCCCTCCGCCTTTTGTTTATTTTTGGCGGCAATATCTCCCACCTAAGCCAGATGGTCCTCGTTGTGGTCTGAGATCTTCAAAGCAGTAAAAGCATGAATGAATCACTAAAACAATCGAAAACTGCAAATTACAAAATGATGGAGAACGTACCCTACCTTGGGAGGCTTGTTGCCGGTAGTGAACATCGCCAAGTTTTCGCCATATTGGCCACACACGGAGATCAACAAGTTGACTCCCTATCGAAGTTTCGTGTAGGAAAACTCCTTGGAAGTGCAACAGAGTGGATCTGACGTCCCGGTGTAGTCGCATAGCATCCGCCCCTGGCGGAAAGCCAAAGGATGGATCCGCCTCCGGTACTAGCAAACGATGGTGCCGATACCATTAAGATCGGGATCCGACGTTGTCAGTTTCTTGACGCGCCGTTGAATCTTCTGTAGATCGGCGGGGAGAGTCCCCACAACGTCCTCCTTCCAGCTTGCCTTGGGAATGACAGCACTGTCCACAAATAGCGGAATTCCCGTTGATTTTCTGGGAAAGGGAATGTCTTTGCAGTAAAAGAACGTCCTTGTCCAGTATTTAACAAACTCCAACTTGGGGACCTTGGGGAACCATTCCTCCATCGTCCAACGTAAGTTCAAGTTCGTGGTGCCACGGATGGCAAGCCCATTGTCTACGCCGGAAGGCTGCCGTCTAACATGAAAGCAATATTTGGATAAGTGATCAGGATATAATAGGGGTCCATGGTGAATGTACATGCTTGAGTTGGAAGGAAATATTAAGCCTCACTGATGATTATTATAAGGTGAATTCTTTCCTATTAATAAATATTGTTTGTGATTATAAGAATGTTATACTACCTAAGCTATTGCATTATGTATTAGCAGGGTTATTGTTAACACAAACATGGATGGAGGAAGACCTCAAGACTTGTTGGAAAACAATATGTGGCTGATAGAAAACAAACTTACAAGTGTGGAAAACAACTCCAGGAATGTTCTTCTACACTAAGGAATGGTGAAAACAAGAGGAGGGCGCCCCGTTGAAGATCAATGCGCCATATAGAAAGTCCTAATTCAATTAGGCATGGCCTGTATGCCATAATGGCCGAACCCCCTAAAGTTGGGTCGGTTTGTATCCCTTCCTAGTCCAAGTAGGAGTCCTAGTAGAGTCCTCCTAGTCCAAGTAGGAGTCCTAGTCCTAGTAGGAGAGGTCCTTGTGCAAAGAGCCCTCCACCTATATATACTCCCCACCTGCGTGTGGAAGAGGGAGAACAAGTTTAAACCAAAACCCGTGAAACCCTAGCCTCTAGTTTGTATTGCTGCTAAGCATACTACTTGAAGTTTACCCTTGCAAAGTTGCGTGATATCTTGTTATTCCATCTGGGAATAGGGGGATACAGGACCACTTGTGATCTTTGATTACTTGTGCAAGAGTGTGTAGTTGAGAATATCCAAAGAGCTTGATTGTTGTTGCATCTGGCAACAGGGGTCAGCTGAGTGAGAGGTCTCAGTGTAGCACTAGTTATCCACATATCAGAAAAATACAAATAGAGAGAGAAGCTCATTGAGAAGATCGGGCCATCTCATATCATCTTGGTATCAGATTCTCAGGTTTACTCGGTGAGCAAATTTATCCCTAGTCTAGTTGTTTTTATTTTCTATCCAGAAAAAGCCCCACAAAAATATTAGGTTTAGTTTGTGCCAGAGCCTAGATCAACACCAATTTGCATCTACTAGTTGCCGTTTCTTGTTGATTTGCATTCCTGTTTTTATTTTTTATCTTTTTAGGGTTCTTCGTGTTCATCTTTTGTTTCCATCTATATCAAAAAATCCCACCAAAAAGTTTGCCCAAAGCTGCTGCGCATTGCCCACTTTTCGTCCTATTCGCAGATCCAACTCCACCTTTTGTCCTACTCGTGCACCGTCCACGGATTGGAATCACTATCGGAACCAACCACAAAACGCTAAACGCCAAAAGCTGTGGTCCACGCGTTCTGTCCTTGCCCTGGCCCTGGCCGAACTTCCGTGCGCCGCGAAAAACGCGTCAAGCGCGCGGGCTCGCGCTCCTTTCCACCCGCCGCCAGGACCCGCCAAATAGAAACTGCCTCCATCGATCCGAGCGCTGCGTCTGTTCCTTCACGCACACGGACTACTACCAGCCAAAACAGCGTAGACCGCGCGTCCGGTCACCATCCGTGTCGGAATTGCTCCGACCAAGCGTCCAGATCCACGCGCAAGTGCTACCAGCAAAAAAAAAAGCACGCGCGATTTGCCTCCTGCGTTTCTTCGAGGCGCTAGTCCCAAAAAGCACAACCGCGCGCGCAGTTCCTGTTTCCTGTCGTAATCAGCCACCGGCCCTCATCGCTGGCCATCTGGATTATTCCGCACGCAAACCGCTACCGGCCAAGTCGCCTATCCGCGCGCACGTCGAAATCCTCGAAATCAGTACAAACCGCGTCGATCCACTACCTGCCAAAAACGCCGCACTTATTTTCCAAAACCACATCCCCACACACCGCAGCAAATCCACCCAACCGCACACATAAATCTCTAGCGCTTTTCTTAGTTTTCCCTTTGTTTTTCTCCCCGTTTTCTCTCTAGGTTTCTAGTCTGATATTTGTGAAGCCCTAGACACAGCCATTCTACAGCAAATTTTAGGTCTCCAAAACCCAAAGACTAGCTGTTTTATTGCTCTACAGGCTGCTCAATTTGATCAATTCTTGTCCATATTTTCTGCTCCTAGTTAATTCAAAGGCCATTGAAAAAGTACAAAAAAATAGAGAAAAGAGAAAAAGTATAAAAAAAATAGAAAGAGAGAAAAAGCAAAAAGAGGCCGAGACATATTATCACTAGTGGAAGGTTATCATCTTGGATATTTTTGTGGACATTTGAGCAATCTTGTGCCTGTTTTCATAGAGTATTTGCTAGTGTCTTCCAGTGCTTGCAATATCTCTTCCATATTATTGCTAAGCCACATTTGTCTCCCAGAGTGAGTGTGTCCCTTTAGTGTTTTTCATCACATTAGACAGTGCATTGGAGTTGTATTTTTGGTGTTGTTAGGAATCCCAACCAAGCCCCACCAAAAACCCTGTTTGCATTGTGATACTTGATAGCTCGGATTATTCTCTTCTCACACTAAAGCACATTATTCATTGCTCCTTGTTGGTAAGTTGATCATTTTCACTCTTGGAACATTAAGTGAAGCCATCTTTGCTTGGTTTTGAGTGAGTTGTGAGAGGCACCACAACCTATTGTTATTTTGTTTCTAACAAATTAATCAATGGGCTTTCCTAGTGTTGATGCTTGCAGTGCTACGTTTTGGAAGGAGGATGCTAGTGGGATTCCAGCAAAAGATTTATTTCACTTCATAGCAGACATCAAGGAAAGCAAGGTTGCTATTACCCTTGATAAAGGTACACGGTATAATTTTGTTAGTCCTGAGGTTGTTGAAGAATTGCAGCTAGTTCCACACACATGTGATCCATTTAGGTTACCTACATATGATGATGAACTTATTATTACTCACATAGTTTTTGTTCCTTTAACCATTCATGGCCATAAGGAGAAAATTTTATGTCATGTGATGCCTAGAGATATTATTTGTTCTCATCTTTTGTTGGGACAACAATGGTGCACTAAATATAAAGTTAATTTTGATAGCCATTATCCTGATTTACAATTCTTTTGGATCAATAAGAAAAATTGGATAATACATGCACGGCTTACACAACTTCAAAGAATTAGACATCAACCCTTAATTTCTGCTCAAATGCTTGAAAAGCAAAGACTTGAAAAACTTGAGATGCAAAGAATTGAGCGTTTAGTTATGGGATTTGTCGAGGTTGAGAAGACATGTGAGGTTGTTTCTACTAACGTAATCATGTCTACTCCTAGTGTTGTTTCTTGTGATATGCAGGTTACTTTTGAAGAAAGGGAGCCACCTCAACTACAACCTGCATCACCACTTGAGATAGATGAATTGGTACCTACTAAATCTGAGGAGGATGTCATTGATAAAGGTGCTAATTTCGAGCTACAAACTTCAAGTATTGAATTATGTGAACCCACTAAATTGCTAGTTGATTCTTGTGTGTTAACAAGCATAGATAGTCCACCTACATGTGATAATGTGCTAATTTCGAAATTTAATCATGTGGTGTTGATTTCACATAAAGAAGTACTTGCTAAAATACCACCTAATGATATTGTGGATTACATCATGTTAAATGAATCAATTAATGTGCAAAGTGCTATGAAAAAAGTTGCTGAAATTTCATATGTCAATTCTAGAAATTATGTTCCTTCTTTCACTTTTAACTTGATTGGTGACTATAACATGAGTGAAATTTTTATGGTGGATCACATATGCATAACTTGTGATAAAGTGGCCAAATTAAACAATGTATTACCTTGGGTACATAGGTTACAATTTCCTACATATGAGCATGATTTTACACATATGTTTGGTTTGCCACAATACTTGTCACATACATGTGCTAATAAATTGTTCTTCACTTATATTTACAAATTAAGTTGCAATTTTCATGATGAAAATAATAAGCATATTCCCACCTTTGAGTGTACTAATAAACATAAATTTGATCATAGATCTTCTGTGAGAACACTTGAATTGATACTGAACAATAAAAATATATACACATATGATTCTCCTTTTGATCATGATTTAATGAGCTTCACTTATATTTGCAATTGTGATTGCTATTTTATGGATTGCTATGACAATTATGTGATGATTACAAGCAAAATTCGTGGTCACATGTCTAGGGCACAATTTTATGATATGATAACAACTAATGCACCTCATTATAGATATATGTATTGTGCATACACGTTGTTCTTTTTGTTTATTCCACTTTCAGCATACAACAAGCCGAGGACGTCTTGTCTTGAAGAAAGGGAGGATGATCAGGATATAATAGGGGTCCATGGTGAATGTACATGCTTGAGTTGGAAGGAAATATTGAGCCTCACTGATGATTATTATAAGGTGAATTCTTTCCTATTAATAAATATTGTTTGTGATTATAAGAATGTTATACTACCTAAGCTATTGCATTATGTATTAGCAGGGTTATTGTTAACACAAACATGGATGGAGGAAGACCTCAAGACTTGTTGGAAAACAATATGTGGCTGATAGAAAACAAACTTACAAGTGTGGAAAACAACTCCAAGAAATGTTGTTCTACACTAAGGAATGGTGAAAACAAGAGGAGTGCGCCACGTTGAAGATCAATGCGCCATATAGAAAGTCCTAATTCAATTAGGCATGGCCTGTATGCCATAATGGCCGAACCCCCTAAAGTTGGGTCGGTTTGTATCCCTTCCTAGTCCAAGTAGGAGTCCTAGTAGAGTCCTCCTAGTCCAAGTAGGAGTCCTAGTCCTAGTAGGAGAGGTCCTTGTGCAAGGAGCCCTCCACCTATATATACTCCCCACCTGCGTGTGGAAGAGGGAGAACAAGTTTAAACCAAAACCAATGAAACCCTAGCCTCTAGTTTGTATTGCTGCTAAGCATACTACATGAAGTTTACCCTTGCAAAGTTGCGTGATATCTTGTTATTCCATCTGGGAATAGGGGGATACAGGACCACTTGTGATCTTTGATTACTTTTGCAAGAGTGTGTAGTTGAGAATATCCAAAGAGCTTGATTCTTGTTGCATCTGGCAACAGGGGTCAGCTGAGTGAGAGGTCTCAGTGTAGCACTAGTTATCCACATATCAGAAAAATACAAAAAGAGAGAGAAGCTCATTGAGAAGATCGGGCCACCCCATATCAATAAGTCTAACCTAGGTTCTATGTCTAAGTACCCTTCAAATATGGCTGGAAAGGTGGAAATGTAAAGGATGCTATTGGGGATCAAGTTGTGAGGCTGGATGCCGTAGTAATTTAGCACTTCTAAGAAGAAGGCACAAGGCGTAAAACACAAACGTCACCGTAGGTGGGAGAGGAGCATGACATGTTTGACTAACCGGGGGTCGGGTTCGACGTCGCCTTCCGCGCTTCGCAAAATGCCGGAGCAAAACTTCAGCTCCGCCTTCGAGACTATTCTCGGAATCCATCCGCTGGTGGACTCCTCCTCCGTCGCCGCCACATCCATGTCTGCCCCGGCCTGAGAAGCTCTGGCCACGCTTTCATCCTGTAACATCCCAAGTATGAAAAATAGCCATTAGAATGTTTGCTCTCTGTTATTTTATGTTTTGCATCATGACATCATGTTCATTGCATTTGTTTTGCTTGTTTTCCATTTGTTTTCCTCTGTTTTTCTTTGTTTTCCTTTGTTTTCTATTTGAATTTCAAATCAAATTTCAAACCTTTTGTTTCATACTTGTGATGTTACAATTTCCAAAATGATATTTCAAATCAAAACAATCATTTGTTTCCATTAAAGTTGTAATTCCAAACTATTGATCTGTTTCTAACAAAAATTCATCTAATACCAAAAACATTTGAAATTCCAAACCAACATCCAAATAATTGTTCATAATTGTTATGTTACATTTTCCAAATAAAAGGTTCAATTAAAACAGCTAGTTGTTTCTATTTAAATAGAACTATTAACTTGTTATTTTATTTAGTAACTCATTTAACTCAAATTCCATTCAAAATTCAAATCACATTTTTCCAAACAGCAACCTTTTGGAATTAATGATAATTACAACACAATTCTAATCATTTGCTTCCATTTAAACTATAAGTTTCACCCTATTTGAATTTTGTTTTCAATACTTCACTTAATCTTAAATTCATTCAAATTTCACTCAAATCACAAACAGCATTTTATTTTGAACTTTTTGGAAAATAAAACTTGGCAAATTGGTGCTGTTACAAAAATCTATCCTATACAAATTTTTTCTAATTTTGCTAACCTAAAACTATCCTCTTTTCTTCCTTTTCCTTTTTCAGCAAAAAAAAAACAGCAGCAAAAAGAAAAAAAGGAAACGGTTCAAGGGAGAGAGGGGCAGGCCCAGCCCATCTCTCACCCCCCAGGCCCATACCCCCTCGAGCATCGTCTTCCTCGTACGGCTCAACATCCATCGTGTCCACGTCGGTTCAGAGATGCAGCAGACGGTCCCAAGCTCTCCCCCTCCCCCTTATAGCTACGCCTAGCCCTAGGGCTCCCCTCTACCCTTCTCCCTCCTCTCTCCCTCTCCCACCGCCGCCAACCTCTCTTCCTCTTTCTCTCCCCGATCGCCACCTTCTCTCTGTCCCTCTGAACCCCAACTTGCCTCCATGGCCGCAACTCGCAGCCCTTGGCATCTCCTCCACGGTCACCGGGGGGTCGAGCTGGGCGCGGGAATGGAGCACCCACGGTTCCCTCTCCCTCGCCGTATCCTCGGCTTCCCCCGAGGAGCCCCGGAGCGCCGCCGCCATCCACTCCTCGCCGCCGGTCGCTCCCTACTCCGCCCCGACCTGCTCCTCCTGTCCATCCCTCGCTGTAAGCTCCCTCCCCTCCGTCTTCCCCTCTCTGCCCCACCCCCGCGAGCACACACCACGCCACAACACCCACGGCCACCGCGCGGACCACGGCGAGCTGCAGCAGCCCGCCGGCGGCCGCCCTCCTCCGCCTCTGTTGCGTGTACCTGAACATGCAAAGGTTCAGTTAAGTCCTCTATCGGCACCTCATACCGAAACATGCCCTCAACTGTCAACAAAGCCGCAGCCACCGCAGTGGTTCTGCCCCTTGCGCTCACAGCAGAGGGGGTGGGTTCGAATCCCACCCCCGGGATTAAAGCCAACCTTTTTTCCCTTTTATTTTTCAAGGCAAAAACAAATTGCTTTTCACCAACAAGTCCCTGCAGTTTCTTTCTAGACCGCTGTAATTTATTTCTAAGTCCCTAGCTGTAATAAAAATGGCAGAATAATACCAAATCTTGTAAATTGCATAAATAAATCATTTTAACTCCAATTTCAACATTTTAAATATGTATTATGTACCAAATTGAACTCTCTATCCAAATATAAAATTTGTTTACTGTTTTGAATATTTTAAATTGGTGAAATATTTGAAAACTTGCTTAATTCATTTAATTTTGCAAAAATCATAACTTGGGCATAAAAATTCCAAATTCAACAAACTAAATATGTTTTCCATCCCATTTTTCATGTACTTTGCAAATATCAACTTTTTTTGCTGTTTTGAATAATTTAAATTGCTGAAAACAACTGTTTCTTAATTATTGCATTTAAAATTGCCAAATTAACAACTTGCTCATTTTAAATCCATTTTCAACAAATGAAATATGTTTTCCATGCAAAATTAAACCACCTTTCCAAATATAAATTTTGTTTCATGTTTTGAATAATTAAAATTGCTTAAATAATTTAAACCTGGTTTAAATCATTTAATATTGTTAAATTCATAACTTGGTCAAATTAAATTCTTTTTGAAACTATAAAATATGTTTTCAAACCATAAAAGTATAAACCTTTCAAATATGAATTTGCTTAGATGTTTTGAAAAAATAAAAATTCAAATAAATTCATACTTGAAATAAATTCAATTAAAACTTGTTTAAACTTGTTTAATTCATAAGTAATTTATTCTAAATCCTTTTTCAACAAGTGAAACATGTATTCCACTTAAAATTTTGTGTACTTTCCAAATATGAACTTTGTTATCTATTTGGAACAATTAAAAGTGGTGAAAACAACAAATACTTGTGTAACACCTTTAATAAGCAAATTTTCATAACTTAATAAGTAAATTTCCAAACTTGGTAAACCTTATTTCAAATTGTTCCTATTGTTGTTTTCTTTCTGTTTTCCTCATCCATGCATCATGCTAATTCACTTACACATGATGAGTAGTTGTAGAACAATTAATTCAACCATAATTCATGGGCTTTCCATATGCAATCCAATTGCATATGGGTCCATTTAAACATGTTATCTTGTCAACTAATTTATTTTGATGCATCAATTAAATGGTCATGCATCATCCCATGTTTGTGCACTATGCCATGTATTGATTGTTTATCTCTCTGCGTTGTTTGTTTGCTTCTTCCCGGATATACGACGACGTTGAGACCGACGATACTTACGACACCCCTTTCTGTGGATCTAGCTCAGTACCAGGCTGCTCAGTTTGCAGGCAAGTATTCACTCACATGAACCATTGTGCTCCTTTCAACATTGGATACCGATACTTTCCGTTGTCTATTCTGCTAGCCCTATGAATCGTTGCTTCTGTTACGAACCTATCACATGTTATCCTTTAACCCTGATATAGCCTCACCTCCATACCTATCACCCCGTTGCTTGTTGCCCGTGTCTTACTAGCATGCTTAGGGTTGTTTTTGCTCGAGTCTGCTGTCCGTTACTTTCTGTTACCATATATCATTATGTTCTGGGGCTCGATGTTTAAACAATCAACCTGTTAATGTTTGAGGTAATAATAATTTGCTGATAAGGCACCGGCAGGAGGCCCGGCGTGGTTTTGAGGCCTGCTAGTGTCGACCCTAATTAGGAAAAGGGTCTTGTCTACTGATCCATGATGAGCGCACTAACCGCATGTGGGAAGCGTGTATGGGCGCCCCCCTCAATTTGATTCGATTCGCATCTCGTCCAAATCGCCACACTTAGTTCGGGCTTTCCATTTGATGCATGCATGTGCAGGTGCGAACCCTTGGCGCCAGGGTGGAACTTTTGTAGTCGGCATTTAGGGCGGCGTGGTCTTAGAGTGCTATGAGGGTCCCCTTTTCTTCGTGGGGCTCGATTAGCCGCGCACGCACAACATGTGGTTCTTTGGGCTTGATGCGAAGAAGAGTTGAGTTGTGTTGAGTGCCCCGCTTGGTGGGAAAGGCCTTCCCATCTGGCGGGTTATTCTTACGTGTACGGCCAAATTGGTGCACCCCTGCAGGGATAAATCTTCTCGAGAAGCCGTGTTTTCCGCGGTTATGGATGACTTGGTGAAAGTACTGGCTAACAAGTACTCAGAACAACTTACACCTAACTAATGATAACTTGACTAGTAATAGTCTTATTGACACAACAATTTGAACCATCATTAATTCAACTGTGTGAGTTATCCTCGGATTGCTTCTTTGGATAAGGGGAGAGATCCAGGATGGGTTTGTTTGGTGGTTAGATATAGTTGGTTACGATACGCTATCTTATCCCCTTTCTGTTAGCCGGAAGTGGTAGCATGTTTCTGTAGTTGGTTAGTGCAGCCAGCTGCCGCATCTTTTGTATCACTCTATCTTCCGTTGAACCCAAATCATCTGTGCTTGATGTTGTTGGGTACACTTTGGTGAACTGTGAGTCTTGCTTGCCAGTACGTTTATGTACTGACCCCTTTGGGGCTGTGGTTTCCGCAGACTAAGTTTCCGAGGATCCCCATGGTGGCTACTACGTGGAGTATGACGAGACTGCTGACGAGTAGATAGCGGACCCGGGCAGGATCCGAGACTTCGTGGATGGGCTCCGTCTTTTCGTTTCCGGCCTCTTAGGCCTATTTGGATCTTGTCTGTACTCAGACATATTGAATGCTTCCGCTGTGATGTAATGATGATATGTTGGGACATGTGTCCTCTGGATGATTGTATTTTCTATCTCTGCTCTAATGAGAGCTATTTGCAACTTATTTCAATCTTTTGTGTCTTAGAGATCTGTTGTGATGTAATGATGATATGTTGGGATATGTTATGAAGTACGTCAATGGAAGTATCTGGATTTCTATGGGATGGTTTGCGCAGACGATGAATAGTAGAGAATGGTTGTCACACGTTTACGTGTTGGCCTGCTCACATTGAGATGCGGGTGCCGGTATGCCCCGTAAGCCATTTATCTGCTGTTTAACGGACTGTGAGTATCCCCTAGAAGTCCGGGTGCGACACATCCTCTATGACTAGCACGTCCTTCCCCATGGCCACCAGAGATAAGGTTGGCGCGGCGTCGAGCGCGCCTGTGGATGTTGTCGTCGGAGAGAGCTCTCCCACTTGGGTAGGGTTTCCTACGGCCGCCGCCGCCATTGTAGCCTCCCTCGCTACCGCTTCGCCCTCGCTAGATGAGTTCACCATGGTGTTTTCTGGGGCCACTGGGAGTGACAGTGGATGGATCTTGACGTCGCCGCTAGTTGTTGGCTCTCTGTGGTGAGTGCTCACTGGCGTGTACCGAGGATAGTGTGTGCCAGAGAGCTCAAGGTGGGAGATGTGTGAAGATGGAAAGAAAGGGAGATGCCTAGTTATAGGCCTGCGAGGAGATATGTGCGTAAAGAACGCGACCATTGGATCCGTCCCACGCGTCCAACACTGACTACTCCCATCGCGTGATGTTGCGGTGACCACGGCGACGCCTTGGTTCTGGCACCAACAAAATTGGGATAAAGTGATCCCTTTCCACCTCCGTTGGCTCTCACACTGTCGTGGGATCCATGAATAGCTGAAACGCATCAGACAGCGGTCAAGTCATGTTTGACTAGGTAAAATGGTTCCTTATGAGAGAAGCTTTCCAGGGTCGTCCATCATTTCCTAGATGGCGAATTCGGCAATATAGTCTTTTTTCTAGGGGAGCTTCAAGATTTGTGTTCGCCTTTACTTTGACGAAAAATGAAGACGGAGAGCTCTCAAACCTTCGTTTGGGCTACTATCGGGGATATGCCTAATGGGGTATCTCCCGACATCCGGTAATGCCAGCCTACCTGGGTGGCCCAAAGGTGGTGAGGAAGGAGGCGTCACAGGATGACCCAGTAAGTCGATGCGTAGGATGAAGGCATCCAGACGAGGGCCATGGTGTATATGGCTTGGACTAGAAGTCGGACATCGTAGCCATTGAGATTAGGTCATAATTTTTTATACAGATATGATCTTTCCTGTATGCCCTAATCCGGATCTCTATATAAAGTCGGTCTATATAAAGCCGGACAGGATAAACCCTAGGGGAGACACTCAAGCCCTAGATACATTGTAATCTGTAACTCAGAGAGAGCCCTCATAGTGGATATTGCAGTAAGTAGGGAGTCTCCGTAGGCTAACCTGAACCTAGGTCAAACATGTGTCTTCCGTCACCGACAACTTCCCCATACGCTAGCCCCACACATCTGCCTGCGGGATATGGCACCCCTTTCAATGAACATGTTCCCTATAACTTGACTGATTGCGGTAAAGGAATTTTTCATGAGGTCTAACCAAATGTTATTTTCCTATGGAATTTATGGGACACAAGATTCTTATAGGATTATTTCCTATGGGATATGATGCAATGAATCAAACGAATTAGATTTTTTTTCATAGGATTTCAATCCTATGCAAATCGTTTGAATATCCTATGAATCAAAGGAGCCCTATGACAAGGTGCAAAAAATAGCTAGGAACCAAACATGCCCTAAGAATTGCAATACTCCATAATTTATTTGTAAATTATATTGAAAGAGCACCCCTTGAAAAGTTAACTTGAGAGGCGAGAGTGGCCAACAACTAGTACTTAATACACATGCAATGCGGGGCTTGGCCTACGCACACAAACTCCCCTATGTTCAGCCTTTTCCTTATCACGACTGACCACAATCGTATCATGTCAATCCATTTTACCTACCGAGCGTTAGCACATACATGAGCATTCAACACTTCCACACTATACATGCTTCTGCTTCTCACGAGACATGTGATTATTGCTTCCTGCCTCCCGTCGGTGCCGCCGGCGAACTGCCTAGTCTCTCGTGGCCTTAGGGCCATGGAAGCGTGGTGGATCCCGGTCGTGGGAGGGCTCAGTTTTTTGGTCTTTTCTTGTGTTTGGTTAAGTCTTGTGTCCTATTCAGGGAGGCAAGGTGGTTGCTCCCTAAAGATGGAGTAAGATCCTCCCCGCCTAACCCACGTTCCCGCGGTGCATCTAGCATCGCCAGAGGGCGTGTGGAGGCGTGTCTCCTGCGGATCTCACGAGATTCTATCGGTGTTTGTCTTCTCCATATCCGTTTGGATCTAGTTTTTTGTTTGTCTATGTTCATATGTCTATAGGTTGGATCCTTTTGATCTATGATTATCTTCATCGGTGATGGTTGCTGGTTTTATGGGCTGGTCATGTGGGGTAGCACGACAACTTCCCAATTGTCTATTGCCACGAGGTTTGACCGGCTCCGGTGAGGGAGGGGCGATGACACAGGCGGGCCTTTAGTTCGCTTCAGTGCTTGTAGTCGTCGCTAGGTGCTCTATAGATCTTGATTTAATTTTTATTACTTCGTGTGTTCTTCGTACTGTCTTGATAATTGATGAATAAATCAAAAAAAATCTTGCAATTTTTTTTCTTTACTGGACAATTTGAAACTCGTGGGAGGGTACAACACCTATGCAAGGAAGCCTGGGTCCTAGATGGCCACCACCACATGGGCCACCACATGATAGGAGCTCCATCAAAATTGATCGTGGTGTACAACTCATGGACTACTTAGAATTATGGATACATTTAAGCCAAGTGCTACACAAATCATGGTTAGAGGGGGATGCACACATGAATTTGTGAGGTTGAAGTAGACGTGATAATGTAGTTTTCATTTTCATCGTATTTTGGCTATTTTTTGTGACTTGATGAAAATTTCATATTTTGCATTTTTTTCATAAATATTAAAATAAGCTCTTAGTTCAGAAACCCCAAATTGGTTCCATGGTGGGAGAGAAATGGCCGAAAACTCAATTGCCATAAATGGACGGATGCAAACTAAAAGAAGAGGGGAGAAACAAGCAAAGTCAGAACCAAAGCCTCACAATATATTTTATGCTCTTTTGCTACGGAAAGGAGGACGACGAGCATGTTCCCAACAATGGAGCATGTGAGTGGCTTTGTGAAGGGTCGGCTCATGTTGTCAACTCGACCTACTACATTCTGAGATATAAGATGGAGGTCCAAATGTGGGCACACAAGCACATAAGGACATCCTCGCTGACCCCGGAGCAGAACCCACGTGCCGCTAGGTCAATCCATCGGCGAATTCGGAATCAAGGTGTGATCGTTGGCGTTGTTGTTCCACACAAATTCCAGTTCAATCATACAGTGAATGAATGAGTTTAGAGTGTTAACATTGTGCCGTATATGTATTTATATTGTCGTAGTTTACAAATCAAGTCAGTCACGGTGTCATCCTTTATGAATAAATTAGTTTAGATTTTAAATATGTCATTATTACATATATATAGTCATGCCATTTTGAGATGATAGGAATCTGATTTTCGTGTTTTCGACTAGTCCTATACTTCCAAGTCTTTTGAAACACATGAATGAACATATGAACTCCGTACAGATTACCGCATAACAATTTAACATTTACGTTAAAAAATAATCAATATAGCTCAACATTTTCTTTCCACTACTCGCCTGTATATCTGATCTGAACGACGATCCTTGCAATTTCATTTAATTTCTCGTTTTTGTTTCATTTCTAGAGAGGAGTACCAAAATAGACATTTTCTAATTCTCACTTCGCGTTCGTGGCCATTGGATCCGTGGCGCTGAGATTCACGTGATAGGAAGCCGTTGGTATGCATGTGTTGACTCGTGTTGTGGTTGTGCTGATAGCTAAAGTGGTCGACCCATTTTTGTTGTTGTTGTGTGGACCTTGTCCTTGTGTTTGGGTTGTGTTTGTGGTTTCTCGCATTGTAGTTGCCGTTGTGGTTGTATTTTTTTTCATAAGTGAGATGCATATGCAAATCAAAGAGATACTTTTTGCAATTCAAATTGTGTGAGCTGTATATGCAACTTATGATACGGTTCTTGCATTTTCAGAAATTTAGTCGCGTATTCAACTTCACTAAGTTACATCTACAACTCAGTAAATGTAAAATATGTGTAACGATTTGTTTTGTGTTTTTTTTGTATTTTTTAGAAGTGAGGTGCATATGCATCTGAAGACTATTATATGCAACTTGGTAGGAGAGTTATTTTTAGTTTCAGTTGCATGTGTAACTTAAAAATATTTCTAGTTAATGCAACTGTATGTACAACTTAAAAGGTGGTTTTTAGTTGCAGTTGCATGTGCAACTTTAAAGGATTTTTAGTTATTTTTTGTTACTTTACAGTCCACTAAAAGCCTAATTTTGTTCTCACTCGATCAAAACAGAACAGAACAACATAACTCTAAGGGAACAAAACTCACAAAAGGAGTTGTGTCGTGGTGAGGTAAAGACAGATGCCATGGGATGGCTTAAGATATGGGGTGAAAGTATAGTATGGACACCTAGAGGAGGGTGAATAGCTGCTACGACCAATTTTAATTTTTCTTTCACAATTAGGCTTGACACAAAGGTAAATTCTCTAGATGATGCAACTACGGTGAATTTACCTATATGACAAGAACACGCACAATAACAATACAAGCACGAGTAAAGGAGGAAGGGAACGAGGTAACCGATATGAAGCACACGAAGACACGATATATTCCCGATTTCCTCCTTGTTAAGCGAGTACGTCTCGTTGGAGGGATGTGAGCTCGCCACGAAGGCCTATTCAACGCCACAAAGGCCTCACCCTAATCTCCGATGAACCCCGCCACAAAGGCCTAGTCCACCTTCCACTATTGATCCCCTTTGAGGCGGGAATCGAGTCCTTTACAAGCAAGTCCGGGGCACACACCCACAACCAAATTGGGGGCTCCCAACAATCACAAATCACCAACCAGTGTAGCAATGGAGTCTAGGTTTTCCACAAGAAAACCCTAGACTAGATCCCTCTAGAATATGAGGGGGAAATGAAGATCGGCTCTGTGAATATGTAGATCGGGGTCTTCTCCTTGAATCCTCCAAATATCAACGAGTTTGGATGGAGGCATTAATGTAGCCCACCCAACTCCACCAAGTGCACCGATGACAAGATCACGTTCAAAGGCCATCCAGGATAAGGTGAACTCGCTCCTCTCGTTCTATACGTTCGGTCATGTGGAGGATGGTGCGCTACCTCATGGTTCCACACTTTGCGTGCTCAGGTTCAAACCCACCATGGAGGCCCCGGAAAGCACCCAAAACGATGCGCAAGAAGATATGAAGGAGGGCGGAAGAAACGACATCGCAATCGGAGTCCCGGCGGAGAAGGGGGGGGGAAGAACCCCCCCGGCCTCGGGAGCCGGCCATGCCGGCCTCCTCCCCCCCAGGCCGGGCACCCAACAGAAGGGGCCGGCCTCCAGGCCGGCCTGCCCCTTCCCCACCCCGGCCCCAGGCCGGGCACCCTCTAGAGCAGGCCGGCCTCCTGCCCGGCCTCCCTCCTCCCTACCCCGGCCCCAGGCCGGCCTCCCCCTCCAGGCCAGCCCCTACGCCCACCCTGGCCCCAGGCCGGGCTCCAGGCCGGCCATGCCGGCCCCCAGGCCGAGGTGGACCCGAAATGCACGCAAATGACGCCTTTTTGACCCCGTTTTCACCTGCTTCGACCACCGGCTATATAAGGACGGCCCCCGAGCTAGATCTATGTTTTTAGAGTTGAATTTAGAACATTTGGAGCTCAGCTCTCTTGTATCTCTCTTTGAGGAACTACTCCTCCGGTGTGTACCGAGGACCGAATCAAGGCTACTCCTCCGACTTCGTCGAGGATCGTATCAAGGCACATCCCAACTACTTGTCCTCTCCCTATCGGGTTTCAGTCAAGAGTTGTCCAATCTTCCTCTTGTTATCTTGAGGTTCTATTGGCGTAGTGGTACCGGCCACGGGTGTGAGACGGTTTGTATCAAGGTGAGTTCAGTTGGATCGATTGTTCCGTAGGCGGCCCTCGGGGCTTAGTTGACGGGAAGTTGGATCTTTCGGTTCTTGCGATTTATCCCGATTTGTGTGTTGCCCCGCGTTCCCCCACGTTCCCCCTCGATTCCCCATCTCGTGTTCTTACCGTTCTTCGTGTTCTTCGTTCGTTCTTCGTCGATTCGTGAAGATCGGGACAATCTAGGAGTCCAACTCCATATCATCTGGTATCCAGAGCTAGATTGACACGAATCCGACACCCCATCCCCTCCCCTACCACCAATTTTTCTTCTATCCACCATAAATTCGAAAATTTCACAAAAATAGCTACAAAGGGATTTCGACCGATCTGTTGATTCGTTGAGTTTTTCGTGGTTTTGCTTCACAGATTTGTTGCCAAATACCATTCCCCATCTTTCCATTCAGCCACTTTTCCCAAATTTGCCCAAAATTTTTCTTAATTTTGAAGGAATTTCGAATTTGAGCCAAAATCTCAGAAAATCTCAGCTCTTCGATTTCCGGACAGATTTTGAAACTTGTTTTTCTTTGTCGTTTTTTATCCGAATTGAGTGCAACAAAGTGCTACGCGACGCCCACGACATCACCTACGCTTCCACATCAACGGATTGCCACGACATCGACTCCCCCACGGCCGCAAGTCCGTGATCATCAATAAGAGAGGTATAACTTGTTTCCGCTTGAACCACCCCACCCCATTGTGTTACTTACCTATTCGGACTAGTTCTTTTTACACCGCTTGGCATCGCATTTGTGGCATCGAGAGTGCGAGGTTAGCGCTTGTGAGAGATTAGCTACGAGTAGGCATTGGCACTTTGGAATCCATCAAAAATAGAAAATAAAAAAAAGAGAGAAAAAGAGAAAAAGAAGCAAAAGGATCGGTGCCAATTGCTTTCCATTGTAGGAACGTGTAGCATTGCGTCGCAAAAGAGAAAGAGTGACCGATTGCCACGGTGCGAATCTTGTTGCCTTTTCAAATTTGCGGTTTGAGCTAGCGTCCTCCTCGAGTTAGTGTGGCATTGAGCATTAGTCTACGTTAGGTCCATTTCGTTCTTTGCTCGTCAATTGGTCGCACTAACCCCATTTTTCCCTTGCGTGTGTGTGTTCCACCATATTTCCATCCTATAGGTTTGGTTTTTGTGCTAACTTTTCTTTGAATCTTTTCCATGATTGACAACAAACTTTTCTTCGGTTTTGTCGATTTTTCCTCGCCACTTTCCTAACCTATTTGCCTTCCATATAAAGTGTGTGTGTTGTCGTTTGCAGTTTCTTTCGATCTTTTTGGATTCACTCTTGACATACCGCCCTACACCTAGGCTCGTCCACTAGCCTCAATACGACCAAGAAAGGTAACGTTGGGTAAGTGAGGCGTCCATTTCTTCAATATCACCCTTGTGTGTGTTTTTGAGATGGCTAGGGAAGGAGTATTCACAAGTCCGAGCTCGGAAGATGAAGGCAATCCATTCTACAATGACAATGCTTACGCCAACTTCGTCACCCATAATGACCACTTTCAACTCCGCGAACTCCTCAAGGACGGGTTGCAACGCTATGAGCGTCGACTCCAAGAGCAAGAGGCTCGATTGAATGATCAAATGACGCGCATCAACATCAACTTGGCTAATCTTGCCAATCGCCGTCATTCATCATCGTCCTCAAGGTCTCGTCGCTCAAGCCACCACAATCAAGATCCTCACCAACCTCGTCGCCATGATCGCCATGACCGCCACAACATGGAGGAGGGTGGACAACCTCGACAACCACCACCACCTCCTCCCCAACCTCAACAAGCTCCGAGACGAAATTGGTATGAGGATAGCTCGCCATCACCACCACCTAGACATCGCCAAGGCCGTGGTGACCCTCTTCAACAACCGCAACACCCGGACCTTCGACAACACCATCATCCTCCACCTCCTCAAGGCCACGCTCAAGACTATGGCCACAATGATTTCGTGGAAGATGCTCGTCAACATCGAAGGCCACCTAGGCGCCATGCGCGTCCCAACAACAATGACCGCCAAGAACATGATCATCCTCAACACCCTCGAGATGAACAAGTGCTTCCGCAACACCCTCGCCAAGAACAAGAACGTCCTCGACAACAACGCAATGGCCATGATGATAGTGAACGCCGTGAAGCTAGACTCCGTCACCACCAACAACCACCACCTAATGACCACCGGCGTCATCCTCCCCATCATGATCGCCACCGCCAAGACAATGAGGATGACCCCTATGATGATTCACCTCCCATTTATGATGAAGACCCCCATGAGCGCCAACATGAGCGTCCCCATCGTCCACAAGAGGACAACAACATGAGTGCTCTTCATTTCAATGTCCCCAAGTTCAATGGTGAGAATGATCCCGAAGACTATCTTGCTTTGGCTCTCAAAGTTGACAAGATCTTCGGCATTCACAACTTCACCGGCAAGAAGATGGTTGCTCTAGCATCTTTGGAATTCGAAGGCTATGCCCTCTTATGGTGGGATCGTATACAAGCCGAACGAGTCCGCAATTGCATTGCTCCTATTGCCACTTGGAATGAGATGAAGCATTTCATGCATGCTAGATTCGTTCCTCCTCACTACAAGCGTGACCTCTTCAAGAAGCTCCAAGAACTTCGTCAAGGTGTGAAGTCCGTTGATGAGTACTACAAGGAAATGGAAACATCCTTTATTCGAGCTCATGTGATAGAATCTCAAGAGCAAACAATGGCCCGCTTCCTCAATGGCCTCAACTATCCTATAAGGAAGATCGTCGAGTATCAACCATATGACAACATTGTGGCTCTTGTCCACCAAGCTCTCAAGGCGGAACGCCAAATTGCGGAAGATCTCAAGTACAACAAGCAAAAGGCTTTCTTCAACTCAAGACCATCATCCTCGTCTCCAATGACACAAGTTCCTCCTCCAACTACCACCAAGAGCAACACTCGAGCCTCTAGTGCTCCCAACAAGTCTCCTTGAATCCTCCAAATATGAACGAGTTTGGATGGAGGCATTGCTGTAGCCCACCCAACTCCACCAAGTGCACCGATGACAAGATCACGTGCAAAGGCCATCCAGGATAAGGTGAACTCGCTCCTCTCGTTCTATACGTTCGGTCATGTGGAGGATGGTGCGCTACCTCATGGTTCCACACTTTGCGTGCTCAGGTTCAAACCCACCACGGAGGCCCCGGAAAGCACCCAAAACGATGCGCAAGAAGATACGAAGGAGGGCGGAAGAAACGACATCGCAATCGGAGTCCCGGTGGAGAAGATGGGGGGGGAAAGAACCCCCTCGGCCTCGGGAGCCGGCCAGGCCGGCCTCCTCCCCCCAGGCCGGGCACCCAACAGAAGGGGCCGGCCTCTAGGCCGGCCTGCCCCTTCCCCACACCGGCCCCAGGCCGGGCACCCTCCAGAGTAGGCCGGCCTCCTGCCCGGCCTCCCTCCTCCCCACCCTGACCCCAGGCCGGCCTCCCCCTCCAGGCCGGCCCCTGCGCCCACCCTGGCCCCAGGCCGGGCTCCAGGCCGGGGTGGACCCGAAATGCACGCAAAGGACGCCTTTTCGACCCCGTTTTCACCTGCTTCGACCCCCGGCTATATAAGGACGACCCCGAGCTAGATCTAGGTTTTTAGAGTTGAATTTAGAACATTTGGAGCTCAGCTCTCTTGTATCCCTCTTTGAGGAACTACTCCTCTGGTGTGTACCGAGGACCGTATCAAGGCTACTCCTCCGACTTCGTCGAGGATCGTATCAAGGCACATCCCAACTACTTGTCCTCTCCCTATCGGGTTTCAGTCAAGAGTTGTCCAATCTTCCTCTCGTTATCTTGAGGTTCTATTGGCGTAGTGGTACCGGCTACGGGTGTGAGACGGTTTGTATCAAGGTGAGTTCAGTTGGACCGATTGTTCCGTAGGCGACCCTCGGGGCTTAGTTGACGGGAAGTTGGATCTTTCGGTTCTTGCGATTTATCCCGATTTGTGTGTTGCCCCGCGTTCCCCCACGTTCCCCCTCGATTCCCCATCTCGTGTTCTTACCGTTCTTCGTGTTCTTCGTTCGTTCTTCGTCGATTCGTGAAGATCGGGCCAATCTAGGAGTCCAACTCCATATCAGGCATTGGGAGAAATCTAGCTTTTGGAGGCTCAATAAATGCTTGTCTTCAATGCTGGTTCGAGCAACCCTTTGGAGAAGAAGGGGATGGGGGTATTTATAGCCCCCTCCCTAAACTAGCCGTTTAACCCTTTTTCGTGCCTGGCGGTAGTACCGCTGGGGTCAGCGGTACTACCGCCACCTAGTAACATGAGCGGTACTGCAGCGAACCAGTGACAGGGTGCAGGCGGTACCACCGCGGAAGTACCGTGGTACTTCCAGCAGCGGTGCTACCGCGAGTGCCCACTGGTACTACCGCTGGCCACTTCTTCGAAATAAATCGAAGTGGCTGGCGGTAGTACTAGGGCACTACCGCTCTATTACCGTAAACGTTACTGCGAGCAAAATCTCGCTGGCTGTACTTTGGCCGGTACTTCCAGCGGTACTACCGCTTCCTGGAAGCAGCGGTACTACCGCCGTGCATGGCTTTGCTCCTAAATCAACTAAATCACAGCGGTACTACCGAACCAGTACCACTGAAGTAGCGCTGAATGCAGTAGCCAAATTTACTGTAGCGGTACTGGGCGCGGTACTACCGCGGAGGCGCCCGGTACTACCGCTGGACCAAGTTGATTTTGGTGGCTTTGTCTTTGAACACTCTTCACTTTTTGTCGTCAAGATGATATTTCCTAAAATACTTAGACGCACTGTTAGATACTTACTAGTGTTGTTATCAACTCCAAAAGCTAAGAGAGATCAAAATGCAAATGCACTTTCAATCTCCCCCTTTTTGGAGATTGATGACAACACCACTAAGAGAGGTATAATTTTTTTTTGGACGAGCACTTCTTGAGAGAGTGTAGCGTCAAGAATATTTGCTTAATGAGGCAAAATTTGTTCTCTTTTAGAATGTGTGCCCCCCTAACTTTTAGAGACCTAGCAAGGATATAAATGATATAACAATATGAATACTTGGCAAATAAGATATAACGATAACAACCATAAAATCCATAACACCAAATGGTTCAACACCAATAGCACACACCACACAAAACATCAACAAAGTTTGACAAGCTCGACAACACAAACACAACCCAAGCATATGATAAGCAATCCTAAATAGAACTCTCTCCCCCTTTGGCATCAAGACACCAAAAAGGGAAGAGGCGATGCTAACGTCCCTGGAGGTCACTCGTTGGGGCTAGAGGCACTAGCTGGGCTTCCGAGACCACGCTCATCTTCGGAGTTGACATCTTCTACCTCATCGTCCGTATCACCACGAGTCCAAGGATCATGATAAGTAGTAGCATCATCAAGAAGATCTGGATCCACCCAAGTGCTGCCTTGCTTTGACTTCCACTCCTTGGAAGTGGTGATCCTATCCTCAGAACCAGGGCGAACAGGCACCCCAAGATGGGCAAACCTGTCACGAGTAAGCTGACGCTCCTTCTTGCTACACACATGAGCAATATAAGCCTTGTTCTCCGTATCAATTTGACGACATAACACCTTCTTCAGAGTCGAGGACATCCACTTGCGAAAGCTATTCTTTCGAGCTCTACCCTCCATCTCGAATCCAGAGTCACTAGAGCCATCAGTGTCCGGACCAAGATCCTCCGGACCTTGCAGGGGAGTGGCATGCTTCTTGACTCGAAGATCCTTGACCCGGTGAGCAATGAGCTCTTGGTCATTGTCTAAGAGAGCATCAAAAAGTTTGGAATTTCGCCAAGTGGTGGCAATGAGCTTGAACACCAAAGCAGCAAACACAGGAACTCTCCTCCTCATCACACAGTTATACATTTCATTCTAGAGGATATCCATCACACCAAGCCAAAGGCCATCACCACGACGCCTATGAGTGTAAACCATCAAGTTAGTGACTGAGCCATGAATTTGATCAAAGTTGCCAACACGGGGAGCCAACATGTTCCTGAAGATCCTATGGAGGATATCATATACGGGGAGCAGATTCTTGGACTGACCAACCACATCATGGCCAGGGATATGCAGATTATACATCTCAGTAGGAGCCATAGACTTCTCCGGGTAAGGAACCCGGAATAAAGTAGAGTGAAAAGAAGCATCGGGGATCTCCCCAAAGTCCCGCAGACCTAGCACAGCAGCAAACTCAGCCCATGAAGCAGAAAACTTCTGACTCTTGGTCATCCAAGTGATCCTCCTTTCATCAGTATGGAAATATAGCGTGGCATAGAATTGCCCCACGAGGTTCTCATCATAGTCTTCATTGATCTCGATGAAATCCAGAAGACCAAACTCCACACAGATCTCCAATGCCTCACCAAAGTAGTCCATCTTCGATCTCATGAAAGGAACATTGATGGAGTATTGATACACTACCTTGTTCCTGTTCACCAGGTACTCCTCATAAAAAAATCCTCTCTTGAAAACGAGTCCAGAAGCACTCATTGGCCCTAGATTCCCTAGGCTTGGTGTAGGGGTTGGTCCTCCTTTCTCTGCGGAACTGCTCATCGGGCATGTTGACAACTGATTTGTCTTTAGCAACCTGTGATTTCATCAGCACGGACCTCTGTCTCCTTGTCAGATTACCCTGTGGCATGACCTCTGGAGTTTCATCTTCCTCGGGATTCTTCAGAGTCCTCTTAGCCGCACGTTTGCGACCTCTACCCTTAGAACCACTAGCACCTGCTCCTAAGAAAGCATAGTGGGATAGCAATGAGATAATGTTAACTTCAATCAAAATGATCTACGAGAAAATTCACACAAGAACTAGACATGCAAAAACTCCAGGAAGAGGTAGTACCGCTGGGGGCCACGGTAGTACCGCTGTCTCCAGCAGTTCCAGCCATAGCAGTAGTACCTCTGTTGCCAGTGGTAGTACCGCTGCGGGAGGATCTGCCATGGCTCCCAGTGGTACAACGGATTCCAATCTAGAGAAAGTGCACCAAAAGCTCTTAGGGAATGTACTCGACTAGGAATCACAACTAACTACTTCTAGACTAGGATATCTCTAGAACCCTAATCATCATCATCTCACAAGATTACTCGAGGGAGAGAGATGTGAATGGGTTACTGGAGCTCATTTTCGTGGAGAAGGATTTGGGTGCGATCCCCAGGCTTCCTCCGGTGTGATTGGAGCACTCAATCACCGGAGAGAGCCCTCCCCGGCGGATGGAAGACTTGGTGGCGGCGAGATCTGGTGTGGGGAGAGGATGAGGGAGAGAGGAGGTAAATGAGTAACCCCCTCTCCCAGATCCATATTTATCCCCTCGGATTTTCACCGCAGCGGTAGTACCGCTGTGTTCAGTGGTAGTACCTACCACCTGGGACTACTGGAGCCAGGAGGTAGTACCGATGTTGGGTCAGTGCTGGGCACGATCCCCTGCAACGGTAGTACCGTGCATGGCCACCAGTAGTACCGTGCGCTGAATACTACTGTCAGTTACAGCGGTAGTACCGCTGCAGCTGGCGATAGTACCGCTAGCCGGGTCTTCCTTCCACCAAGAGTTCAAAGTGATTAAAAAATTTGGAAGAGAAAATGTCTAAGGGGGGGGGGAATATTTGGGCTTGGGATAAGAACTCAAACTGAGATGGTACTACACACTCCAACTTTTGCAAGGAAGACAAAATTCGAATAAGGAAAAGGGGGAGTGTGTTTCCGAAACAACAACAACGACTCACAAAACACAAAGAGAGAAGGAAAACACAACGAATAACACCACAAAAGAACCAAACAAGAACCAACTCTCCAAGAGAAGAGGTTGGTGGCCTAAGCCACCATGTAAGAGAAGATGGTATGTCACCGCGAAGATATATCTTGGGTACATTGCCAATTCTCGACATTGAAGCTCACAATTCAACATTAGAAAAAGAGAGATAACAATGAATTTTTGCTTTGGGCATAAGGGGGGAGGGAGAACCCAATGTTTTAGGATAACACTCCGCCTATGTCCATGCCTACACCTAAACCCAAACACGTTTCATCTATAGGGGTGTGTGCAAGATCCTCAAGTCAAACTCCTAGAATCAATGATGTTTAGTTCATTCCTCAAGAACATGAATCTTGCATCGCCGAGTGGATTCGTGAAGATATCCACAAGATTGTCCTTGGTGGGCACATAAGCTAGTGCAATACCACCTATTGCACGGGGTTGTAGGCGATCTTGATGGCACTTTCATTGTCACACATGCGAGGCACCTTATCCAAATGAACGTCATATTCCTTGAGAGTTTGCCTCATCCATAGCAATTGAGTGCAAGCACTTGCTGCGGCCACGTACTCGGCTTCGGTGGTGGAGAGAGATATGCAATTTTGCTTCTTGGATCTACCAAGGAATTGCCAAGGACCTACCAAGGAATTGCCAAGCCCTGGAATTGCCAAGGACCTACCAAGGAATTGCCAAGCCCTGGAAGTGGACTTCCTATCATCTTGATCACCGGCCCATTCGAAATCCGTGTATCCCTTGAGAGATAATTGTGCCCCCTTTGGGTACCACAAACCAAACCTTGAGGTATGAACCAAATACCGAAAAATCCTATGGACCGCCACTAAGTGGCTTTCCTTAGGAGCCACTTGATACCTTGCACACACACCTACACTCAAAACGATATCGGGCCTAGATGCACAAAGGTAAAGCAAAGAACCAATCATAGAACGATACAACTTTTGGTCCACATCTTTACCATCCGGGTTGCGCTTGAGGTGGCACTTGACTTGCATAGGAGATGGCTTGATCTTGGCATTTTGGAAATTAAACCTCTTGATCATGTCTTGGGCATACTTGGCTTGAGAAATGAAAGTTCCACAAGCCAATTGCTTTATCTCAAAGCCAAGGAAGAATTTAAGCTCTCCCATCATGGACATCTCTAACCTGCCAGTCATAAGCTTTGAGAACTCATTATTGAAAGCTTGGTTAGTTGAGCCAAAGATAATATCCTCCACATAGAGTTGGCATATGAAAAGCTCTCCCTTTACCCTCTTTGTGAAGAGAGTGGGTCGATCTTCCCAACTTCAAAACCACGGTCATCCAACAACTCTCTAAGGTGCTCATACCACACACGTGGTGCTTGTTTAAGTCCATAGAGCGCCTTATCGAGCTTGTAGACATGGTTAGGGAAGTTGAGGTTCTCGAACCCCGGAGGTTGCTTAACATATACCTCCTCTTTAAGTGGACCATTTAAGAAAGCACTTTTGACATCCATTTATTGCAATTTAAAATTATGCGAAGATGCATATGCAAGAAGGATACAGATGGACTCAAGGCGAGCCACGAGAGCATAGGTTTCATCAAAGTCAATGCCTTCAACTTGAGTGTAACCTTGAGCTACCAATCTTGCCTTGTTCCTTATAATGATGCCATGCTCATCTTGCTTGTTCTTGAATATCCACTTAGTGCCAATAACATTGTGGCAATCTTTGGGCTTCTCAAATAATCTCCAAACCTTGTTGCACTCAAAGTTATTGAGCTCATCATGCATAGCTTCAACCCAATCGGAGTCCTCAAGAGCTTCAAACACTTTCTTTGGTTCCACCATAGATATGTGAGCTTGATGCTCACTAAAATATGCCAATTGCCTTCTTGTGGATATTCTAGCTTGAATATCTTCCAAGACCTTGTTGTCTCGGGCATCAATATGCTTCAAAGCTCTTTTTATACTTCTAGCACGACGGGCTTCGATCTCCTCATTATTGGGAGGAGGAATCACTTGATCATTTGGGTCCCCGTCTTGACCAACTTGGCCTTGGTCATCATCATCATCATCATCAACAACTTCTTCAATACTAGCTTCAACTTGAGGAGAGGAGGATGAGGATGGTTGATCTTGGCCTTGACCTTGACTAGCATGAATGATAGGAGTGGGTGCATCTTGCGTAGTAACTTGGTCAATAAGAGGAGGGTCTTCAACATGTTCTTGGTTAGGTGCATCACTTGGCCCCTTGGCTTGTTCTTCTATTGTAGAGGAGGGCTCCACTTGAGTAGAGCATAGTCCTTCTCGAGTCGCCATAAGGTGTCCCTCAATGGGGCGTAAAAATCCCACACCCATCCTTCCTATGGCTTCTTGAGGCATTTCAACATCTACATTAGAAACATGAAATTGCGCCACTTTGGAGCCATCATTTTCCTCGAACACCACACTACAAGATTCTATGTCAATCCGTGAGGCTTTGTCAAAGACTCTATAAGTGTGGGATTCGGCACCGTAACCAACAAATATACCCTCAATAGTTTTGGATTGAAATTTTGACAACCTAACACCCTTGATCAAATAAAAGCACTTACAACCGAATACACGGAAGTAGGAGACGTTGGTCTTGTTGCCAGTGAGGATCTCATATGGAGTCTTGTCGAAGCCCTTGCGGATGTAGAGGCGGTTGGAGGAGTGGCATGCGGTGGATATGGCCTCGGCCCATAAATATTGGGGAGAAGAATACTCCGCCAACATGGTCCTTGCCATATACAAGAGAGTGCGATTCTTACTTTCGGAAACACCATTTTGTTGAGGAGTGTAAGTGGCGGAGTATTGATGGCGAATACCCTCATAACTAAGGAATTCATTCAAAGTGTAGTTCTTGAACTCCAAACCATTATCACTCCTAATAGCCATGATTTGCACATTGTGTTGATGTTGCACTTGGTTGGAGAAGTCGATGATGGTTTGTTGAGTCTCACTCTTGCACTTGAATAAATAAACCCAGGTGTATCTTGAATAATCATCGACAATCACCAAGCAATACTTCTTGCCACCAAGACTTGCCTCGGGCACGGCACCACAGAGATCAACATGGAGAAGCTCCAAGATCCTCTTTGATGAAATAATAGTCTTGGCCTTGTGCGAGATATCATGCATCTTTCCTTCAACACACGACCTACAAACGCGATCTTTGGAAAAGGAAACATTTTCTTTTAGTCCGACAATAAGGCCACCTTTGTGAAGACTTTGCAAAGTTCTCATGTTGACATGGAATAAGCGGCGATGCCACAACCACCCCACGTCCGCCTTTCCTAAAAGACACATTGATTGAGAGTTGGTAGACTTTGAAAAGTCCACCACGAACAACTCATTTTCAACATGTCCCACGTATGCGACGTCAAGAGTCTTGCTCCTCAAAAGGACCACAATATCTTCATCAAAAAATACGGAGAAACCCATCTTTCCAAGAGAACGGAACGAAAGTAAATTGAAATCAAGGGATTTGACAAGCACGACGTTCACGATAGTGATATCGGGAGCACTCAAAACCTTGCCGAATCCCGATACCTTAGACAAGGACGAGTCTCCATAAGTGACAGTTGCTTGAATGTCATTTGGGCGCAACTCCGTCACAAGTTCTTTGCTTCTGGTCATATGACTATTTCATCCACTATCAATTATCCATTTAGACCCAACGGAAGCAGAATTCCTCCGAGGCCTTAGCCATGAAGCACTTGACATTTGGGTGGGTATGATTCTCATTGGGGGATTCAAAGAGAGATGAAGATGATGGAGTAGAAGCAATAGCAAGAGCGGACACTTCACTTGTGGTTTCTTCTTCTTCATCACTTCCGGAATCATATTCCTCTTGAGTCACCAGCACAAACTTTGTGGGAGACTTCTTGTTGAATGGTTTCTTATTTAAATGTGGTTTCTTGTAGTCAACCTTGGACTTGTCCTTGCGAATGATCTTGCCACCATGGAGTTCTCTATTTTCATAGGGACACTCCACAATGAAATGGTGCTTATCTTGACAGTTGAAGCAAGACCTCACTCGTTGAGTCCCATCATTGCCATAGCGAGACTTGGTCTTCTCCTCAACATATGCCTTGGCCTTGGCAGGATTCCTCCAAAACTTTTGCACATTGAGAGCAATGATATCCTTGAGCACAGGATCATATTCTTGATCCTTCAATGGAGCCAACTCCTCATGGGCCTCTTCTTTATACTCAACCTCTCTTGAAACAACCTTGGCCTTCAAAGCAACTGATGCCCTTTGTGCATTCCTATGGCCCTAGCATGGTTGTCAAGAGCATTCTTGGTTTGCACTTGATAGGAGCACATCTCTTGCATAACTTGGGTTGAGGTCAAAGAAGCAAAGTCATGTCTTCCTTGAATGCTCTTCAAGTCAACGGGCTCAAATGGCATGACAACAATCATGTACTTCCTTTTGATCCAAGCATCATCAATGTACTTGGCACCAACATTAGAGAATGCGGTGGCAAGAGTCTTGAGCCTTTGGTGCATGTATTCATGGTTCTCTCCATCATGCATATAGAACCCTTCGGCCCCATTGCTCAAGGCATCATACCTATTCCTTTGCATGCTTTCATTTCCCACAAACATGACGACAAGAGCATCCCATGTTTCCTTGGCGGTGGAATATTGTTGAAGATGCGGCATGTGGTTAGGACCCATGGCTTGTTGAAGAATTGACAAGGCGGTGTAGTTGAGTTGAAAATCTACGACTTCTCTTCTTGTCAAGTTCTTGGGGTCATGAGGTTTGTATCCATCACGAGTGACCCTCTAAAGTTCTATACAAGAAGAGTTCAAGTGAGTCTCCATGTTATATTGCCATTCACGAAAATAGAAAGCATCAATTTTAGGTGGATCTCCCCTAGGAATTATATGAGGATGTGGGACGGGAGGATCAGGAGAATAATGTCCTTTGACGGAGTGATATTCTTCATCTCCTTTCGTACCCTTATCGGTGGAGTTGTTAGCGGAAGTATTTTTAGATGGATCACCATCATCCCTTTTCTTAGCGCCCTCCGGATTTTCGTCCGGAGGAGATGAGCCGGTGAACTCCAGTCCTTTGGCTTTCAAGAGTTGCATCAAGACTTGACGCAACTCATCGATTTTGGTCTCCATGGATGAGGTCAATGAATTTTTCAACTCACAGAGATCATTCATAGAGACCGGCACCTCGGAACTGGCGGTCTTCGTCTCATCGACCATACTTAAACTCTTAGGCGGTTAAGCCCGATAGAAGAGCTGAGGCTCTGATACCAGTTGAAAGTATAGTATGTGCACCTAGAGGGGGTTGAATAGGTGCTACGACCAATTTTAATTTTTCTTTCACAATTAGTCTTGAACAAAGGTAGATTCTCTAGATGGTGCAACTACGGTGAATTTACCTATATGGCAAGAACAAGCACAATAACAATACAAGCACGAGTAAAGGAGGAAGGGAACGAGGTAACCGATATGAAGCACACGGAGACACGATGTATTTCCGAGTTCCTCCTTGTTAAGGGAGTACGTCTCGTTGGAGGGGTGTGAGCTCGCCACGAAGGCCTACTCAATGCCACAAAGGCCTCACCCTATTCTCCGATGAACCCCGCCACAAAGGCCTAGTCCACCTTCCACTATTGATCCCCTTTGAGGCGGGAATCGAGTCCTTTACAAACAAGTTTGGGCACACACCCACAAACAAATTGGGGGCACCCAACAATCACAAATCACCAACAAGTGTAGCAATGGAGTCTAGGTTTTCCACAAGGAAACCCTACACTAGATCCCTCTAGAATATGAGGGGGGAAATGAAGATCGGCTCGGTGAAGATGTAGATCGCGGTCTTCTCCTTCAATCCTCCAAGTATCAACGAGTTTGGGTGGAGGGATTGGGAGAAATCTAGCTTTTGGAGGCTCAATAAATGCTTGTCTTCAATGTTGGTTCGAGAAACCCTTTGGAGAAGAAGGGGATGGGGTATTTATAGCCCCCTCCCCAAACTAGCCGTTTGACCCTTTTTCGTGCCTGGCGGTACTACCGCTGGGGTCAGCGGTACTACCGTCACCTGGTAACATGAGCGGTACTGCAGCGACCCAGTGACAGGGTGCGGGTGGTACCACCGCGGAAGTACCGTGGTACTTCCAGCAACGGTACTACCGCGAGTGCCCACCGGTACTACCGCTGGCCACTTCTTCAAAACAAATCGAAGTGGCTGGCGGTAGTACTAGGGCACTACCGCTCTAGTACCGTACACGTTACTGCGAGCAAAATCTCGCTGGCGGTACTTTGACCGGTACTGCCAGCGGTACTACCGCTTCCTGGAAGCAGCGGTACTACCGCCATGCAAGGCTTTGCTCCTAAATCAACTAAGTCACATCGGTACTACCGAACCAGTACCGCTGAAGTACCGCTGAATGCAGTAGCCAAATTTACTCTGGTGGTACTTCTGGCGGTACTGGGCGCGGGACTACTGCTTGCTGGGCAGAGCGGTACTACCGCTGAGGATCCCGATACTAACGCTTGACCAAGTTGATTTTGGTGGCTTTGTCTTTGAACAGTCTACACTTTTTGTCGTCAAGATGATATTTGCTGAAATACTTAGACGCATTGTTAGATACTTACTAGTGTTGTTATCAACTCCAAAACCTAAGAGAGATCAAAATGCAAATGCACTTTCAGTGGGGCTGATGGACACTCTGGGTATCCGGGGAGGGATTGCACACCTCGATGGTGCGCTCACTTCACTGCAAACACCAAGAACCACCCAGTTCGGGGCCCTCGTGTGGAGGTAACACCCCTACTCTTGCATGTCTGTCAATATAAGTGTGTAACCAAGATACAAAGTGCTTCCTCAAGTCCTCTGAGCTAAAGGAAGAAGAAGCTCTCTTTCTCTCTAAGCAAAAATCACTACTAGTTCTCTCTCTCTGGGTCGTCTGGATCGTCCCTCGCGCAGGAGGGGTGTGGCCACCTTATATACTGGTGGCCATTGACAGGGCGTACAGGATTAGGCGGAGAACACTGTGCCGTAGCGCACGCCCGCTGGCACGGCGCCGAAAGTCGCCTCCTCCGTATCCGCTGTGGTGTCCTTCCCCCCTTGTCAGAGACAGGATGTGGCCTCGCCCATGCCCTGCACTGTTCCCGTGTACGTCCATACATCATGTGCCTTGTAAGTTGAACCGCACGCCTGTACTCTCCCATGATCTTCGGGATCGCACCTCCTCCATTGACCAGTCATTCTGTAGCTCGATCGAATACATGGCTTCTCAGCCATATCAATAAAACACATGGTTCTTCAACCATAGCTATTCGCATCTTCTATTTTACATGCTAAAACAACATGTATACACCCCAAACACACGGGGGCTACGCCTAACTAGCATAATATGCAAGTTTTCAAATACAAGGTACAACAAGGTTCACACCTTATAAACACCTTAGAACATATCGAGTGAGCTATACAAGGTCACAGGATATCTACATCCTACGATTACATCTGACGGTGAGCAGTCCTCTCCGCCAGCATTTGATCTATCTCCTCCGAAGTTAGTCGAATAATCCGCTCCGCCGCGGGCTGGACGACGATGTAGTGAGGAGAAAAATCAACTGGAGAGTCGGGAAGTCACGCCACCGAGTTAAAGTTGATCTCAGGATGCCACACCCGAACAAAGGCGAGTGCTACCTGAGCTCCACAAATAAGTTGCTGGCGAACGCACTCCCGAACCTCTCCTACTCGATGAAAGACCCTTAGAAAACCGCTCCATCCTTCTGGAACGGTACCAAATGGATAAAACGTCCGATGCAGAAAAGAAAGAGCCTCGCGACAAGACTCAAGAAGAATCTTCGCCTGGCTCGCCTGATACTTCAAAGTGGCCAAAACAAAGCCTCGACTGCGGTCTGACCAAAAATTGGCTGCATGTGGTCTGGAGCTACCCGCCTCATAGGAAATGTGGGTATCCACCCAATGAGTCTCACAAGGCCCGTCGGGCTCAACAACTGCAAATTCAGCAAATGAGTCAAAGCAGAAAGGGAAGCAAGCAGCTAAATACTCGGGGGCTCACAGGCTTACAAAGCATGTCCTTCGCAACGGCCGCCAGCTCTTCCATCACAAACTTTTCACGCTCAGCCGCAAGTTTCTCCTTTGACTTGGCGACATCAGCCACGCCCCGTAGAGCTTTCAGTTTGCGCTCGCCATCCGCAACGCGGTCACGGAGTGAAGCGAATGTACTAGCAGCAGCAACAAGGGGATTCACCCGCACAGCAGACCCACTCGAAGACTCTACGCTAGGATCCACTACCTGGAAAGAAATGAAGCAAGTTCAGAAACACTACAAGACCCCACTCAAGAAATACACCACCTATCTAACAGGTGCTCGGGGCTACTCCCATCGGGAGCGCATAACAGCAAGACATGACAATCAGACACTAAGGATCATAGGAAGCACTTCAATTACGAAACATAAATACGGGAATACATCCCAAGGTTCATTACATCGATAAACAAAAGGCAAATATAAACTAGCCTAGGGGGCTGCAGAAGTAGTGCCACTCGCAGCAGGCTGCCCCTTGCGACTAGCACGAGCAAGCACTTCAGAAAGCTTCTTCGCTAGGACTTCAGCCTGAGCGCCAAAGGGACAGAGCGCTACCTTTTTGCCTAAGGCGTCGAAGGGAAGGCTCGAGTACACCTTCTCCAGGTCATCCGAGACTCCGTGCGCCAGCGCAAATTGGATAGCCGTCCTAGGACCGCACTCAGATTGAGCGACTGAGTAAGCCTGGAGGAGGTTCTCATTGTCAAAGAACACCTCCAGAAGGCCGCCCAGCGTAGTCGGAACCGCCGCATCCACAAGTAGGCGCTCGTGGAACTGCTTCAACACTCGGGTGGCTTCACCAACGAGAGAGCATATCCCACTCGCATGCACCTGGAGCTAGGCGCAGGAATCCATGAGGGCGTCCAATCGCTGGCTCCCAGGCAGCTCCAGTGCAACCCCAAGGATATCTACAAAAAGGACACCATAAATCTCTAAATACAGCAAGTTAAGTTACATTGCGACAAAAGAATGGTCAAGTGTAGCTTACCCGCAAACTTCTGAGCCAAGGGGCGGACGATGCCAACAAGATCACTATCGTGCTTGGCACCTGCCTTCTCCAATTGCTTCAGCGCCTCTTGAGCCTCGATGAGTTTCCCCTCGAAGTCAGCCGAATGCTTGCGAGTGGACTCCAGCTCCTTTCCGGAGGACTCCAACTCAGCTTCAAGGGTTTTCACCCGAGCGACGACTTCAACTTTCTCGGCCTTCAGGCGGGTAACTTGAGCTACAGAGCAACGAATACATCTTAAGAAATTTTCGTGATCAACGGAAACAGTAAAACGGAGCGGATTAACCTACCTTGAAGAGATTGGCCGTCCTCGATGAGTCGATCGCGATCTACCCGAAGGGAAACGCAATCCGCCTCAGCTGAGAGCACTCGATGACCGATGGCAGCAAGGGAACCAAGGAGAGTCTGCAAAAGTCCAAGCCTATACACGACTGTACACAGTCAAATATAGCCTCGGGGGCTACTCCCATGGGGAGCACTGTCGTGCACCCGATAGAAATTCCAGCCAAACGAAGCAAAATATGCAAAAGGAGAGCTAAACTTACTTGGCCTTGGGAAGTAGACACAGGATCTGCTGAGCTACCTGAAACTTCCTTATGCGCGGAAGCTCCACCCGCAAAACCAGGTAGCCCGTACTCAGGAATTACGGCTTCCCTCGCAGGACTTGGAGGCCTTCGGGAGGCTTCTACGGCTAGAACGTCTCCTTCGGCAACTTCTTTCCTCTTTAAAGAGGGGACCAAGGAAGCATACTGCCCAGGGCTGATGGTTTGAAGGCTGGTATTGAAGAGAGTTAAACAAAGATAAACAAAAGGGAAGAAATTCTGGACTAAAGGGTAACGCGCAAGAAAAACTTACTCATCCTCATCGTCGTCATCCAGAATGTCCACATTCTAGGCGGTGGGAACCTTCGACTTGTAGCCTACGAGAGGAAGCACATTCAGAGGCGCCACCTGGAGAGGCTCGGTCGCCTTACCAGACCCGTCACCCAAGGTACTGTCCTTGGAAGTGGCTTCGTCATCCCCGTGCCTGCGGCGCTTACGATGATGGAGATGATCGCTACCCGAGTTTTCCACGTCGTCCGAAGAGTCATGCTCGGAGCTCGAGTCAGCCTCAGCAACGCTGGTTTCGAGAGGGGCCTCGATGTTGCTCGCCAGGAGATCCGAGTCGTCTTCAGCCGAAGCTGGCGGGTAGCATGTTGCTACCTTGAAGCTCTACGAGAGAAGAAGAAGAAAAAGGGAGAAGAACTTCAGTCGACAAAGTTTCAGACTGCAAAGAAAACAAACAAGAACAGAGAAAAACTTACATCGGCTGGAGGAGGTTTCGCCGCCTCGAATGGATCGAGAGGACATGCCGAGAAGGCCTCTCCTTTCTTCAGCTTGGTGATGGCCGCAATCTTTTTCTCGAACTCGGCGTTTGAGAGAAGGTCTTCGCAGACGCGACTCGGGTCTTGCGTACCTTGATACTCCCACATAGTCGAAGGTCTGTCTTGAAGGGGCTGGATCCTCCGCCGAAGGAAGACAGTCGCCAGATGCAGTCCATTCAGCGGAACCCCCATTGCCTTGTCGCGGAAGCTCCCCACCTTCACGAGTAGAAGGGAGACGACCTTGCTGTCTTCGGGGGTAAGCTTGTGCACCCAGGATTTCCGGAGCTTCAGAAGCGCGAATGCATGAAACTCGGGAGCTCCACCCACGCTATTGTCGATGACGTAGAACCACTTCTTCCGCCATCCTTGCGCGGAGTCTACGAAGTACATCTCCGGGTAGGGGATACCGTCTTCGCCTGGATCCCGAACCTGCCAGTGCGCAGTGGCTCCCCCTGCTCGCCCAGTCGCGACTTCTCTCGAAAGATGCGCACCTTGAACAAGGCCTTCCAGAGGCCCCAATGCGGGCGGATGCCTAAAAAGCACTCGCAAAGCACGATAAAGCATGAGATGTGCTGAATCTCGTTTGGAGGCAAGTCATGGAGCTGTATGCCATAGACATACATCAATGCAAGAAGGAAGGGATGGAGAGGCAGAGAGAGGCCGCGCGAGACGTGCTCTGAGAAGATCACACACTCGTTTGCACGAGGATTTGGTACCTCTTCCTTCTTGGGGAGGCGCACACGCTTCTCACCGTCGAGAGGCAGCAACCCCTCTCGCTGCATCTTGTTGAGGCTCTTCTGCGTGGTGTTGGCGGAGCGCCAGTCGCCTGATTTCACGGCGGGCGGCGCGGAGGCGTCTCCGACCTCCTTCGACGAGGATGCAGCGGCGCTGCACTTCTTCCCTCCAGCCATGAGAGCTCTTCGGTGCTTGCAGAATGAGAGGTGTGCGCGAGGAGGAAGAAAGAGAGCAAAGAGCAGGGAAATTTACCCATCGCCTAAGGACGCCTACTTATACACAGGCCAAAACGATCTGAGCCGTAGATCTGGTGATGTGGCGCTCATCGCGGCCGCCACGCGTGAAGTGGAAACGAGGCGACGGTGAACAGTTATCTCTGCCACGATCTTTATAGCAGATCGTGCGCATTTACGACACGTGGCTCGCGGGAAAACCGGAAACGACCTCTCGTTTCCAGTCAAAAAGCTGACAAGGTGGGCCATCCCGCTCTGCTCCGCTCTGTCACGTCCCATCGGGAGGAGTCAGAACAGGCAAGTGCGTAATGACATCATTGCGCACCTCATCAAATGCGAAAACTCTTTCGCATAAAGTCCCTGACACGAAATTTCTTTCGTATGGGCATATCAAGACGCGAAAATTCTTTCGCATAAGCTCCCTGACACGAAATTTCTTTCGTATGAGTCTATCAAGACGCTGAAATTCTTTTGCATAAACTCCCTGACACGAAATTTCTTTCGTATTGGCATATCGAAGGGCATGACAAGACACGGGAACTCTCCCGCATAACTAACCACACATGAAATCTCTTTCGTATAGGTACAGCAAGGCCCCCGAACACGAAAATTCTTTCGTATGGGCAAAAATTTCTTTTGCGTAAGTACAACAGGAGGGAAAATCTCTTCACTCGAAAACTCTCAAGATAATACTCGCGAGTGTGCAGTTCCTGCTGCTCTGACACATGATATATTTACGCATCCTTGCCATGGATCGTTCGGCCCCTAGGCGCATCCAGATGCCGTATTCTTTCGAGTACGAAGGTAAGACCCAAATATCTCTCTTATGGGCCTGGAATCGCACTCAAGCTACGTCCTCCGGCAAATTTTCGTGTCAACAACACGAATAAAAATCCTAGCGGACGTGCCTGGTACCCCTATAGGTTAAGTTCGACTCGGTAAGACCTCCACGGCCCAGTCGCAATGATCACCTCGACGAGTTCGAGTCGGTGGTCTCGAATTTGTGTAGGCCAGAACTGTTTTTGCCCTAGATGCAATTAATTGGCCCTGAGCTTTCGGGAGAGCCAAGCAATTGAGCCATATCCTTCTGCGAAAACAGTCGAAACACAGGCACATCCATTGCTCGATGCTCGAGTACAAGAAGCGCATCGCGCACAGGGTACGCACCATCTAAACATCTAACAGCTGAAGCAGTCAATCGAAAGAAATCAAGACGAACTTTGAGCGTCTACCCGACAGATACTCAATCGAGTAAACGCTCGGGGGCTACTAACGAGGGGATGAGTCCTGCACCTATCGGGTGAGGCTACCCAATCCAAGGCCCAATACGTATGCCCGAAGGGAGATTCCATAGACAGTTCTAGAAGGCCCAATCAAGGCCCACCCGTAGAGCCTTGATAGTCAAGAAAGGAAACCTCTAACTGTCTTAAGGTTAGGGTTTGTATCCCCCTCGGGTGCGGTTTGAGACCTGGCGACCTATATAAGGCCAGGAGAACCACCGAGAGGGGGACCAAGCCACATCACACCACCAAAGCCTTGAGATTGAGATCCAACTCTCTACTCAAGCACCCCCATTGTAACCGGTCTATTGCTAATACAGATCGATAGAAGCGGGAGTAAGGGTTTTACCTCTACGAGGGCCCCGAACCTGGGTAAATCGTGCCCCCTTGTTTGCCGACGATCGTCACCAGCGCCTACACGTTCTCCTAATCGAAACCCTATCGGTTCACCCGAGGGACTTGTTGAGATGCATATTCGACAATGACATGCAGATTACTATGCTATTTAGTGTGGGCATTACAAAAAGATACATAGACCGACATCCATCTGTATCTATGACTAGTAATCCACCCTCGGCTTATCATCCGAACCCCCTCAGGTATTAAGTTGCAAGCAACAGATAATTGCATTAAACAAAGTGTGCAATGTAAGCAATGATTATGCACGCGGGCACTCTCACCGCTGTTTTCTCTCTAATGGCAACAACACATCCTCCCCCTTCACGTTTCTGTCACTCGAGCAAGGCAACAAGGAGGCATGAACCCACTATCGAGCATAAATACTCCCTCTTGGAGTCACTAGCGACTACTTGACCAGAATAACCACTAGCAATGGAGAGCATGCAAGATCACAAATAACATATGCAAATAAAGAGTATAATCAACTTGGCATAAGGTCAATATTCATCGGATCCCAGCAAACACAGCACAGAGAATTACATAAGATCAATCTCGATCATGATAGGCAGCTCACGAGATCTAACCATGGAGGCATATGAGGAGAAGACAACCATCGAGCTACAGCTACGAACCCGTAGTCCAAGGATGAACTACTCACGCATCACTCCGGAGGTAGGCATGGTGATGAAGAGGCCTCCGGTGATGATCTCCTCTCCGACAGGGTGCCAGAAACAGCTTCAGAACCCCCCTGATCTGGGGTTGACGGTGACGACGGCTGCGGAACTTTTTCGGGGATTTTGATCAGGTGTATAGGGTTTTCCATCCGGGGGCTTAAATAGGCGAAAGGGCGAAGGCGGTGGTGCTGCAGGGGGCCCACACCTATAGCTGGCGCGGCCAGGGGCACGCCACCCTATGGTGTGGCCCCCCTGCTGCCCCTCTTCAGCTCCTCTTCGGTCTTCTGGATGCTTCCGGGGAAAATAGGACTTCCGGGCTTCGAATTTTCCAATTCCGAGAATATTTCCAGAACAACTTTTCTGAAACTAAAAAACAGCAGAAAATAGGGAACTGGCTCTGTGGCATCTTGTTAATAGGTTAGTCAGCAAAATCGATAAAAATGACATAAAGAAGGGAGAAAACATGTAGAAACTGGCATAATATCATCATGGAGCATCATAAATTAGGGATACGTTTATGACGTATGAAGCCCTGACCAGATCGGGTACATCCTCGACACCCACGCCGGGAAGAAGCTGGACCCGCTGGACCACTACCGCAAGGACAGGAACCAAGCCGACATCGGCCAGGTGACTATGCCAGTTGCGACCTCCTCAAGCACTCTCGCGCATAAGATACACTCCCCACGATCTGCTGCCGAAGATGCCGAGATCACTTCTCGGGTAAGTGACTTTTTACTTTTCCGGTCTTTCCGAGATTACATATTGCAAACCCAAGATAGATATATACCATCCAGTATCCGAGATTTGGGCCGAGTAGGCATCACTCGACCGTGTTGGGGGTTACTCGGGTCGAATGTTGAAACACATTATTCATTTGCTTCTTTCCAGGTTTGCACAGAGGCTCGGACCAAACTGTACCAGAGGCTCATCTAGACCCACCGCGATCTCTATGAGCACAACCATCGTCTCCAGGAGCAGCTCAGAGGCAAAGGTACCATTTTCTAACACCGATATATCGTGTATGCTTTTCACTGCATCGATTTTCTAACTCGCGTTCTTTTTACCTTCAATCAGCTGTGATAGAGGAGCAGCTGATGGGATCTGTCACCAAGATCTCGCAGCTCGAGAGTGAGCTCCCTACTCTTCATTTTGTGTTTTTCACTCATACGCTTGGTTGCTCTCTAACACTTTTGTTTCTGTGCAGGTGATCTCAAGGGTCTCCAGGCCGAGCACCAGGATTGTGCCACTCTCGCTGACTCGGCCCAGTCCAAGTTCTCGTCCCTCGAGAGTAAGTTGTTCTCCTTTTCTTGCATCTTCGTATTGTGATCTTGATCACTTGATAATCTTGTTTTCTCTGTACAGAGGAACACAAGGACTTCGCAGCCCAGCATCAGAGCTGCCTCACCATGGAAGAAACTGCACTTCAGCTCTCAGATTGTGAGGCCAAGTTCAAGGACGAGCTCCAGTCCGACACGGCCGAGGTAACTCGGCTAAAATTAGAGCTTGCTGAGATGCAGAAGCTAAAGGCCGAGGCAGAGAAAGCCAAGGTTGAGTTGGAGAAGGATGATGCTACCGAGAAGGCCCGTCAGGAAGTAGAGATCTGGAACCTCAAGGACCAGAACACCGAGATTGAGACCAGGGCCAACTCTCTGCAAACTCAGCTGGACAAGGCAAACTCAGATGCTTATAAGTGGCTGACCAAGCTTGCCCAGCTAAACCTGGACCTGAAAAGTATGCCCCTTTTCTTCTCTATTTCCTCTGGTTTTTTATCTGATCCACCGTACTGATGTTGATTAACTTGGACAGCTTATCTTACAGGAACCTTCCTCCTCTCGGAAATTGGCGCCGAGAAAGCCATACAGAAAACCCGAGAAAGGAGAGCTCAAGATAGGGAGATTCTCTCGGAGAGGCCCAATGCCGAGGACCTCTTGGCGGCCATCAAGGCCCGAGTCACACCGCTCAAATCCATTGGAGCTGATCTCCTATCAAGTGCCATCCGTGTGTACAAGGACTTTTGGCCGGGTATGGAGGTCCCAGGGTCAATTGAAGAGCTGGCCAAGTGCCTCAAGAAGACCAAGGACCATCTCCGGGAGTGGCGTGCTTCTGCTGCACGCGCTGGCGCATATGAAACCTTGCAGTTCGTGCTGTCTTGGTACGAGTCCATCGATCTCGAGGTGCTCGAAACCATGCAAACCAAGTCCAAGTGGTCCATGGATGAGGGTCACGTTCAGCGTTGCTAGGAAACCGCATTCCGACTTGCCAACTATGCGGAGACCAAGGGCTTCATCGAGCCCCCCCAGCCGAGCCAAAGACCAGGGACGAGGAGGAAGAGGACTTCGAGGATGAGGGCGGCGAGGCTGAAGGAGAGGCTGATGGAGGAAGGCTTCGAGGAAGTTAACGAGGTGATCGAGGCCTAGGCCAACCCGGCCACCATCACCGAGACGACCATGACCGAGACTCCAGCTGCTGAGACCACTGCCACCGAGACGGTCCTCGCCAAGACTGCCACCGAGTCCACCATCCCGGCAGGGACATATCCTGCCTCCATTCCTTCGGTTGCGGCCTAATGCTCATCAAGCACTCTTTAAATTTGTCAGATCCCCGGTATGCCAGGTGAAGATGTAATGAACAAGTTTATCTTTTTCCACTTTGCTTTTAATTTAGTCTGCGTAAGACTGACTAAATGCTGAATTGCTTTAAGTCGAGTCCCCGAGTTTGTTTTCTTATCCACTCGGCTTTTTTCTTCTCTGCTCTTGCCTACCACTTGTGGTTTTCTGACAGTCGAGTGGCGAGATTTCGAAAAACAAGTTTACAATATTGACAACTCCGAGATAGGAATTAAAACTGTCCAACACTTAGCCAAAGAGGAAAAAATAACAACTTATGTCGGTTCGCTAACTGTTCCTTTCCTTAGTAGTTTTTCATGTGATCATTGTCCCTTAGCTTGTTCTCTTTCTTGCCATTAAGTTGGGTTTCGGACAGCAGCAAAGTCAAAGAGTTGGCCCTTAGGTTTAAGCACACTACTAGACCGACATACGAAATTCCGAGATGACCAACCAACACAAAAGAGTAAAAAAGTAAGTACACACAGCAAGTTAGGCACAGGCAGTTCCCAGGTTTCTTCTCAGGGTGCCGACATAATTTTAACTCGGCAAGGCGATACATACAATACATTTTCCGGAATGAAAATGACGAAGTAGAGCTACATTCTAGGGGCGCTTAGTTTCTTCTCCGGACATATCCATCTTGTTCTTCTCTTGTTCCTGAGCATCAATGAGATAGTACGCATCATTGTGCAGAGCCTTGCTTCCAATGAATAGCCCTTCCCATAGAGGGGACAACTTGTGCATCCCGGCTGTGCGCTTCACAACCTTAAGAACTAGATCTCCTTCTCGGAACACCTGTGGGTTTACTTTCTAGCTATGATAGCGCCTCAGATTCTGTTGATATACAGCTGATCTCGACAGAGTTAATTCTCTTGCTTCTTCTAGCAAATCAACATCATCTTCTCGGGCTTCTTTCGCCTCTGCCTCTGTATAGAGGCTCACCCTCGGGGAGTCATGTTCTATGTCAGTTGGAAACACGGCCTCTGCTCCATACACGAGGAAGAATGACATGTATCCGGTAGATTGGTTAGGGGTAGTCCTTAGAATCCACAACACCGTTGGTAGCTCATCCAGCCAACAACCCGGGGTTCGCTGTAATGGCTCAATCAACCAAGGTTTTATCCTGGATAGAACCATGATATTGGCTCTTTCAACTTGCCCATTTGATTATGGATGCACGAATGACTCAATGTCTAGTCGGATCCTCTTCTCCTTGCAGAACCGAGCAAAAGCTCCCTCGGCGATATTTGTGCCATTATCCAAGATGATCCCATGTGGATAGCCATATCTTAGGATAATATCCTTCAGAAAGGTCACAACCATGTGCCCATCACACTTCCGGATTGTCTTCACCTCAACCCACTTGGTAAACTTGTCCACCATGACCAAGATGTGGGTCATGTTGCCCCGAGCTGGCTTGAAAGGCTCCATTATGTCCAAGCACCATACTGCAAATGGCCAAGTGATATGAATGGTCTTGAGCTCGGAGGCTGGCATATGGATCTTGCTGGCGTACCTCTGGCACCCATTGCACTTCCTTACTAAATTTTCTCCTTGTTGTAAGGCAGTGAGCCAAAAGAAGCCATGCCGAAATGCTTTCTTCACCAACGCCCGAGATGAGGCATGGTGCCCACATTCTCCCTGATGTATCTGTCGGAGAATTTCTTCCCCCTCTTCTGGTTCAACACAGTGTTGGAGCACTCCTGTGGTACTTATCTTGTGCAGTTCTTTGTTGATGATAGTATAGCCCTTGGATCTTCTACGTATCTGATTGGCCGAGATCTCATCACTCGGCAGAGTACCATTTGTCAGGTAGGACATTATTAGTTGGTCCCATCCGGGTATCAGTCGGAGAGGAAAGACAGGTTTATCAATCTCCATAGGCTCAGCCGACATGATATACTCCGACATAGGAACGAGACCCCGAGTCCCCGGGTTCTGCAAGGCAGTCCCCGGGTTAAGGGAGGCAGTCCCCGAGACGAGGAAGGAAGTCCCCGAGATGAGGAAGGAATTCCCCGAGTTCTCCATGATGCACCCCACATCTATCTCCATTGGAACAACTTCTGGTTCTGGATTGGACGGGACAAAGATGAATCTGACTCGGGCGACAGCTTGATGGATGGCTTCCGGAGATGCTTCAGAGAAATTCCTGCTGGGATGGCCTGCCGAGATGAGCCCAGCTTGGACAGTGCATAAAAAGCTTCATTTTCAGCTCGGTGTATATGGTGAAATTCACACCCATCAAAGTATCTGGAGATATTCTGGACAAGGAACCGATATGATGCCATGTTAGCATCCAATGCATCCCAGGTACTAGAAGCTTGCTGAACCACTAAGTCCGAATCACCATAGCATATAATCCGGTGGATGCCAATCTCTTTGGCCACTTTCAGTCCATGGACCAAGGCCTCATACTTGGCCACATTATTGGATGCCGCAAAATGGATCTGCGGGACATATTTGAGATGATAATTCTTGGGTGATATGAGCACAACACCAACACCGAGACTTCTTTCACCTTGGAGCCATCAAAATGCATTCTCCAGAAATTGGATTTCGGTAGTGGGGGCTCATATTGCATCTCGGCCCAATCAACAAAGAAATCCGCCAGTGCCTGATTCTTGATGGCTTCTATTCTAGCACACACTAGGGTATAAGAAGCTAACTCATTGTCCCATTTAGCTACTCGGCCACTTGCATGTTCGTTGCTCATGATCTCTGAGATGGGGGCAGTACTCACTATCGTCGTTGGATATTCCTCGAAATAGTGCTTGAGCTTCTTGGCAGCCATATAGACTCCATATGTCATCTTCTGGTAGTGGGGGTAATTTTGCTTCGAGTTGGAGATCACCTCACTGAGATAGTATACTGGCCTCTGCACAGATTTTCCTTCTTCTCGTTCCACTACCACCACCACACTGACAACTCGGTTGGTAGCTGCAGTATAGAGAAACATGGGCTCTTTGGGCAGTGGAGATGCCAATATGGGAGCACTACCCAACATTGTTTTCAGATCTCGGAAAGCCGCATCAGCTTGCATGGTCCAGACAAACTTGTCACTCTTTTTCATCAACTGGTACAGAGGCAAAGCCTTCTCCCCCATTCTCCCAATGAACCAACTAAGGGATGCCATGCAAGTAGTGAATTTTTGCAAATCTTTCAGGGATCTCGGTAGAGACATGTTCTCAATTGCTCTTATCTTGGAGGGGTTGGCCTCGATACCTCGGCTGGATACGAGGAAACCGAGTAAATTTCCTGCCAGAACACCGAAAGTGCACTTGGTTGGGTTCAGCTTCATCCGATACTTTCGCAGGTTTGCGAATGTTTCTCAGATATCATCTAGGAGAGTATGCTTCTTTTGCGAATGTTTCTCGGATATCATCTAGGAGAGTGTGCTTCTCTTTGGTTTTGATGATGATGTCATCCACATAGACCTGTACATTTTTACCAATCTTCTCGTGCAAACATTTCTACAAACATCTCTGGTATGTAGCACTAGCATTTCTCAAACCGAAACACATGACACGATAGCAATAAGCCCCATACAGGGTAATAAAGGCAGTCTTTATTTGATCAGCTGGGTTGAAAGGTATCTGGTGGAAACCAGAGTAAGCATCTATGAATGACAACAGCTCACACCCGGGCATGGAATCGATCACTTGATCTATTCGGGGCAGCGGGAATGGATCTTTCGGACACACCTTGTTCAGGTAGGTGTAATCAACACACATGCGCCACACTACAACAACCATCGGGTCATCCTTCTTCTTCTCTACCAGGACCGGGTTAGCCAACTAGTCCGGGTGCAGCATCTCCATGATGAATCCACTTGCCAACAGCCTCGTGATCTCGTTACCTATGGCTTTTCTTCTCTCTGCAGCAAAGCGCCAAAGAGCTTGCTTCACCGGCTTAGAATGCGGTCTCACATGCAAAGAGTGCTCAACCAACTCCCTCGGGACACCTGGCAGGTCCTGATTCGACCATGCAAGAACATCCCGATTCTCACGGAGGAAGTGGATGAGCTCGCTTTCCTATTTCTCCCCCAACCCGGCACCAATGATGGCCTCACGCTCGGGGAACTCGGGGTTGATCTGCACCTTCTTGATCTCCTTGGAGGCTTGGAATGTGGCGCTCTGGTGAGGGTTGGTCATCCCGGGCATACCGAGTTGAGTTTCTTGAGTCATATCCACCACCTCATGGATCTTATTCTTCTCGGCGGCAATGATCAGGGACTCAGCCAACCAGGATCCAGCAGAAGCACATTCCAGAGAACGCTTGTAATCACCCGAGATGGTGATGATGCCATTGGGACACAGAAGGTTTATCTTCAGACAGGCCACATGAGTTGAGGCCATGAACTTGGACAGTGCTGGCCTGCCGAGTAGAGCATGATAAGGAATCTGAAGATCAACCACCTCGAACTGCAAGCTCTCGGTACGACAGTTATCTCGGGTACCAAACAACACATCAACCCACACTTTTCCCATAGGAGCACAAGATACTCCCGGCACAATACCATGGAAGGTAGTCCGTCTAGGCTTGATCTCGGGGCCCATGAATGTCGGGTCCAGCACTAGAGAATAACCACCCGTGTTAGGCATGATCCAGGGATGATCCGCTCAAGACCAAGTGATCTCCTAGTCAGACCAGTACATGTATTCCGACACAGCCGGCATCACATCATTAACTTCCATCGCGCGCCTGTGTAGACTCTACTTGTCATCTGGTTCAGTGATAAACACCATGTAGCTATGATGGTCCTCTCGGTAATCATTTCATCCTCTGCCACCGGCATTGTTGTTGTAGTTGTTGTTGCGGTCGTTGTTGTTGTTGTAGTTTTTGGCTCCCTGGGAAACTTGACTCACATTCTCGGGCCTCCTCTGGTTCTCTGCGGGCCTCAGGGTTGCTGCTCTGATGGGCTGAATGTCCGAACCCGAGAGCAGCAGAGGTGGAGGAAGAGGCAATTGGCCAAAGGCTTTGCTCTTGATCCGGTCCCACTAGCTGCACTGCCGGGTAGTGTGGTTAGCCGGCCTACTCGGATGCCGAGTGTGGTAGCTGCATGGCCCATCCCTCATTGCCTCAAAGGTGAACCTCTGCTGGTCATCCCCAAGCTTCTTCTGATCTGTCCATTGCCTCTTGATGTTCTGGTTTTGCCCATACTGGGCCCAGTGTTCTTCTTCCTTTGGCTGCTGCCGGCATCAGGTTGATCCGGATCAACCGCAGCTACATGGTTTGAGCCATAGCAGATGTCCGTCATGTCATCTCTTCTCTTGTTCCGGAAGTCATGGCGGTCATTCTGCCTGGAGGATCCGGCACCATCATTACTGTGATACCTTCTGCTCGGCTCAACCGAGTTCAGCAGAGGTTGTGTCGGATCACCCAGTGCATACATGTCAGCAATCTTGATGGTCTCAGCCAAAGTGTCTGGCATCTCCCTCTGCAACTTCTGCCAAAACATGCTTCCATGCCTGCACTCTTATGCAAACCAGGCAATGGCTTGGGACTCATTCACCCCAGGTGTTCCTCAAAGTGCTCCACCAAGTAAGATAATCTCGACCGGTGTCCTCTTCTCTCTGCTTGCACATGGCGAGTTGTCGTGGACAATTTGGTCTCTGGTATGTACTGGTGAAATTGCTGATGAAGGCTTCCGAGAAGTCTAGCCGGCAATCAATGTTGTTTCTCGGCAAGTTATTCAGCCAGATCCTGTCTGGGCCCTCCAACACCTGAGGCACATATCTCACTGATACGTCATAAACGTATCCTTAATTTCTGATGTTCCATGTTGTTTCCTACATATTTTCTATACACTTTATGTCATTTTAATCGATTTTCCGGACTAAACTATTGACAAGATGCCAAAAAGTCAGTTCCCTATTTTCTGTTGTTTTTAGTTTCAGAAAAGTTGTTCTGCAAATATTCTCGGAATTGAAAAATTCGAAGTCTATAAGTCTTAGAATTCACGAAGGTTCCACGGAGTCCCAAAGAGGCCCGGAGGGGGGCCACACCATAGGGCGGCGCCCTCCCCCCGGCCGCGCCGAGGGGTGGTGTGGGCCCCTCGGGCCTCCACCGCCTTCGCCCTTTCGCATATTTATACTCCCCGATATGTCAGCCCTAAAAAGATACCACTTTGTCCTAAGAAACACCCAAGGCCACCGTCATCGTCATCCCGAGATCGGGAGGGTTCTGGAGCTCTCCCCGGCACCCTGCCGGGAGGGGAATTCATCACCGGAGGGGTCTACACCACCATTCCCTCCTCCGAAGTGATGCGTGAGTAGTTCATCCCTGGACTACGGATCCATAGTAGTAGCTATATGGATGTTTTCTCCACTTTGTACCTCATGTTTAGATCTCGTGAGCTGCCCTACATGATCGAGATCATCTTTATGTAATTCTACATGTTGTGTTTGCTGGGATCTGTTGAATGTTCAATGCTATGTCTTTTGATTATCAACCTATCATGTTATCTTCATGCATATGTTATTTATGATCTTACATGCTCTCCATTATTAGTAGATGCTCTGGCCAAGTAGATGCTAGTAACTCCAAGAGGGAGTATTTATGATCGATAATGGGTTCATGCCTCCTTTTGCATCTGTGCTCGAGTGATAGAAATGTGACGGATGGAGGATGTGTTGTTGCCATTAGGGAGAAAACAACGGTGTTTACCTAGTTTACATTTTTTACATTACACACTTTGCTTGCTGTGATAATCTGTTGCTTGCAACTTAATACCCAACGTTTGTTTGGATGATATTCAGAGGGTGGATTATTAGTCATAGATGCGGTTGGATGACGGTCTATGCTTTTTGTTGTAATGCCCGCATGAATCACATAGTAATCTTTATGGCTTGCATATTGATGGCTCCCAAGTGCAGGAGATCAATCGTAGTCTTCGATGGGAAGTATTACCCAAATTTGTAGTTTGACTCAGTGGGAACACAAGAATACCGGTGAGACTTTAGCAATTGGGACGTCACTCCCAACCACACCTGTGTATCAACAAACTTGCAGCGAGAGTGGTGAGTGTAATAATGCAGTGAAAGTAAACAAATAGAAAGTAAATGGAGAGCAAGTGTTTTCCCAGTTTTCACCGAAAAAGAGTGAAAGTAAACCAGAGACTAAAATGCAGGCATGAGGTGACAGCGGGGTGTTGCACGGATAAGATTGATCATGTAATAATGTTTTGCTAGCAGCGGGGCCTTTCTCTATCTCAGTTTTATGTAGGTGTGTGTTCCGTAAATTATTGTGCGTACTAACCAAGAGAATTTTCACAAAGCCTATTGTCCTACCTGCCCATTTCACCGGGGCCAATTTGGAACTACAGGTAATTAAGGTCTACCGTTTCGAATAGTCCGGACCAACGCATTAACACTCCATGAACACACATAATCCTCAAACTAGAACATATCCCCCTTGTTTTCCCTAGCTGTCACTTTAGGGTTCGCAGGTTCAACATAATAGCAGGTAATACACATTGCAGATAGATACCAAACTCAAATATATGATGTAGCAATGTAAGTTCAGTACTGAAATCATGCCACTTGGGCCCTAGTAACAAGCATTAAGCCTAGCAATAGTGCATCAACATAAGACATAAGAATTCTCAAGACAAACCCCTAGATCCCGCATACCGGGTAGCAATTGCATGATCAATCTCATCCAAAACCCCTCACACCTCACATGTCTACAGCAACTACTCACACATGGAGGGGGTGATGGAGCTCATGGTTGATGGAGATGATGGTGGTGATGATGATGGTGACGAAGCCCCTCGAATTCCACCTCCGGGGGTGAAATCCCGGATCAATCTGACTCCGAAATCGAAGATCGTGGTGGCGGCGGCGCTCCGTTTCGCGAACAGCCCTTCCCTTTGAGACCCGTCAGTTTCTCGTATATATGGAGGGGTACGTCGAAGACCTAGCCGGAGTGGGTCATCTGGGCCCAAAAGGGGTGACCCCACGCGGCCAAGGAATCTGGCCGCGTGTGGGGCCCCCTTTTGGCCCTCGGGTGCCCCCCCGGCCCCATCTGGTGCTCATTCCCCTTCTTTTCCATAAAAATTTACGTGGTTTTCGTCCCCTGTGAAAAGTCCTGCGAAAATAGACGGAAAGAAGACTTTTTCTAAAAACAGCGTCAGATTCTGCAGATTTATTCAATTATGGGGGGACTCCGGAGAGAAATATGATGCAAAGTGCTTGGAAAAGTAGATGCATTTTGGGTGCATCAACTCCCCCAAGCTTAGCTCGTTGTTTGTCCTCGAACAACTCAAACGCAGTGCAGAAGCGATAAAAACTTTGGCAAGAACTTTGCATTGCATATGCATCATCAATTAATACTAGCAAATACTCAAGACATGATTCCTGTAACAAGTAGCAAAATACTAGCAAGTGTGCATCTACTCAGTGTTGAAGCATATATACTTGTTGCAATAGAAATAACATGAAGTGTTAATACTTGAATGAGTTTGCTCAATTGTAGACATAAACAAAGGCTTGTGCATCGCTGATGATTGAATCATATCAAGATTTTTGAGATCTCTGATTCTTTCATATGTGGACAAGTAAAATCATTGTGCTTACTACCTTGCTCTCAGTTTTGCTAAAGCATTAATTTTTCATTTTGATTCTTATGCTTGACAAACTACAAGTTGAAAGCCTCATGCCCCTTAAAAGCGAAGTCCCGCACCATGATTAATCAACTCTAGATTCCTAATAAGCCTTGTACAATCATTGTAAGTATTAATGACATCATAGAGAGCAGCAATTGGGGTACCTCCTGCCCCATGACATGGAAACCAGCCCATGTCAAAATGGCAAGACAAACAAATGGAATGGACTCATTATCCTTTTTATTTCATTCACTATATGCATAGCTTCTTATTTTATTATAGGATATGTTGCGGATTCCATTCTAGCTATAAGTAAATTTCCACCATGATATCGCATGGCTTGGGTTAGCGGCCCAATGCGTCTCTCTAATCATATATACTTACTCATCAAGACTTACTATTCCTCTACCTCATTTCGGCATGATAGGCATCCACAGTTAAAAGAACATGATATCAACTTGAATATAGAATTCTTAGTGCAGCGTTGAAAGTTTTCCATGTGATACACATTTAGACTAACCCCCAACCATAAGTTCGTCAAGCATAAGACTCCACTTTTATCATTCATGAAATTTTCTCTTTTAATTCTTTCCTTGGTTGGCAAGTTCAAGTAAGCACAATGGGATGCGTAAACCTTTGCTTAAGGCTACAATTATTCAATCCATCAGCCAAGTAATGACACTAAACAATATTTCAGTTGCATCAGAATATATTCTACTAAACCACGGAGAAGATAAACAATGGCTATTATGTCACTAAGTGTTAAGGGAATCATAAGGTGTGCATTTGCTGTTATTAAGAAGCATACATAAGCACGACAAAGGTGTCATACCTTTCATCCCTTCAAGCACATTATCATATCATTGTTGTTCTCCTCTCCCCACTTGAACTGCTCAATAAAAACTCAAATCTTGCTATAAAAAGTTACTGCATTCAGCAATTTGTTTACCTACCTAAACACCTCAAAAGTTTCTCATGTTTTACAGAGGTGAAGGCCATAAAAAGTTGCAGTAGTGATGAAATTTTCAGCTCAAACGGAGTCACGAGTAAAGATTAAAGCATATAACAGTGAACATATTTCAGCAATTCCTACAGCTCCGTATTTATACTAAACTCAAGAAAAAAAATCTTTTTGTGGTTTTTGATTTTTAGAAACATAATGTAAATAACCAGAAGTAAACTAGCTAACAAATAACAAAAATATTTTTGTGTTTTTCAGATTTAAAGAACATAAAACAACAAATAACATGCAAGTGATATAACACAACAAATGAGGAGGGAGAGAAATACTCCCCCAAGCTTGTGATCAAGCTAGCATCCTGGGTGGTAATCTTGTCCACCACTCGACGAACCTCCCTGGAAGAAGGATGGATCCTGCCATGCCTGTGCTCTAAGGTGTGGTTCAGGGAAGCCCCAGGGATATTCCATAGGCGCCTGGTATTGGGGCTCCTCCTGTTGTTGCTCTTCTTGTTGTGGCTCTTCTTGCACAGTCCACTTTGTCTCCCTGTCAAACAAGTCAGCACAAGGGAGCCTAACAGACACAATGTTCCCATTAGAATCCTTATAGCAATATGAAAAATATTCTTTCTCAGCCCTGCTCATATCCATGCGAAAAAGTAAACCAAAATCCAGCAGTCGAGACTCATTTGCCATGGTACCCAAGTTATCATTAAAACCTTGTTCTGCCATAATGTATTCATGGATTAAAGTGGCAGTGGAACCAACATATAAAGGAGTTTTATCCGTGCCATTCCTACTCACAGCTAAATGCAAAGTTCTAGCAAGTATGGTTCCCAGGTTATATATAGGTGTTGTATTTTCCATTGCACATTTTAATAAATAGATCATAGGACCAGTGCAAGCAGAAGTGTTATCCCTAGCAAGGAATCCTCTAGCAAGAAACAATGCAAAATATCTAAGGCCCGGGTGTTGGATACATGTGAGCTTGCCTCTATTCATTCTTTCAGGAATATTTTTAGCAATGCTACGCCAGAATGTGACAAGTTCTTCTCTAGAATCAGCATATGTTTCATCCCATAACCCCGTAGTTGGTACACGTATAGCCTTACAGAATTCCTCTAATGACATGACTAAACGCTGCCCCCTCATTGTAAATTTAATGACAAAAGTAGCTGGAGGAGGGTTCTTAGACTTACTTTTCCGGTGCACCACCGATCCCTCAAACCTGAATGTAGAGAGGAATTCTCTCGAGAGTTCCACATATGTGTTGCGTGGATGGCGTGAGAACTCAAGCAGCCCCGTAGTTGCAGCAAAGGCTTGGAAATCTTCAGCAATCCCCCAATATTCAAGAACTTCGGGGTCTTGCCATCTTGTGGTATGGACACGCAGATTTTCACCTGCAAAAACCAATTCATCCTCCCATAACTGATTATCATCATGATTGTTGGAGACCCTTGATTCTCTTCTCCTTGTCCTTGAGGACATCCCAAGCAATGCCTTTCCCTTGTTCAGCATGTTACCTTGCTTTACCAAAATAAAATTCAACAAAAATTAAATTGTATCACTCTAAAACATTGCTAAGGCATCCATAACTAGTCCTCTAATCAATATCATGCATCCATATCAACTAGAAAACTTAAATTCATGGAGTTCTTAGACATAATAGGTGACACCTAGTGCAGCAAAATACTTCATACACAAAGCATGGGAGCAAAAAGTAATTGGATGAGTGAAGGAGTTACATACCAAGGAGTGATTCCATCAAACAGATTTGAAAAATCTGCCTCAAATGTGGAGATCGAGGATTGACGGAGAAACGGAGCACGGGAAAAATGGAGGAGATGAACTGGGGTTGGTTTTCGGTCGAAAGGAAGCAGATGAGCATTGGATGGGCCCCAGCATCCACTTGTGGCCAAAAATGGGGTATCCCACGCGGCCAAGGAATCTGGCCGCGTGGAGGTACCTATTTTGGCCCCTGGTGGCCTGCTGGTGCTCCCCCACTGGCTGCTGGTCCCTTCGGGCAAAAAACTGACCCCCTAATTTTTCTGGAATTTTACGTGAAACTTTTCTACAGAGAATTTCTAAAACTTCATATTCTGTGATTTCTGATTCTAAATTTTTTAATACTATGTCTATGTCTCACAATTTTAAAGCAAATAACATAAAAAATGCAATTTAAATGTTTGTGAATCATGCCTTTATCATTTCCACATTAGTAATGAGGTTGATCAGGTCTCATTAGCAACATGTAAACAATATAGCTCATGATTCTTATTATTACTTATTATAAAACAATAAATCAAGTTACCTCATATTTGATTGGAATGGTCCCAATCATCAATATTTCATACCTTGGTGCTGGAGGTGGTATAGGTATTTCAATGCTACCAATCTTAATGGAATTTATTTGTATAGCATTCACACTTGTGCTCATACTTGTAACATGTTTCTTCTTGGGAAAATAAATAGTGTGCTCTTTGCCTTTAACATTAAATGTCACTTTGCTCTCAGTGCAATTTATCACAACTCCTGCAGTATTCAAAAAAGGTCTACCAAGAATAATAGATAGATTATCATCTTCAGGCATTTCTAATATAACAAAATCAGTAGGTATCAACTCATTAGCAATAGAGATGGGAACATCCTCACATATTCCTATAGGTACAGCAGTTGTTTTATCAGCCATTTGTAAAGATATTTCTGTTGGAACTAGTTTGTTCAAATTAAGCTTCTTATATAGTGAGAAAGGCATAACACTAACACCAGCTCCTAAATCACATAATGCATATTTCACATAGGCTTCTTTAATTTTGCAAGGAATAGTAGGAATACCAGGATCTCCACGTTTTTTAGGCAATTTTCCTTTAAATGAATAATCAGCAAGCATAGCAGTAATAGCATCAGTAGGTATCTTTCTTTTATTAGTGACAATATCTTTCATGTATTTTGAATATGGAGGATTCTTAATAGCATCAATAAGTGGAATCTCTAATTTTATATTCTTAATCATATCATAAAATTGCCCATACCTCTCTTCATCTTTTGTTTTTGATACCACTTGGGGATATGGAATGGGTCTTTGTACCCATGGATCCCTTTCTTTACCTTTATCTTTATCTTTATTTGGTTTCTTCTTCTTCTTGGTCTTCTCAATAGGAGGCTAAGGATCCTCCTTACCAGCAGCTTCTTCATTATTATCATCATGTTGTTCAATATCAGGTGGAGATGATTCTTCTTATTCATTATTATCATCCTCAGTTTCAACATCAGAAATAGAAATATCCTTGTCTTGCTCATTGGAGTCATCATCATGCTCATTTTCATTGGGAGATTTTCCTGCAAAAGATTTATCTTTAAGAGCAACTTGCTCTTTTCTTTTAGGATGATCATCAGGATAATCAGGATCCTGGGTGCTTGCACCTCCCCTTGTATTAACTCCACGTAATTGTTTTTGTTTATTAAGATTTTCATACAATTGATTATGTAAAGAAATCATTTGCTCAACTTGATTGTTCATCATTTCACAATGTTTAACAATTCTTTTAACTTCCCCTACACTAGCATTTAAATTTTCACGGAGGAAATTAATTTTATGATGGTTTTCCATGATAGTCATTCTAATTTTACGCTCCTCAGGATTATCATGATAAGCAAAATTGTTAACATAAGAGACATCAACAGGAGGTGTTACCTCCTCATTACCTTCCATAGGGAGTATAGAGTTCACTTGAATTGGAAAGCATGGTTCATCAGTAGGAAGTTTAATACCCATTTTAGATAATTCCTTGAGATGAGAGGTTTTAATTCCCTTCTCTTTAATATCCTTGGAAGCTTCAGCCATTGTTTCTTGGTTCAATTCGAGTATACCTCCTTTCTTCTCTGGGAGTGTCTCATTTTTATCTATCTCCTCAATGTTCCAATCAGCTTCATTCTCGAGAATAGACTCCAGTAATTCAATTGCTTCATCAACACTTCTGTCCCTAAAGATATTCCCTGCAATACTATCAAGGTAGTCTCTTGTTTCCCCCATTAGTCCATTATAGAATATATCAAGCAATTCATGAGGTTTAAAACCATGACCAGGACATTTCTTACACATTTTACCAAATCTCCCCCAAGCTTGGGGTAGACTCTCTTTCTTATCTTGTTTAAAATTGCCAATTTCAACAGTTAATGCATGTATCCTTTCAGCAGGAAAATATTTATTGAAAAACAGTTGCAAGCATTCTTCCTTACTAGTAATACATGCAGGTCCTAAACGATTATACCAAACTCTAGCATCTTCACCCAAAGAAAAAGGAAACAATTTTAAGAATAAATAATGTTAACTTATTTCATCATTTCCAAATGTAGTAGATAAAGCATGCAATTCGGCAATATGATCAAGAGGAGACTCCTCATCCTTTCCACAGAATCTAGACTTCTCAACTATCTCAATTATCTCAGGATTAACATTGAATTCATAATCTTTATCTCTAATTCTAATAGCTGGTCCACACAAATTCCTAGTAGCAGCAAAACAGTTTCCAAGAGATGCATCATCATAAATAGAGAGTTTATCTAGTTTTGTATAATCAGGTGATATAAAGGCCTCAATAAATGCTTCTTCTTCTTCAGAAGAGGCCCCATATTCATACTCTCTACGAGTCTCATTTCTTTCTAGCTCAAGTTCTACATTTTCATCTACTGAAGATTCAGGAATTTCAGTTGTTTCAGGTGTTTCATTTGCCTCAGGTATTTCAATAGTTTCAGGAATTTCAGAAGCTAGTTCTTTGTCTACATTATCAAGTGTTTGATCATTAGATGTACTAGTAGAAATTTTTGACAATGGTGATTTACCAGCTATTCCTTTCTTTTTCTTAGCAGCCAAAGTAGAAACAATATTAGGTAAAAAAATTGGTCTACTAGGCAAATCATTACCAGAACGAGTAGTCGAAGGCATTACCTCCTTCGAAGTGTCCTTTCCCTTTCCCATTGTAGGGAACAAGAAAGTGCAGCAAGTTGACAATAACAAGTGGTCTTACCAATAAAGCTAGGCTCCCCGGCAACGACACCAGAAAACACTCTTGATGGCTCCCAAGTGCAGGAGATCAATCGTAGTCTTCGATGGGAAGTATTACCCAAATTTGTAGTTCGACTCAGTGGGAACACAAGAATACCGGTGATACTTTAGCAATTGGGACGTCACTCCCAACCACACCTGTGTATCAACAAACTTGCAGCGAGAGTGGTGAGTGTAATAATGCAGTGAAAGTAAACAAATAGAAAGTAAATGGAGAGCAAGTGTTTTCCCAGTTTTCACCGGAAAAGAGTGAAAGTAAACCAGAGACTAAAATGCAGGCATGAGGTGATAGCGGGGTGTTGCACGGAAAAGATTGATCATGTAATAATGTTTTGCTAGCAGCGGGGCCTTTCTCTGTCTCAGTTTTATGTAGGTGTGTGTTCTGTAAATTATTGTGCGTACTAACCAAGAGAATTTGCACAAAGCCTATTGTCCTACCTGCCCATTTCACCGGGGCCAATTTGGAACTACAGTTAATTAAGGTCTACCCTTTCGAATAGCCTGGACCAACGCATTAACACTCCATGAACACACATAATCCTCAAACTAGAACATATCCCCCTTGTTTTCCCTAGCTGTCACTTTAGGGTTCGCAGGTTCAACATAATAGCAGGTAATACACATTGCAGATAGATACCAAACTCAAATATATGATGTAGCAATGTAAGTTCAGTACTGAAATCATGCCACATGGGCCCTAGTAACAAGCATTAAGCCTAGCAATAGTGCATCAACATAAGACATAAGAATTCTCAAGACAAACCCCTAGATCCCGCATACCGGGTAGCAATTACATGATCAATCTCATCCAAAACCCCTCACACCTCACATGCCTACAGAAACTACTCACACATGGAGGGGGTGATGGAGCTCATGGTTGATGGAGATGATGGTGGTGATGATGATGGTGACGAAGCCCCTCGAATTCCACCTCCGGGGGTGAAATCCCGGATCAATCTGACTCCGAAATCGAAGATCGTGGTGGCGGTGGCGCTCCGTTTCGCGAACAGCCCTCCCCTTCGAAACCCGTCAGTTTCTCGTATATATGGAGGGGTACGTCGAAGACCTAGCCGGAGTGGGCCATCTGGGCCCAAAAGGGGTGACCCCACGCGGCCAAGGAATCTGGCCGCGTGTGGGGCCCCTTTTGGCCCTCGGGTGGCCCCCCGGCCCCATCTGGTGCTCATTCCCCTTGTTTTCCATAAAAAGTTACGTGGTTTTCGTCCCCTGTGAAAAGTGCTGCGAAAATAGACGGAAAGAAGACTTTTGCTAAAAACAGCGTCAGATTCTGCAGATTTATTCAATTATTGGGGGGCTCCGGAGAGAAATACGATGCAAAGTGCTTGGAAAAGTAGATGCATTTTGGGTGCATCACATATGCACTACGGTGCAGCCTTCATTTCTGTCAATTTCCCAGCTGTAATTTGTTCACCACACATGTTATTTATCTTCCACGGAGAGACACCACTAAAGCATTGTGGACCCCAATCCATTTTCTCGTTCTGATAATACACACACTGCTTCCACTGCTTTCGCACTACTGCTACTATTTTCATACTATTTTCATATTATTTTCCACACCATACATTTAACCTCTTTGTTATCAGCAAAACCATACATTTTCATACCGCTTCGTTGGGGCAAAGTGAATTGTTTGTGTTGTGTAGGTTCCACGTTGCTGCTGAGCCGGTAGTGCGCCCTGCCATCTCAGCTGCATCAACCTTCTGAAGTTACTCCTTCCTCCTATTGGTCAATTAAACCTTGGTTTCTTCCTAAGGGAAACTTGCTGCTGCACTGTTCATACTTTCCTCTTGGGGTCTCCCAACGAACGTGTGTTCACACGCATCAGGCATATTTTCTGGCACCGTTGCCGGGGAGGAAGATAATTTATACAAGGGGAGTCTCTCACTTCCAATCTCTTTACTTTGTTTTGTTTTGCTTAGTTTATTTTGTCTTGTTTTCTTCTCTTTATCAAAAACACAAAAATATTAGTTCTTATTCTAGTTGTTATTTTTGCCTTATCATGCTTGCTATCAATGTTTGATGTCTTTGAAACTAGATCTTATTGGCAAAGTGGGTTCACAGATGAACAACAAAAATGTTACAAGGTACACCGCTGGTCACAAAAACGGATACACTTATAGGAGCAAATTAATAAATTATATGACTATGCTAAAACTTGTGCTCTACTTATAATGTTACTTATTGCTTTCATAAATCTCATTGCTATAGGAGGTATAAACACCTCCATTTTTAATGTGACTATAATTGATAATGTTATCATTTCTTCTTATGTTAAGGGAAATTATGAATTATATGATGTGGAACAAATTGAAGAATTTATTGCTTGGAAGGGTGCATTCGAAATTGCCTATTTACTTGAAAGTATTGATGATGCACCTTATAAATACGAGATTTATGCTATAATTGAATATTGCTTTGATAATTACAAGGATTGTAATTAATACATAATGGAATATCTTAATAGATGCTCTCCCCCAAAGGGAGAGACTAATGCCTTGCAGGAACCTATGAAAGAAGAAACTGCTGAATCTGGAAGCTCATTGGATGAAAACGAGGAGGAGAGTGATGATCAAGAGGAGGAAGAATGGAGCTACCCATGTCTACCTCCCAATGAGAGTAACTCTGTAACTCATACATTATTTGATGAAATTGATACTTGCTATACTTGTGACCTTGATACTACTATGAGTGGAACTTTTGAGAATGATATTGCTACTATTTTTTACGATAATCCATGCTACTTTGATAAATCCTATGAGAATCCTCTGTTTATTCCAACTATTGATATGCATGATAATGAGGAAGTTTGTTTAGAAAATTTATATGATAATGCTCTTGATGATGGTCCTATGTTACTTGATGTTATAAATTATAATCCTACTGAAAATAGGATTGCTATAATGAGTCCTATACCTTTTATGAGTGATCAATCATCTCGTTTTACTATTCCTAAAAGTGGGAAGAAAGAGGAGCTGATTTTAAATTTTGATCCCACTATTTTTTAGCTTGATATATGGATTCTGAGCTTTTAGACCATGTCAAACATGCTTTATGTGATAATTATGTTGTTGAGTTTGTTCATGATGCTACTGAAAATTATTATGAGAGAGGAAAATATGGTTGCAGGAATTTTCATGTTACTAAAAGACCTCTCTTTTTGTTGAAAGTTTTGAAGTTGCTCTTGTTCTACCATCCCATGATTTCTAGTTTGAGCTTCTTTAATTTATTCCTTTACAAGATTCCTATGCATAGGAACTGGGTTAGGCTTAAATTTGTTTTATAATTGCTTATTGATGCTCTCTTTTGCTTAATGTATATTTATTATGTGAGCATCTTCTTCACTTGAAAACACTTGATTCCACTTTTCTGGGCCTAGCTAAAAGGCGTGAAAGAAAAGCACGTCTTGGGAGATAACTCATGGTTTTATTTTTGCTTTGTTTTTCTCTGTCTTGTTTGAGTCAAGGGGTTGTATACTTATGTAGAAACTCCTTTGTATCTTTATTTTTATTGTTTTAGTTGTGCCAAGTAAAGTTTCTGACGAGAGTTGGAGATGGTTTTGGATTTCTGCACAAGTAACATATTTCTGCTGTCCATCGTAAAAAAATCGTATAATTCACAGGAAAATCAGAATGACCTAAAACTTCTTGTGCTTATTCCTGAGCTAATTCCGCAACTTTTTAGTTCTTTAAGTTTTTCGATCTGAGCAACATAAGTGCCCCCCAAAAAATTGTCTTTACAAACTGTTCTGTTTTGATAGATTCTGCCATTTTTCTTGCATTTGCTCTTTTACGATGCCAAGTGGATTTGTTTCCTTCACAAAACATCAGTGGCTGTAGCTAATGTTTATAAGTATCAATAATGCTTGTGTCCATGCAGAACATGTGAATTTAGATTGTGCACTAACCCTCTAATGCGAATTACATTGAGTGTGGCGTGAAGGAAGTTTTCAAGGGTAGAAGAGGGTGATATATGTGATCAAGAAGAGTGCAAGGTCAAATCTTGGGGATGCCCCCATGGTTCATCCAAGAAAATATTAATAAGACTCAATCATCTAAGCTTGGCGATAGCAAAGGCATCCCCTTCTTCATCAACAATCTATCAGGTCACTTCTAGTGAAACTATATTTTTGTTCGGTCACATCGTATGAAGTTTACTTGGAGCGTATGTTTGTTTTTCTTTTGTTTTATTTTTTTTCCTTGCTGCAATAATATAGTTGGACCCTATAATTCCTTGTTTGGGAGAAATCACGCTCCGCTTTTTTGTTTGAATACTCGTTATGCTCGTATTCTTAGTTTTTCTTCTAGCCGCTGCAAAAATTCATGTTTAGCTCTCGTTTTCTTTGCATCTCTTATTCAGAGATGTTAGTTTTAGTAGTGTTGTGTACTCTTTCTGTATAATTTAGAGATTTTTTGTTAAAGCATATTTTGTATGGTGCTTGTTGGGAAAAGAAACTGCTACTTGAAGTAGAATTTATAACGGTGCAAGTAGAAGCTTGTATAGACTGTGGCTAGACTTTTTCATATTATGCTAGATTTTATTTTAAATCTAAATCCTAGTGGTTATTTAGTATCATGATTAGTATCAAATAGCTGAGAGTGTTTAATGCGCCGTTGAAAGAATCATGAGTTTTTCTTGTCATATTGAAGCATAAATTTGTGGTGTTCTCCTTTGAATGTTTTATTTGGTTGACTTGGCGCATGCTCACACCATGTTTATGATTATGAACCAGTCACTTTAAGCATGTATGATCATTTAGTTTTTGAACTTGTGGTACCACTTATTCTTTGATTAATGATGTTTATGTCTCTATGCATGATTATGGCTCTTATGCTCTCTTGATTTGTCGCTCCCAGTCTTTTGCTAGCCTCCACCTGTACTAAGTATGAGCTCTACTCGTGCATCTAAGTCCCAAAAACCAAAGTTTGCCAAATGTGTCCACCATACCTACCTACATGTGGTATTTAAACCCCACTCAAAAGTAAATTGCTCATGTGTTACCTTTAAAACTTTCAAAATTACTCCTGTTTTATCTCATGAGGACGTAAATAGAGAATCTTTATCTCACTTGTTGATTGTACTTTAACACCCTGGAGTATTGGCTTCATCCTCTTATCCTATTGATAGAAGAGCTGGCAGCGGGGTGCCCAGCCCCAACTTAATAACAACGAATTCTCTTCAGTATTTTTGCCCCTAATTTATCAGTCAAAGCATAATTGTGTAAACAAAAGAGCAAGAGGGATGACCTTCTACCCAGATGCGTCCTTCTATGGGAGCCTCTCTTGTGAAGTCTAGTTGGCTTGTGACATACTGTTTATCTGTTTACTATTCATTGGGATAAGCATACACCTCTCTAAAAAAATAGACACTCCTCCACGGTATGTGATTGTTGGCAGGCACCCGAGGATTCGGTTAGCCATGGTTCGTGTAAGATTGTTGGGGGGAGTGTCAAACATTTTATACCTCTGTTTAATAAAATAATATCTCTAGCACATGAGTTAGAAGACGGAGATTCAACATAAAAGTAACAGAAAGGCCCTTCGCGGAGGGAAGCAGGGAAGTTTAATAAAATAAAAACTCTAGCACATGAGTTGATCCCTGCTTCCCTCTGCAAAGGGCCTTTCTTTTACTTTTATGTTGAGTCTCCATCTTCTAACTTCATGCACAGTTGAGAGAGCATAGTTGTCATTCTGAGTTTAATGTGCATTTTTCCTAGAAACATTATTAATTGATTCATGATGTGTTATTGTTTGTTCTCTAATTATTTGTTCTAGTCTTCCTCATGAACTTTGAAGGTGTCCAGGCATTTATGTTTTGCCCCACTCTTAAGGACTAGCGAAATATCTCTTTGCCATGTTTTCTCTATACCTGAAATAAACGTATATCTTTCGTTGCATTGTTATTCATGATCTTTTATTTGTGTTACTTCTCATGATGCAAGGTGATTGCTATGCTTTATTGATAAAATTTTATTTATCATGCTTGTGTTGAAGTTCTATGATCTCAGCTTACATATACTTTTACATTATGGACGATCAAGTTTATGTGTTTTTATCATTTACCTACTCGAGGACGAGTAGGAACTAAGCTTGGGGATGTTGATACATCATAAACGTATCCTTAATTTCTGATGTTTCATGTTGTTTCCTACATGTTTGCTATACACATTATGTCATTTTTATCGATTTTCCGAACTAACCTATTGACAAGATGCCACAGAGCCAGTTCCCTGTTATCTGTTGTTTATAGTTTCAGAAAAGTTGTTCTGGAAATATTCTCGGAATTAGAAAATCCAAAGTCTAGAAGTCTTAGAATTCCCGAAGGTTCCACGGAGTCGTGAAGAGGCCCGAGGGGGGGCTACACCATAGGGGGCGCGCCCCCTGGCCGCACCGGGGGGTGGTGTGGGCCCCTCGGGCCTCCACCGCCTTCACCCTTTCGCCTATTTATACTCATCGATACGTCAACGCTAAAAAGATACCACTTCGTCCTAGGAAACACCCGAGGCCTCAGTCATCGTCATCCCAAGATCGGGAGGGTTCTGGAGCTCTCCCCGGCACCCTGCCGGGAGGGGAATTCATCACCGGAGGGGTCTACATCACCATTCCCTCCTCCGAACTGATGCGTGAGTAGTTCATCCCTGGACTACAAGTCCATAGAAGTATCTATATGGTTGTCTTTTCCACTTTGTACCTCATGTTTAGATCTCGTGAGCTGCCCTACATGATCGAGATCATCTTTATGTAATGCTACATGTTGTGTTTGTTGGGATCTGTTGAATGTTGAATGCTATGTCTTCTGATTATCAATCTATCATGTTATCTTCATCCATATGTTATTTATGATATTGCATGCTCTCCGTTATTTGTAGATGCTCTGGCCAACTAGATGCTAGTAACTCCAAGAGGGAGTATTTAGGCTCGATAGTGGGTTCATGCCTCCTTTCCATAGGTGCTCGAGTGACAGAAACGTGACGGATGGGGGATGTGCCGTTGCCATTAGGGAGAAAACAACAGTGTTTACCTAGTTTACATTGTTTACATTACACAATTTGCTTACTGCGATAATCTGTTGCTTGCAACTTAATACCCAACGTTTGTTTGAATGATATTCGGAGGGTGGATTGTTAGTCATAGATTCAGTTGGATGACGGTCTATGTATTTTGTTGTAATGCCCACATGAATCACATAATAATCTTTATGTCTTGCATATCCACTACGGTGCAGACTTCATTTTTGTCAATTGCCCAACTGTAATTTTGTTCACCACACATGTTATTTATCTTCTACGGAGAGACACCACTAGTGAACTGTGGACCCCGGTCCATTTTCTCATTCTGGTAATACACACACTGCGTCCACTGCTTTCACACTGCTGCTACTATTTTCATATTGTTTTCCACACCATATATTTAACCTCTTTGTTATCAGCAAAACCGGTGAGATTGACAACCTCACTGCTTCGTTGGGGCAAAGTGAATTGTTTATGTTGTGTATGTTCCACGTTATTGCTGAACCGGTAGTGCGCCCTGTCATCTCAGCTGCATCAACCTTCTGAAGTTACTCCTTCCTCCTACTGGTCGATTCAACCTTGGTTTCTTTCTGAGGGAAACTTGCTGCTACATTCTTCATATTTTCCTCTTGGGGTCTTCCAACAAACGTGTACACGCATCACTCACCGCCCAGCGGCGATTGCCACCAGCAATGTGCATGGCGGTGACGTAATCAGTCAGCCATTCTTCCGCTTGGTGATGTCGTCATAAGTTCTTGTCCCCCTAGCAGCTGGAACTTAGCAACAACTGACTCCTTCATGATCTGGGAACCAAAACAAAGTGGTCCAGGAGGGCCTTGCTCTTCCATCTCCTCCCGAATATAGATTCTATCGAGCTTGTATCGGGCGTCATTCGGCTACAGCACTCGGGGCCCCAATCGGGCAGCGAGTACTCTAGAGTCCACCAGTTGCTCGTATCTCAAATAGCCGGCCTTCTCCATTGTCGAGTACCCGTCATCATATCGGTCTCTATACCCGGCACCAGGCTACTGGTGAGCCGGTTGGCTACCTGGTGTCGAGGTGGAAGATCTCAGTCGCGGTCGTTCCCGGCTGCTTGAACTCGGTTGGCGGCATGTCCACCTTGACCGACATGTACTTTCCCGTCCTGGCCCTGTACAACTAACTGTTTTCCGGCACCAGTCGGTTCATACACTTACATCTGCTTGTTCTTCCTGGAATTCGCACTTCGGGCTCGCCCATCACCGACATGGGGTGACGAGGCATGTCCACCAGATCTCCCACCATTGGAGTGGACCACCTGAGAAGCTCCTGCCCCCGGATTCGCCTTCCTGAAAACCTCATTTTGCCTGCCTGCCTACAAAACAAGCTCATTAAGCCGGTCTTGCTGCCTAGCGCGAGCTTCCCCGGTTAAATATGGCAACTCGGCAGCAACTGCCTCAACATTTCTAAGGTTCTTAGCAGGTGAACTGTACTTGGGCCTACCAGCCGAAACAACACTAGCAGATTTACTCGTTCTAACTCTTCCATCTCTAACTATTTCGGCCTCGGTTCCGCATAGCATCTAACCGACTAGGGTTGTTTCCAACCGCAGTAAAACCATGAGATTTGTTGTACTCGGTGAGATCAAGATTGAATTCTTGCCTGGCTTTGGACATCTCGACAGCTTCTGCAAGGATGGCCTGGCGCCGCTCCTTGAGTTGCGCCTGCACCACTGCCGGATCTGCATCAGCAGCCACTGGCACAGTCAACTTCTCGATGATGTCGTGGAACGTAGGTAGCCTCGGAGTCGACGTAGAGGGAGTCTTGTAAACCGGTTGGTTCTTGTCCTTCTCTAGTGGCTTGTGAGTCGGCCGAGTCGACTTGCCAGCAGCCTCGATGGCATCGGCCACGCTCTTTCCGGCTGCAGGAGTCGGGCCGGTCATCATCACCTCCACATTGCCCGCGAATAGCAGGAGGATCCGCAACAACGAGCACCCCCTCTGGGTACCCGCGGATGACCGCGGTGGCAACGTAGACCAGATGCGCGCCGAAAATGATGATAGAGCCGCCTGCGGGCATGGGTCTGCCGTCGAAATCGCCTGCGTTGTCGGTGACGAAGTCGAGGGAGCCGAATCTGTCGACAAGGCCACATACCACACGCTCGCCCGAACGAAGCGAAGGTCCCGTCCAGATAGAAACCCCAGCCAGCGCCGCTGCTGGCCCCATGGTGGGCGCCAACTGTCGTGGTGAGGTAAAGACAGATGCCATGGGACGTATTAAGATACGGGGCCGATGGACACTATGGGTATACGGGGAGGGATTACACACCTCGATGGCGCTCTCACTACACTGCAAACACCAAGAACTAACTAGGTTTGGGGCCCTCATGTGGAGGTAACACCCCTACTCCTGTCTGTCTGTCAATATAAGTGTGTAACCGAGATACAAAGTGCTTCCTCAAGCCCTCTGAGCTAGAGGAAGAAGATCTCTCTATGTCTCTTTCTCTCTAAGGAAAAATCTCTACCCGTTCTCTCTCTCCGGGGTCGTCTGGATCGTCCCTCGCGTAGGAGTGGTGTGGCCACCTTATATACTGGTGGCCACTGACAAGGCGTACAGGATTAGGCGGAGAACACTGTGTTGTAGCGCACACCCCCTACCAAGCTTTTCCCTACTCGGTGGTAGCCCCCCTGACAAGATGCCATCCCTGACTGAGACTTTACTAAATAAGTACTTAAAAAAAATTAACTTTAGCTCGGGTTGTGGCGAAACCAACAGATTATCCTTCTTAGAATGTTTTGATGCGAGTTAAAAATGATTTTTTTAGTAGAGACTCTTTTAAACTTGGAAGTGGGGCTTCTATTAGCTTTTGGGAAGATACTTGGTTAGGTGATACGCTTCTAAAAGCTCAATATCCATCATTATATAACATTGTAAGAAGGAAGAATGCTTTAGTTCAATATGTTATGTCAAATCCACCTCATATTAACATGAGTTTTAGGGGGAATCTTATTGGTCATTTATGGGATTCATGGTATTATTTATGCCAGAGGCTTATAGAGGTTACCTTAGCGCACGATTCTGATTCCTCTATGTGGAAATTAACTGCTAATTGTGTATTTATTGTATTTTTTTTTATTTAACGGGGAAAAAACTTTGCCTTTTATATTGATAAAGAAGGATCAAACCAAGGACGAGTCCTAAAAAAAACTAGAACTCGAGTCGACGACCATGTCGCCCTAGCAACCATAGCCGACACTACCACGGCGGAGGCACCCTCACGCAAAGACGATAACCTGGAGCTGCCGCTCTGACATCCACGCTGGCCCCGAGGCCACGCCCCTAAACTCGCTGACTACCATGTCGCCCTATCAACCATAGCCAACACTAAAACACGACGGAGGAAAACCTCAACGCAAGGAGAAGCCCGGAGCCGCCGCTCCAACATCCACGCCGGCCCCAAGGCCACGCTCCAAAACAAACCGACGACCACGCCACCCTAGCAACCATAGCCGACACCAATACCGTGGAGGAAAAAGCTTAACACGAGGAGAAGTCCAAAGCCGCCGCTCCGACATCCATGTCGGCCCCATGGCCGCGCACCACCTAGCCAAAGACGCGGAAATGCCGCCGCCAACCACCATCACCTCACAGCTCCCTCTCGCTGGTAGAGCATCCAAGGCGAGGCCCCAAGTGGCAAGCGGATCAGGAGCGCCACCCTCGCCCGATCCGAGCGGGATCTAGGGTTTGCCCCGGAGGACCCAGTGAGGGGGAGCGAGAGCACCACCCCGACGACTCCTTCAAGAAGGATGCGGCGCCCGAAGGCGCCGACGTCCTAGCCCCGACAGACCACTAATAACCCACAAGTATAGAAGGTGTATCATATTACTTTCGATAAATAAAAGTGTCGATCCCAACGAGGAGAAGAAGGTGTTGAAAAGCAGTTTTGATGAAGGATTCACTGTAAATACTAGCAGACATGTTTTCACGGGTTTTTGATATAGTAGATAATAAAGTACAAGTAAATAAAAGACAGTAATAGTAATTTCAGCAAGTGAGCCAATCCTTTCTAGATCAAAGGACAAGCCGGTTGGTTTACTTATGATGACCAAACGTTCTTGAGGACACATAGGAATTTCGTCAAGTGCTTTTGCTTCATACAGCTGATTAATCTTTATTGTTTTGATAGTTGTTGTGTGGGTGAAACTATGCTAATGTAGTGCCCTAACTTTGACTAATACATACTTGTGATTATAGCCCTTGCAAGCATCCGCAACTACAAGAAAGTAATTAGTTTAAATCTAACCACAGCCTTAAACTCTGGGATCCTACAATCCCTAATGCATCGGTTTCCTAACGTGGGTTTAGGTTTCTGTCACTCCGGTAACCCCACAATTAGTAGCCGAATACACAATGCATTACCCTAGGCCCATAAAGGTGAAGTATCATGTAGCCGACGTTCACATGACACCACTAGAAGAATAGCACCACAACTTTAATATCAAACCATTAAATATTACTCAACATAATTCCACTACTAACATCTAGAATTCTGCATGTTCTCAAGAACTAAATAAAATACTCACAAGACATCATATGGATCATGATCAGAGGTGACATAATGATGAATAACAATCTGGACATAAACCATAATTCAACAGTTTCACTCAGTAGCATCAACCACAAGGAATAATTAGCACCGGGAAAGTTTCCCCTATGAAATAGACAAGATTCACCCCTAGATGTTACAACGGAATGGAGTGGAGCGGTGAAGACAATGATGATGGCCGTGGAGATGATGATGATGATCCCAATGAAGTACAGATCGATGAATGTGAAAATGGCGATGATTTCCCCCCTCCGGGAAAGAATTTCCCCGGCAAATTTCTCCCTGCCGGAGAGCTTTTCTCTCTCTGTTGTTTTCCGCCTCTTGGAGGCGGCGGAATATTTCCTCGATGGTTCCCCGAGTGTTAGGTTTTCGGGGGGGATGAGGTACGCGAAGGGGCACCGGCAGTGGTAAGCCAGGGCCACCACACCACATGGAGGCGCGGCCAGGGGGTAGCCCGCACCATGGCATGGTGTGGGCCCCTGGTGGCCCACCTCTGCCTTCCCTTTTGGCTGGCTCTGGCATATGGAAAAATACGAACTTCTTGATGTTTTCCGTGAATCGCTGATCTTCATAAATATGGTATCTTGAGGGACTTTTTTCAAGCAGAATTCTGGTTCCGGGAGTTAATTCTCCAATAATCATCAAACATGCAAAATAGATGAAATAACATAAGTATCATCTATAAATATGAAATATATCAATGAATATCAGTAAATTATGATATAAAATAGTGATGCAAAATGGACGTATCAACTCCCTCCAAGCTTATACTTCACTTGTCCCCAAGAGAAACTGAACTTAGCAAACAAGACCGCATGTTTATGGAGTGAAGCGTCAATAAATAAAATACGGACAAGAAGCATCACATTTATCAATAGATGAGTCATTCTAGACAACACCTTCCTCTCATATAATTTAACTTGAAATGAGTAGGGGGGTCACGGTTCTTGGTCAAAGAACAATTAACATATTGTAGTTATGTTTCGAATAGAGTCTTTATACTAGAGCTTATGTTGCAGAAATTACATGCTCAATCATAACAGTCTCCTTACAGTCATTGATAACTTTCAAAGTTATATACATTCAGATAAAATCATTGTGCTAAACAAGAAAAGACAAAAGAAATTACTAAATAAATCAACATATAGATGTATGGATGATGACCCACAAGTATAGGGGGTGTATTGTAGTACTTTCGATAAATAAGAGTGTCGAACCCAACAAGGAGCAGAAGGTGTTGACAAGCAGGTTGGATAGAGGATTCAGTGTAAACACTAGCAAACGGGTTTTTGGAGATTTTTGATATAGCAGATAAATAAAGTGCGAGTAAATAAAGTACACTAAATAATATTGCAGCGAGTGGACCAATCCTTTTGAGAGAAAAGGACAAGCCGGTTGTATTACTTATGACTACCAAACGTTCTCGAGGACACATGGGAATTTCGTCAAGTGCTTTCGCTTCGTTACGGTTGATTAATATCCATTGGTTCGTGAAGTGTTGTGTGGGTGAACCTATGCTAATGCACCGCCCAACTAGGACTAATACATACTTGTGATTATACCCCTCGTAAGCATCCGCAAATACAAGAAAGTAATTAAGATAAATCTAACCACAACCTTAAAACTCCGGGATTCTACGCTCCCTCGTGCATTGGTTTCCTAACGGGACTTTAGGTTTTTGTCACTCCGGCAACCCCACAATTAGTAGCCAAATACACAATGCATCCTCCTAGGACCATAAAAGTGAAGTATCATGTAGTTGACGTTCACATGACACCACTAGAAGAATAGCACCACAACTTAAATACCGACCCACGAGATATTACTTCAACATAACTTCACTACTAACATCATAAAGATGATCTTGATCATGATAGGCAGATCACAAGATCTAAACATGAGGTACAAAGTGGAGAGAACAACCATCTAGCTACTTCTATGGACCCGTAGTCCAGGGATAAACTACTCACGCATCACTTCGGAGGAGGGCATGGTGGTGTAGACCCCTCCGGTGATGATTTCCCCCTCCGGCAGGGTGCTGGGGAGAGCTCCAGAACCCTCCCGATCTCGGGATGACGATTATGGCGTCCACGGGTGTTTCTCGGGAAAAAGTGGGATATCTTTCGGGTTTACGTCTCGGGGTGATTAAATAGGCGAAAGGGCAAAGGCGGTGGAGGCCTGGGGAGCCCACACCACCCCCCGGTGTGGCCGGGGGCACCGCCCTATAGTGTGGCCCCCCTGAGGCCCCCTTCCGGGTCTCTTCGGGACTCCGTGGAACCTTCGGGAATTCTAAGACTTCCGGACTTAGAATTTTCCAATTCCGAGAATATTTCCAAAACAACTTTTCTGAAACTAAAAACAAGAGAAAACAGAGAACTGGCTCTGTGGCATCTTGTCAATAGGTTAGTCCGGAAAATCGATAAAAATGACATAAAGTGTATAGCAAACATGTGGGAAACAATAAGAAAACAACATGGAACATCAGAAATTAAGGATGCGTTTATGACGTATCAACATCCCCGAGCTTAGTTCCTACTCGTCCTCGAGTAGGTAAACGATAAAAACACAATAATTTCTAAGGTGACATGCCACCAACATAAACTTGATCATCAATAATGTAAAAGCATAAGTAAGCTGAGATCATTGAACTTAAACACAAGCATGATAAATAGAACGTTAATAATAAGCATAGCAATCACCTTGCATCATGAGAAGTAACTCAAATAAAAGATCATGAATAACAATGCAAAGAAAGATATATGGTTGTTTCAAGTATAGAGAAAACATGGCAAAGTGACATTTCACTAGTCCTTAAGAGTGGGGCAAAACATAAAGGCCAGGACACCTTCAAAGTTCATGAGGAAGACTAGAAAAGATAATTAGAGAACAAGCAATAACACATCATGAATCAATTAATAATGTTTCTGGGACAAATGCACATAAAACTCAGAATGGCAACTATGCTCTCTCAATTGTGCATAAAGTTAGAATATGGAGACTCAACATAAAAGTAAAAGAAAGGCCCTTCGCAGAGGGAAGCATGGATCACTCATGTGCTAGAGCTTTTATTTTATTAAACAGAGGCATAAAAACTTGACACTCCTCCTAACAATATTTCACAAACCATGGCTAACCGAATCCTTGGGTGCATGCCAACAATCACATACCGTGGAGGAGTATCTATATTTTAAGAGAGGTGTATGCTTATGTCAACGAATGGTAAACAGAAAATAAAGTATGTCACAAGCCAACTAGACACACAAGAGCGGTTCCCATAGAAGGACGCATCTGGGTAGAAGTTCATCCCTCTTTCTCTTTTGTTTACACAATTATGCTTCGACTGATAAATCAGGGACAAAATAGTGAAAAGAATTTGTGTTATTAATTTGGGGCTGGGCACCTCGCTGCCAGCTCTTCTATCATTAGATAAGCGGATGAAGCCACTAGTACAGGGTGTGAAAGTCCAATCAGCAAGTGAGATAAAGATTCTCTATATACGTCCTCATGAGCTAAAACAGGAGCACAAAACATGAGTAATTTTGAAAGTTTTAAAGGTAACACATGAGCAATTTACTATGGAGTGGCGGTTAAATACCACATATAGGTAGGTATGGTGGACACAATGGGAAAACTTTGATTTTTGGGAATGGGATGCACGAGTAGAGCTCATACTCAGTACAGGTGGAGGCTAGCAAAAGACTGGGAGCGACAAATCAAGAGAGCATAAGAGCCATAATCATGCATAGAGACATAAACATCATTAATCAAAGCATAAGTGGTACCACAAGTTAAAAAACTAAATGATCATGGAGGCTATTTGTGACTGGTTCATAGTCATAAACATGGTGTGAGCATGCGCCAAGTCAACCAAATAAAACATTTAAAGGAGAACACCACAAATTTATGCTTCAATATGACAAGAACAACTCATGATTCTTTCAATGACACATTAAAAACTCTCAGATATTTGAGGCCAATCATGATACTCAATAACCACAAGGCTTTAGAACTAAAATAACATCTAGCATGATATGAATAAGTCTAGCCATAGTCTATACAAGCTTCTACTAGCACCGTTAAAAATTCTACTTCAAGCAGCAGTTTCTTTTCCCAACAAGCACCATACAAAACATGATTTAACAAAAACTCTCTAAATGATACAGCGCAAACATGAGAGGACTCACATAACACTACTAAAACTATCAGCTCTGAATAAGAAATGCAATGAAAACAAGAGCTAAACAGGAATTTCTTGCAGCAAGTAGAAGAAAACCTAAGAATACTAGCATGGCAAGTATTCAAACGAAAAAGCGGAGCATGTATCTCTCCCAAACAAATAATGCTAGGATCCAACTATATTATTGCAGAAAGGAAAAAAAAGAAAACAAAGGAAAACAAAAGAAAAACAAACAGACGCTCCAAGTAAACTTCATATGATGTGACCGAATAAAAATATAGTTTCACGGGAAGTGACATGTAGATAGTTGATGAAGAAGGGGATGCCTTGGGAATCCCCAATATTAGATGCTTGAGTCTTCTAAAAATATGATTGGATGAACCATGGGGGCATCCCCAAGCTTTGACCTTGCAATCTTCTTGATCACATATATCACCTCTTCTCTTGACCCTTGAAAACTTCCTTCACACCACACTCAAACAGTAATTCACATTAGAGGGTTAGTGCAACAATTAAAAATCCATTGGTTCTGTATGGCACAAGTGTTATCGATACTTCTAAACATTAGCTACAGACACTGATGTTTTGTGAAGTAAAGAAATCCACTTGACATCGCAAAAGAGCAAATGCAAGAAAAATGGAAGAATCTGTCAAAACCAGAACAGTCTGTAAAGACGAATTTTTTTGAGGAACTTACGTCGCTCAGATCGAAAAACTTAAAGAACAAAAAAGTTGCGTAATTAGCCGTGGATTAAGAACGAAAAATTTCAGATCATTTTGGTATACCTGGATTTTATACGATTTTTACGGTGGACAACAGAAATCTGTTTCCTGCGCAGAAATCCGAAAACCAATCCAACTCTCGTCAGAAACCTTACTTGGCACTACTAAAACATGAAAATAAAGATACAGTTTCTATAGAAGTATACAACCCCTTAACTCAAAGAAAACAGGAAAAAACAAAGCAAAAATAAAATCATGGGTTGTCTCCCAAGAAGTGCTTCCCTTTAACGCCTTTTAGCTAGGCCTAGAAAAGTGGAATCAAGTATTTTCATGTGATGAAGATGCTCACATAAGAAATATGAATTAAGAAAAAGATAGCATCAAGGAGCAAGTATAAAACAAATTTAAGTCGAACCCACTTCCTATGCATAGGAATCTCGTAAATAAATAAATTAAAGAAACTCAAACTATAAATCATGGGAAGGTAGAACAAGAGCAACTTCAAAACTTCAACAAAAAGAGAGGTGTTTTAGTAAAATGAAAATTCCCACAACCATATTTTCCTCTCTCATAATAATTTTCAGTAGCATCATGAACAAACTCAACAACATAATTATCACATAAAGCACGTTTGTCATGGCCTAAAAGCACACAATTCATATCAAGCTCAAAAACAGTGGGATCGAAATTTAAAATCATCTCCTCTTTTTTCCCACTTTTAGCAATAGCAAAGCAAGATGATTGATCACTCATAAAAGGTATAGGACACATTATAGTAATACTATTTTCAGTAGCATTATAATTCATAACATCAAATAACATACGACCATCATCAAGAGCATTATCATATAAATTTTCTAAACAAACTTTTTTTTTGACACCATTAATGTGGGGGAATCCCCCACAGCCCCCCCCCCCCGTTTATTAAAGAAATAAAAGGTTATTTACAATATTTACACTATATACAGGGAATCAGGGGAGTGAATCAATCCATGATGTCAAAAAAACAGAGAGATCTCTCTTCACCCTGTATTTTCTAAACAAACTTCCTCACTATCATGCATATCAATAGTTGGAATAAATAGAGGATTATCAAAGGACTTATCTAAGTAGCATGGATTATCATAAAACAAGGTATGAGTTAAAGAGTTACTATCATTGTGAGATAGACATGGGTAGCTCCATTCTTCCTCCTCTTGATCATTACTCTCCTCATCTTTTTCATCCAATGACCTTCCAGGTTCAGGAATTTCTTCTTCCATAGGTTCCTGCAAGGCATCAATTACTTCCTTTGGTGGAGAGCATCTATTAAGATATTCAAGTATGTAGTAATTACAATCCTTGTAATCATCAAAACAATATTCAAGTATAGCATAAATCTCATATTTATAAGGTGCATCATCAATACTTTCAAGCAAATAGGCAATTTCGAATGCACCCTTCCAAGCAATAAATTCTTCAGTTTGTTCCACGTCATTAAATTCATAGTTTCCATTAACATAAGAAGATATGGTAACATTATCATTATACTCACATTGGAAAGGGAGGTGTTTATACCTCCTACATCAACGAGATTTATCAAAGCAATAAGTAACACTATAAGTAGAGCACAAGTTTCTAGCATAGTCATGCAATCTATTAATTTGCTCCCATAAGTGTATTCCTTTTTGTGACAAGCGGTGTTCCTTATAATATTTTTGTTGTTCATCTGTGAACCCACCTTGCCTATAAGATCTAGTTTCAGAGACATCAAAGATTGATAGCAAGCATAATAAAGCAAAAATAACAGCTAGAATCAGAACTATTTTTTTGTATTTTTGATAAAGATAAGCAAACAAGACAAAATAAAATAAACTAAGCAAAAAAAATAAAGAAAAGAGATGGGAAGTGAGAGACTCCCCTTGCAGAAATTCTCTTCCTCCCCGGCAACAGCGCCAGAAGAGTTCTTGATGCGTGTGAACACACGTTCGTTGGGAGACACCAAGAGGAAGGTATGAAGAGTGCATAAGAAAGTTTCCCTTAGAAAGAAACCAAGTTTGAATCGACAAGTAGGAGGAAGGAGTAACTTTAAAAGGTTGAAGCAGCTGAGATGGCAGGGCGCACTACTGGTTCAGTAGCAACGTGGAACCTGCACAACACAATCAGATCACTTTGCCCCAACAAAGGAGTGAGGTTGTCAATCTCACCGGTTTTGCTGAATACAAAGAGGTTAAACGTATGGTGTGGAAAATAGTAGAAACAATATGAAGCCGTATGAAAGTAGTAGGTGTTTTATCAGTATGAGGAAAATGAACCGGGGTCCACAGTTCACTAGTGGTGTCTCTCCGTGGAAGATAAATAACATGTGTGGTGAACAAATTTCAGATGGGCAATTGACAGAAATGAAGGCTACACCGTAGTTGATGCAGCCCACCGTATTCCACCAAGCACAACATCGATACACGACAAGGTGATCTCACTCCTACCTCCGTATGTTTCCGGTGACTTGGTAAACGGTGCGCTACCTCATGAAATGCCCCTCTTCATGCCTAGGGTGGATCCCACAAAGGAGCCCAAGACGGTGTCCTTGATGCTCAAGAACATGCCCAAGACGGTGCCCGAGAAGTTAGGAAGGAAGCGGGAGAAGACTACATCAAGATCGGAGCTTTGAGGGGGAAGAACGGAGGGAAACGGGGTCCCGGGCCTCAACCCTCGGCCAGGCCGGCCTCCCTTCACCCTCAGGCCGGCCACCAACCAGGGGGAGCCGTCCTCTCCCTCTCCCACCCCGGCCTCAGGCCGGCCAACCAAGGAGCCAGGCCGGCCACCCGCTCGAAGGCCCCGGACCCCATCCCGGCCCCAGGCCGGCTGCCCCCCAGGCTGCGCGCCCAAACCCACCCCGGCCTCACAGGCCGGCCCCCCAGGCCGGCCTCCCTGCTGCTGCCCGAAAACAAGGAGAAGATGCCCATTTTCACCCCACCTACCCCCCTAGGCTATATAAGGGACTCCGGTGGCTAGTTCTAGGGAAGAGTTGACTTGAGATAGAATTGGGCTTTGTGCTCCCCCTCCCATGTGGAGAACCTCCCCCATGGGATCCATGGCTACTCCATAGATTCATCTATTGGATTGTATCAAGATCTCTCCAAGTAGCTACTCTTTCACCTTGTGACTCTAGTATTCCTTGCCAACCTTCCCCTTGTGGCTTCTGTTGGATCGGTGGACTGGCCGGTGAGAGGAATCGGTTCCAATTAGCGTGTTGTTGACTTGGGTTTGCGATCATTCACGAGTTATCTCCCATTTTGTGTGCGTGAGTTCATCGTGTTCTTCGCGTTCTTCCCAATCTCCCCACCTCTCGTGCGTCAATCCGTGAAGATCGGGCCACCCTAGAGGTCAATCCTATATCATCTGGTATCAAGAGCATGGTTGCCACGGATTTGACACCCTCTTTCCCCCAATTTTTTTCTTGATTTTGCCTAAATTCGAAAATTTCCACCAAAAATAGCCCCAATTTGCTTTTGGATCGATATGTGATTTGAGTGCGTTTTGGTAGGTTTTGATCCATGGATCTATTGCTTAACTTGTTGATCTACCTTCCCTTGCGTTTTCGTGGCTTAATTCCACCTTTTCCCCCTTCGAGTTGGTGACTTTTGGAGCCATTTAACGCCCCAAAAAGTCAAAATCGGGTCAAAATCGCATCCCAGGGACGCCCGGCCTCAAAGGCCGGCCAGGCCGGCCTCAAGTGCCCTCAGGCCGGACCCCCAACAGAGCGTCCCGGCCTCCACCCCGGCCTCAAAGCCCGGCCAGGCCGGCCTCCGAGAAAACTGTTGCGTTCCTTCACCGTTTTGGCCATAACTTTTGACTCGGGACTCCGTTTTGAGTGATATTTAGCTCGTTTTGTAGGAAATTACATCATCCACATCATAATTGCAGGAGATCAATCATTAATTGAAGTATAATTTCGTGAGCAAGCACGAAAATTTCCAGCCTATAGGGTGAAGATCGTCGGAGAGAGGTATAATCATCCCGAATCTTCTCCCTCTTGCCATTCCTTTGTGAGCCAACTTAACTTGTGATTACCTTACCTATTGAGGCTAGTTCATCTTTGATTTATTGGGCTTTGCACACTTGTACCGTGTAGTTTTCGAGCGACCGTTGTATGCGCTAATTCATATAGTTTTATATGTTGGCACAAAGTGAGTGAGCAAAAAGTGAAAAGGCAAAAGAGAAAAGAGAGAGAAGAGAAGAGAAAGAATAAGAGAGAAAAAGGAAGCCACCGCTTTCCATACCACTTGTATGAAGCGCGCAAGCTCGATGAACATCTCGTAGGTGGTGCATTGTGTGCAAATCTTGTAGCCCACCAATAATTTGCAATCGAACTAGCGGTTCTCTTTGTACTTGTGCAACACGAGCTTTATAGTCTTCGCTAGGATCATTTGGTTCCTTAGCTCACATTTTGGTTGCACTAGTCCCATTTATCTCCGTGCCTGCGTTTCCATACATTTTGGAGATCGACTTGTTGTTTCTTTGTGATCATTGTGGTTCTCTACTTGCCATTGCAATATCTTTGTTTCCGGTTGTTCCATTAGCTTTCCACTTTCCATACCTATCCACCATAAGCCATGTGTGTTTTGGAGCTTGTTTTTGGATCTTTAGAACTCAAGTCACTTCATTCTTTTTGTTATCGGTTTCTCTTGGCATGGTCCACTAGTTCCAATACTTGTTAAAAGGTGAGGTTTGAGCTCTTAGGTCTTCACACTCTATATATACACTTGTGCTTGTGAGTAACCATGTGTAGCGAGAGCGGAGCATATGGAGGCCATGATGACCATGACGAGTACATGATGGACCATTACGACTACGACAACAACTACAACGAGCACGACATGGTGGACGACCACTACTACGAGCATGACATGGTGGATCACCACCACTACTACGACCACGACGTCAAGCTCTACACTGACTATTCCTCCCCAAGCATCATCGACATGGCGGAACACCACACCAACCACAACAACTTCGACTCCATGAGCTCTAACGACATGAACCACTACTACAACTACGACACCGCAAGCTTGGATGAAGAGATGGATCCGTGCTACACCGACAACGCATCCACAAACATGGCGGAGTACTACACCGACAATTACTCCACAAGCATGAGGGACAAGATGGAGCTCTACAACTACTTCGACTCCGACATGGACGAGCTCACCTACAAGAACTTCCTCTCCAAGCTTCGATTGCCAAGACATCATATGTCCTATGATTCATGCTCAAGACCAAGGAACTTCGAGGAGAATGCCAAGGCCAACACAAGACAACTCCTTTCAACCTCAAGATGGTGCAACGACAAGAATTCCGACAAGTTGGCAACGTCAAGATTGGCTCCTTCAACATCAAGACGGCGCCACAAGAAGGACATCATCGAGGCCCCATCAAGCGAGAAGTCCAAGAAGCCAAGGCATCCAAATAACTTTCGGAGTCATCCCAAACATGAAGCGCGGAACGCCGCAAGCTTCATCGTCAACAAACTTCGACCTATCATCACCAAGCTCATCACCAAGATCGTCGCCATGATCATCATCGACACATGGTAGAGAGTGGTAAACCTGGATCTGATACCACCTCACCGCATACTCCACCACAAGTTCCGCGACGACATTGGTTCGAGCATTGCTCGCCATCACCACTACCTCGACCTCGACATCGCCAAGGCCGTGGTGACCCTCTTCAAGATCACCCTCTACGACCGGATATTCTCCATCACCCACCTTCTCCAAGCTCGACTCATGACTATGGTCTACGTGCCTTCGTGGATGGTGCTAGCCCACATTCAAGGCTTCCAAGGCAAAATGTGTGTCACCACCACAATTACCACCAAGACCCATGCCATTATCAAGAAAGTGCCCATGACATGGCTTCTAGTGAATGCCTCCCACAACTCCACCACAATAACCACCGGCGCCATCCTCTCCATCATGACCGCCATCGCCAAACCAATGAGGATGGCCCACATGAGCTTCCACCGCCTATCTTTGATGAAGACTCAAATGAGATACCTTCTCAACATCAAGCGAGTGAGAATGCTCCGTATGGCTTGTCTTTCCTTCTCTTTGAGGAAGACCCCATTGAGCGCCACCATCGACAACAACCAAGTGGGATTGCTCAACATGCTACTTCACTTCCCATCTTTGATGAGGAACCCAATGAGCACCACTATCGACAACAACCAAGTGGGATTGCTCAATATGCTACTTCACTACCCATCTTTGATGAAGACCCCAATGAGCTCCTACATCGATAACAAACAAGTGTGCATGCTACACATGGATTTTCTCTTCCTATCTTTGATGAAGACCCCAATGAGCACCCACTTCGACCACAACTAAGCGTGGATGCTATTCCTGATCTATCACTTCCTATGTTTGATGAGGAACCAAATGAGCGACTTCGTCAACAACAAGCAAGTGAAGATGCCCCAAGTGACTTCTCACTTCCTATTTTTGATGAGGACCCACATGAGCGACCTCGCCAACAACAACCAAATGCAGATGCTATCCATGATTCTTCTCCTCCCATATTGGATGAAGCACCGCATCATCAAGGCCATGAAGACAACAACTTGAGCGCCCTTTGCCTCAATGTTACTAGGACCAAGGACCATGAGCATCATCAACAACATGAGGAATGGGATCCTCCCCCTCATCATCACCAAGATTGTGCTTTCTTCTCGCACCCCGCCTTCGACAAGGATCAAGAACATCCTCGCCATGGACATTATGATACCACTACTTCATCAAGGCAAGAGGCAAGAGACACTTCATCACCGACACCCATCCACAACACCCATGTGCGCCATACTTTGAGGAAGGACTATGGACTCCATGATCAAGCACATGAGCGTCATCATCACCATCAACCACTTGAGGATGCTACAAGGCATGGCTTACACTACCACATCACGGAGATGATCGAGCCTTCTTCGACACAAGCCATGACCCTACCTCCTCCTCCAAGCAAGCCCAACATTCCACGCTTGGAGATCAAACCAAGAAACGAGATGCTCGAGTCCTCCTCGCCACATGCTATGACACTACCGACTCCAAGCAATGCAACGACTTCGACAAGTGCGCACACCTCAAGTGCCAAGACTTTGGAGCCTTATAGTGTCCCCTCTCAAGCTTCTAGTGAGATGAGTGGTGAGAGAGAGATCCACCATCACGTGAGTGAGAGCCACAAGCTCATCATGAGTGGAAAAAGCATGAGTGTTCCTAGAGGCGTCGCCATGATAGACACCAAAAGTGAGATGAGAGTTGAGAGAAAAACCCAATTTGTACTTATTGACACTAACGGCTTACCAACTCTTTCTCCGTCTTTGTTGTCTCTTTTGCAGCAATTTGGTGACCCTATCAAGCATCCTCAACCTCATGAACTATTCACCATACAAGGCTCTCCACACAGCATGAACATCGACACCGACTTGAAGATTTGGAAGGAGCACATTCCGCTCGTCATCATCAACATGGAGATTGACAAGCACTTCTACGACAATGCATTCTCCATCCACACTCCTCAAGTCAAGATCTACACGTAAATCCCCAAGCAAGTCAACGACAACACCTTCTACGCCTACATCCCCCATGTCACGATGTGCATGGAGTTCAAAAAGCGCACCCACGACAACGACTTCTACACCTACATCCGTCATGTCAAGATGTACTTGGAGTTCAACAAGCGCATCCATGATCACGGCTTCTCCATCTACATCCCCTACGTCAACATGTACTTGGAGTTTGACAAGTGCATCAACGACAAGGACTACCACGTCTACATCCCCTTCGTCAAGATGCACTTGGAGTTCGACAAGCGCGTCAACGACAATGACCACCACGACTATATGCCAACGGCCAAGATGTACATGGACTTAGACAAGAGAATCAACGACAACGCAACCAATGTCAAGTTCATCTACAATCTACTGCTTCCGAAACCAATCGAGAAACCACCTCTTGAGATCTTCGACGACGGCTACATCACCTTTCAAGCTCATCCTCATTTATCCAATGAGAACCATATAAAGATCGTCATCGCCTTTGGACTACACCCTCCACGAGCATACCTTGGCGTGATCTTCGATAAGAGGCTCAACTTCAACGACTACACCGCCTTTCAAGATCTTATTCACCAAACCACAGATGACCACTTCAACATCGTCATCTCATTTGGACCACCCCCACAACGAGCCTACCGTCACATGAACTTCGACAAGCGGCTCAACTTCAACGACATCTTCGTCATCAACATTCCTTCCCCCGCTCACGAATTGATAGAACGAGAGTCAAGGACGACTCTTCTTCAAGGGGGGGAGATGATGAAGCCCACCGTATTCCACCAAGCACAACATCGATACACGACAAGGTGATCTCACTCCTATCTCTGTATGTTTCCGCTAACTTGATAAACGGTGTGATACCTCATGAAATGCCCCTCCTCATGTCTAGGGTGGATCTGACAATGGAGCCCAAGACAGTGTCCTCGATGCTCAAGAACATGCCCAAGACGGTGCTCGAGAAGCTAGGAAGGAAGCGGGAGAAGACGGCATCAAGATCGGAGCTTCAAGGAGGAAGAACGGAGGGAAACGGCGTCCCAGGCCTCAACCCCCAGCCAGGCCGGCCTCCCCTCACCCTCAGGCCGGCCACCAACCAGGGGGAGCCGGCCTCCCCCTCTCCCGCCCTGGCCTCAGGCCGGCCAACCAAGGAGCCAGGCCAGCCACCCGCCCGAAGGCCCCGGCCCCCACCCCGGCCCCAGGCCGGGCCACCAGGCCGGCTGCCCCCCAGGCTGGGCGCCCAGCCCCACCCCGGCCTCACAGGCCGGCCAGGCCGGCCTCCGTGCTGCTGCCCGAAAACAAGGAGAAGATGCCCATTTTCACCCCACCTACCCCCCTAGGCTATATAAGGTACTCCGGTGGCTAGTTCTAGGGAAGAGTTGACTTGAGATAGAATTGGGCTTTGTGCTCCCCCCTCCCATGTGGAGAACCTCCCCCATGAGATCCATGGCTACTCCATAGATTCATCTATTGGATTGTATCAAGATCTCTCCAAGTAGCTACTCTCTCACCTTGTGACTCTAGTAGTTCTTGCCAACCTTCCCCTTGTGGCTTCTGTTGGATCGGTGGACTGGCCGATGAGAGGAATCGGTTCCAATTAGCGTGTTGTTGACTTGGGTTTGCGATCCCTCGTAGGCTTCACGAGTTATCTCCCCTTTTGTGTGTGTGAGTTCATCGTGTTCTTCGCGTTCTTCCCAATCTCCCCACCTCTCGTGCGTCAATCCGTGAAGATCGGGCCACCATAGAGGCCAAGCCTATATCAGTAGTGCATATGCAAGACATAAATATTACTATGTGATTCATGCGGGCATTACAACAAAATACATAGACCGTCATCCAGCTGCATTTATATCTAATAATCCACCCTCCGAATATCATCCGAACATACTGAGAGCATGCAAGATCATAAATAACATAAGCATGACGATAACATGATATATTGATAATCAGAACACATAGCATTCAATATTTATCAGATCCCAGCAAACACAACATGTAGCGTTACATAAAGATGATCTTGATCATGATAGGCAGCTCACAAGATCTAAACATGAGGTACAAAGTGGAGAGAACAAACATCTAGCTACTTCTATGGAACCGTAGTCCAGGGATAAACTACTCACGCATCACTTCGGAGGAGGGCATGGTGGTGTAGACCCCTCCGGTGATGATTTCCCCCTCCGATAGGGTACCGGGGAGAGCTCCAGAACCCTCCCGATCTCGGGATGACGATGACAGCGGCCTCGGGTGTTTCTTGGAAAAAAGTGGGATATCTTTAGGGTTTACGTCTCGGGGGGATTAAGGGTATGTTTGGTTCTTGCCCATGGTTGCCCCACCAAATATTTGGCTAGCCAAAATTTTGGTTGACCTTTTGGTTGCCCATGAATTGGCCAACATTGGCAAGAAAAGTGAACTAGATTGGCCAAATAGCCATTGGCATGCCAAATAATTGGCAACCATCCAAACAAAGGCCAACTGTAACACCCCAATTTTTGCTACCAAAGTGTTGTGGTGTTGAGTTCATATCATACATGCATGAAACCACAAAATTCAAATTATGTTTTAACCAATTTAAATTTGGAATTTAAATGGTTTATGAAATCTCATAGAAAGTACTCATTTTGGTTCCCAAAATTTTGTTCTAAAAATCATTTCAATTTTGGAAAGCAAATACATGGTGAGATTGGAAATTTCATAAGGTTTCCAAAACCTATTTTTGCCAAATTTTTACTTTGCAAAAAGGCCCTCAAATAAATGGTTTTTGTTCTGTTTTTAAAAGGAAAAAGGACCTTGCTGCTATTTCCAAAAACCGTAGGGGGTTTTCGTAAGTTTCCTTCATCTTCAACCTCCTGCCAGTAGGAGCAGGTGCGTGGAGGCAGCACCGACGCCGATTCCACCTCATGCTTTGTCTTTCCGAGAGGATAACCACACTAGGAGAGCACCCGACTTCCTCTGTTGCCCTCCCTCAGTCCTCTGCTCCCGCTCCCTCTCTCTCTGCGAGTATATGGAAGGTCGAAACCCTAGCTTTTCCCGGCGAGCACTCCGCCGCTGTTCTGGGCCGTCTCGGACCATGCCGAGCACGCCCTCGCCTTCCCCTCGCTCTCCTCTGCATCCTCCAGGTCGTGTGGATCCAGGGACGGCCGGGAGAGGCCTAATCGCGCCGTCGTCAACCTCCACGGCCGCCGCCGTCCCTCGCTCGTCGTCGCCGATTCCGGCGCCGCCGCACCCTCCCAACCACGCCATCCTCTCCACCTCATCGTGGTGAGCACCCCCATGCCCTCCCCCTCGCCCCTACCCCTCTGGTTCGCCGTGACGCCGAGCTCCGCCGTCGGCCGTCGCACATCCTCGTCGCCGGCGAGCTTCCGGCGACCCATTTCGGGTGGCGCCACCACCATATTGCTCACCTTGGCCTCCTCTTCCCGGTGGTATAGTTTGTTTGCCGGATTGCTCACTCGTTCGAGCGATTGGTTAGGATCTGAGCCGATTTGGGTTTCGATGATGTCACAATGACGTAAGCCTGACGTCATAACCCTGTTTTATATTTCCAGAATTGCTTATTAATTACAGAAAATGGTTACTTTGGTAAATTCAATAACTAATGTTTTATTAATCAGAAAAATTAAATAAAAGCATGGAAATGTTCAGAAAATTATTCTCTACCCAACTATATCAATTTCATATATGTTTGAGAAAGTTGAAAAAATGACCTTTATTTAATGCTGTTTAATCATTTAAAATAGAAAAATAAGTTTTTATTCAATAAAATTAGAAAATTAAAAGTTATATACCAAATTGCTCAAAATGATAAATGCAACCTGTTTATGATGTTTCCAAACCAATTTGAGCAACTAAAATGGTACTCACTTCCAGAATCGTCCGAAACCCCCTCCGGGGTCTATTTCGGTCTAATTTCAGAAAAACTGCATAACTAACATACGAACCCTAGCAACCCATTGAACCTGTCTAGGACTTTATTTCAGTGCATTAACTTGCTCATGCATACATATTGTGCATTGCATCGATGCCATGTTGATTGTTATTCTTCTTTTTGGTGTTTGTTCCCCCTCGGTAGAACGTGGCTCCGAAGAGAAGGCCAACAACTCCAATGGCGAATACTTGATCTTAACCGACAAGTCAAGCACTTATTCCAGAAGATCTTTATCTGGTTTTCTTATAACCAAGGCAAGCATAACCTCTTATCTGCTCATATATGATTTCAAAGTGATTTCAATCTCGTACTTTGCATTCGGTTCCAAACTATTTGATGTCAGTAGATAGAGTTCTCCTATATATTGCATAACCTAGATATCCTGATCCACTGCACCTAGCAGCTATAGGTTTGTTTGTGCGCGCTCCGCTAAACCTTGTGAGTCTTGCTTAGCCATGCCTAGTTGATGATTCTGGTCAATGCGTGAATCTACCATGTCAGGTGTTTATGATTTGAGTTACCTTTGATAACTTGACTAATCACGGCATGGATGTGAGGCCACAATGGGTTGTGGCGTTTTGTCCTGTTCATGCCCCTAGGAGCGAGTTCTCGCCTTCGAGCCAAGACTAAGCGTACAGCCACACGTGGGCCGATGAACCCCGCCCGGCTGACTAACTTGTTTAACCTTATCCATGAGCCACGTAGTTTGAGCTTTCCATCTGCGTGTGAGTCGGAAAATGTTTTGGAGAAAATTAGGTCGTGACCGGGACAAGTGATGGACGTACACGGATCTTGTTCCCGACTCACAGAACAGGTGCCGTCAGGAGGTGGCCAACTCCCTGTTGACGGGGTGGCCCTGTTTGGGTTGACTCATGGATATGGTTCGACAAGGTAAAGGCTGGGAATCGACCACCCTCTGCCAGCACTTCCCGGACTAGTGCTAACCCTGGTGGCACTAAGAGTCGGTTGGTACGTGTGGGTAAAGTTGTACACCCCTGCAGGGTTAAATCTTTTCGAAAAGCCGTGTCTGCGGTTAAAGACGACTTGGTGACGGATTCTGTGATCATAGACAACTTAAACGGAATGACTAAAACTTGCTGATAACGATTGAAGGATGCCTCCTCGGAGATGCCGAGAGGGGTTACCTTGTAGCATGAGATAGTGTGGAACAACTGGAGGAGGTGATCTTTGAAGCACGAGGTGCTGAAATGATTTGGTGGATTAAAAAGATGATGATATCAGTAGTTGAGTAGCTTTCTCATCTGTTTTCAAAACACTCCATGAGACGTGCTATTCCTTCCTCAACTTGCAAAACAAAGATTGCTTTACGCAAATCAGCCTTCATGAAACCCTTTTCGAAATAGCAGATATATAATAGGTTAACTAAGTCTTGTTGAGTACCTCCCGTACTCAGGTTTGCTTAATTTTGGTTCAGGAGAAGATCTCACATCGGTGGTGATTCAACGTGGACATCGACGAGTAGTTTGGGGTTCCCAGGTAGCAGCCTGGAATCTATGGGCTGGGACGTCGCCTTATGTTGCGGCCTCTTAGGCCTTTTTGGTTCTTGTTGATTAGCAACATATTTTGCTTTCCGTTGTCTGATGTAATGTTGGGTCGTGTGACCTCTGCTTGTAAGCTATACTCTAGTAACACCTGTTTAATAAAGCTTCATGTTTAGAGTACTGCTTTGATCGGTTGTTGGTTTCGAGCTCATTGTTATACAGTTTTGGCTATGCCTGCATAGTTGTCGCAGTCGAGGGGTTGTGGAGCCGATGATCCATGTCCGAGCCCGCCTGTCGATTTGATCGGCCTGGGGCGAGGTAACCCCAGTAACCCTCGATTGTTGTTGCACTTTCTGGACACATAGCATCTCTGTATAGCTTTGGTCCCGTTTCCTTCAGTTTCATTCGATTCGTGGACACTTTGATATGCATAGTTGGTTATGACTAGCATGGATACAAGGAGTAGTAGACCGGGGATCCGGACTACGTGCCGATGAATCCGGTCTGCCTGCCGTTGTTTGTTGCGGCCGGGGCTGGTAATCCTGAAGCCCTTGTGAGTCCATGGCTAGGAGCACATAACAGTATGTATATCTCTGGGTCCGGGGTCGTGACAAGTCATGGTATCAGAGCAGGACTGCCTGTAGGAAAACCTTACTGCTTGGTCGATGTCGAGTCTAGAGTTTGTGAAAAATATTTTGAAACTCAAATGGATTGTGAAAAACCTTCTTAGGATTCTTTTTACTCCTTATCTGGTATCGCTCTAACTCTGGGTCACCTTACCTGTTTTGATTTGAAAAGGTTTTGCTATCCCTTCTAGTCATTCAAAACCTAGGTGCCTTCTCTGGCAAGAACGTCTTTTACCTAAGTTGACCTAGTTATGAGTTTCTAGAGTCGTGTGTGTTCCATATTTCGCTATCTCTTAATCTGGGAGATTTCCTTTCCATTCCAATCTCTCAGAGTTGTCCGGATTCCACATTCTTACATGTTCCAAAAGTCTGAAATCCTGAACCTCGAGATTTTCTTCTAATCTCGAATGTATCCGTTATCCTCTGCTCAAGTTCTTCCGGAGCTATCGTTGTCCTTCGAAAGATACTTCGTGATTGCTATTCGTAGTGTTCTTCGTGGCACTAAGATAGTACTTACTCCTTTCTCGGTGCTTTTAGCCCTTGGATTTGAACCGAAGGTCCCGGAATGTGCTGAATTGTGGTGGGTTGAACCATGTGGTTTCATAACCATGTGATGCTCACGCTATCAGTACAGGATGCTGACCTTTAACCCAAGTTCTGTTTCGTTGAATCCCGAGGAATCTGTCTTACCTCAGGGTGGTTAGGAAATTCCAATTCTCATAGCCGTAGGCTTTCCTTTGGAACCAAAAAGGGATCACAACAAGAGTGTTCTTTATGATTCCATATCCTTGTTCTTGACTCTGTTACACCTCTCGTTTTTGCATGGGTTCTACACATGAGTATTACCCCGTGCATTCAACGTGATCTCAGGATTTTCCAGAGCACGTTCCTACTCTTTAGTTGCTTTCCGAACTCCATCCGTTGTTTTGGAAACCAAGTTACATATGTGTGTTGGATATTTCCAATGCATTTGTTCTTGTTTTCCGTCAGAACATTCCACCTTGGGATGTCAGGAGAAACAAACTCCAGAACCTCGTTCATCCCTACGAACAGGTCAAAGTTTTGTATTCCGCAGAATAAAGAAGTTTCATCAGCTTCTGTTCTGTTCCACTTTCGAGTATCACACTCTTGTATATCCAGAGGCTGTGTTGAATTTCATGGCCTTGTTGATGAAGTGATGCTCGTACAAATCTTCACTCCCCTTTCTTCCAGTCTTGAACTCTCAAGAATGTTGGGTAGGTGCATTGATGTGTGTATCAGGTATTCCTAGCAATTCTTATTGCTTTGGAAATCTAAGAAAACATCTGTATCCTTCTTAGCACTATTGGTCACCCGGTCTCCGTTTGAAGTTGGTCGTGTTACCAAATCCGTTCACTCCGGTGCACATTTCTGGTCAAAGAGTTAGGTTCATACCGAAGCTCTCATGATCATATCGGTTGGTCTGAAAAGCAAGTTTCCTTCCAAACTTCGAGACATACCGGTAGGTTGTGATATTCTGGTTGTCTTTCTAGAAGGATCGCCAGGTTGTCACCTGACCGTGATGTCTAAATAAAGGGTAGTTTGAACTACTCCTTTCTCCAAGAAAGCTATGCTGGATATCCTGGACAAGTAGGTTGAGCTTAAACAACAACTTGGAGAGTTGAAAGGCAAAAGCTCTGCCTAACTTGATCCTCTGTTAAGGGATGTCTAGTTCTCCTCATGTTGAAGCAGGATAGTATCTACGTAGTGGACATGCTATCACTCTAACCTTGATTTGATTTGGGCTATCAACAGATCAAGTCCAGCTCTAAGGACTATCTTGACGGTGTTTTCACTCATGGTGTTTTGCCCAAGTACACCTTCATGTCCTCTGGTCTGAGCAATATTTTGCCTTGTTCATGTACTATATAAACCCTTCTCCTTGGAGTGTTTGATAAGTGTGTTGTCGAGCCCATCGATGACATTCCTATTTACCCAAGTTGCAAGAGGTTCATGTTGAACACTTGGCATCAATTTTGGAAACTCTCGAGAACCATCTTTGTTTCACTACGAAGATTGTGTTTTGGATGTTCGAAGTGACTTTCTCGGGTTCGTGTGCTTTTGGTGAAAGTTGTTGCCATGGACTCGAGTAAAGTTTCCTTGTTCCTTCGGGAATAATCCCAAGTCAGTCATGCTTGTCTGGACTATTCTTGTGATGGTAGGTTGTTACCTCCGTTTATTTGAAGAAGTTTGCGTCCACACTAAGCCACTGACTGCTTGTTCGTAACAGAAAAGAAGTCCAAGATCTTGGTGATCTTCGTTATCATCTTTCCAATAAGGACTCTGATGTGTTTCATTGCAAGTAAACCACGTAGGTGCAACCGTCTTTCGCAAGTTGCTAATACATGAGTTCTACAACCTCGCTTACCTTTTTGAGCGTGGCATCGTAGTCCATATCTTGAGAATCCAATAAGTGTATTCCGTTGGTAACCGGTGTAACCTCTGTGATCAGATGTGCTGATTCTGAATCATCCTTCCACTAACCAGAGCTGAATCTCAAGCAGCAACGATGGTTGGTGTTCCCTCAAGGGTATTAACTTAGGTCCTCTCAAAAATCCGGCATGGTTGATGTTGTGGTTGACACAATTAGCCGAAAGATCTAATGTCAGATTCCTTTGAGTCCGTAAGAACAACCACTCCCCGTGAGAATTCTTGTCTGACTTAATCTAACAAGTTTTCCTCACCGTTCTTTCAAACGGAGTTTTACTTCCACTTGCTGACCTACATAAGGCTTGTCAGAAGCTGCTGTCGGTGTCTATAAAATCCAGGATAACCTGGAAGTTGATCTTTCCAATATCTCTCCGTTGAACCTCCAAAACCTTTGTTTCAGTGGAAACAAGTTCATTAGGAGAACATCTCTTGGTGTTTCGTAACCGCTGTTGATCAGTTTCCTTCTCAAGTTGTTTGTACTTGAATTTCTGTTCATCTCACACATTGTGTGAATTTGTCAGTTACCTCAGCCATGGGGTCTTAACCATGTGGAAGATGTATTGCTACGTCTAAGCCGCAACAGGAAAGAGATTCCCTATTTTCTTCCGGTGTTTTAATCCTCGTTGGTTACCCATCCTTACGATGTGACCAAGAATTCCTCCCTAATTACGGTGGTACAACTTCTTCTGGTTACTCATCTTCTGTCGTGAAGTAACTTCTCGATCCTTGACAAGGATTTCAAAAAAACAGTTATGGAATGGTTGAAAGTTCCGTTATCTTCTGTGTCCACTCCGAAGAGTGAACATGATCCCGTATCAAAATTCTCGGACGCACGAGTTACGGTGTTTTCTCGTGTTTTCCCTTCTTCTACAAATATTACCTTGTGGTATCCAAGACCATCCTCACGATCTTGGTATTCTGTTTGAAGAAATCTCGATGTCACAAGTTGTTCAACCTATCTTTTCCAAAAGGATTTAAAGTCTTGTGCAAAGTTCATATTCTAAATCCTTTCGAAAATCACTCGTCCGCAAACTTGAAACAATCTTTTATTCCCTCCGTTATCTTGATGTGTTTCATGCCTGTTAACTCAATAGTTCTTTGTGAACATCTTTGTCTTGAGTTAGCCAAGAGATACTCGATCTTCGTGAAGATCTTCTCCGAAGAGTTTCCCTCTTACCTAAGGTGTATCCGTTCAATACTTCAAGATGCTACGGATCAACCTCTTCAACAAGAGAACCGTAAGGTTCAAGAAGTTCGTTCAAAACCGGTGTTCCTTCTTTCTTCTCCTTCGGGAATCTCGGGACGAGATTCTTGTAAGGGGGGTAGATTTGTAACACCCCAATTTTTGCTACCAAAGTGTTGTGGTGTTGAGTTCATATCATACATGCATGAAACCACAAAATTCAAATTATGTTTTAACCAATTTAAATTTGGAATTTAAATGGTTTATGAAATCTCATAGAAAGTACTCATTTTGGTTCCCAAAATTTTGTTCTAAAAATCATTTAAATTTTGGAAAGCAAATACATGGTGAGATTGGAAATTTCATAAGGTTTCCAAAACCTATTTTTGCCAAATTTTTACTTTGCAAAAAGGCCCTCAAATAAATGGTTTTTGTTCTGTTTTTAAAAGGAAAAAGGACCTTGCTGCTATTTCCAAAAACCGTAGGGGGTTTTCGTAAGTTTCCTTCATCTTCAACCTCCTGCCAGTAGGAGCAGGTGCGTGGAGGCAGCACCGACGCCGATTCCACCTCATGCTTTGTCTTTCCGAGAGGATAACCACACTAGGAGAGCACCCGACTTCCTCTGTTGCCCTCCCTCAGTCCTCTGCTCCCGCTCCCTCTCTCTCTGCGAGTATATGGAAGGTCGAAACCCTAGCTTTTCCCGGCGAGCACTCCGCCGCTGTTCTGGGCCGTCTCGGACCATGCCGAGCACGCCCTCGCCTTCCCCTCGCTCTCCTCTGCATCCTCCAGGTCGTGTGGATCCAGGGACGGCCGGGAGAGGCCTAATCGCGCCGTCGTCAACCTCCACGGCTGCCGCCGTCCCTCGCTCGTCGTCGCCGATTCCGGCGCCGCCGCACCCTCCCAACCACGCCATCCTCTCCACCTCATCGTGGTGAGCACCCCCATGCCCTCCCCCTCGCCCCTACCCCTCTGGTTCGCCGTGACGCCGAGCTCCGCCGTCGGCCGTCGCACATCCTCGTCGCCGGCGAGCTTCCGGCGACCCATTTCGGGTGGCGCCACCACCATATTGCTCACCTTGGCCTCCTCTTCCCGGTGGTATAGTTTGTTTGCCGGATTGCTCACTCGTTCGAGCGATTGGTTAGGATCTGAGCCGATTTGGGTTTCGATGATGTCACAATGACGTAAGCCTGACGTCATAACCCTGTTTTATATTTCCAGAATTGCTTATTAATTACAGAAAATGGTTACTTTGGTAAATTCAATAACTAATGTTTTATTAATCAGAAAAATTAAATAAAAGCATGGAAATGTTCAGAAAATTATTCTCTACCCAACTATATCAATTTCATATATGTTTGAGAAAGTTGAAAAAATGACCTTTATTTAATGCTGTTTAATCATTTAAAATAGAAAAATAAGTTTTTATTCAATAAAATTAGAAAATTAAAAGTTATATACCAAATTGCTCAAAATGATAAATGCAACCTGTTTATGATGTTTCCAAACCAATTTGAGCAACTAAAATGGTACTCACTTCCAGAATCGTCCGAAACCCCCTCCGGGGTCTATTTCGGTCTAATTTCAGAAAAACTGCATAACTAACATACGAACCCTAGCAACCCATTGAACCTGTCTAGGACTTTATTTCAGTGCATTAACTTGCTCATGCATACATATTGTGCATTGCATCGATGCCATGTTGATTGTTATTCTTCTTTTTGGTGTTTGTTCCCCCTCGGTAGAACGTGGCTCCGAAGAGAAGGCCAACAACTCCAATGGCGAATACTTGATCTTAACCGACAAGTCAAGCACTTATTCCAGAAGATCTTTATCTGGTTTTCTTATAACCAAGGCAAGCATAACCTCTTATCTGCTCATATATGATTTCAAAGTGATTTCAATCTCGTACTTTGCATTCGGTTCCAAACTATTTGATGTCAGTAGATAGAGTTCTCCTATATATTGCATAACCTAGATATCCTGATCCACTGCACCTAGCAGCTATAGGTTTGTTTGTGCGCGCTCCGCTAAACCTTGTGAGTCTTGCTTAGCCATGCCTAGTTGATGATTCTGGTCAATGCGTGAATCTACCATGTCAGGTGTTTATGATTTGAGTTACCTTTGATAACTTGACTAATCACGGCATGGATGTGAGGCCACAATGGGTTGTGGCGTTTTGTCCTGTTCATGCCCCTAGGAGCGAGTTCTCGCCTTCGAGCCAAGACTAAGCGTACAGCCACACGTGGGCCGATGAACCCCGCCCGGCTGACTAACTTGTTTAACCTTATCCATGAGCCACGTAGTTTGAGCTTTCCATCTGCGTGTGAGTCGGAAAATGTTTTGGAGAAAATTAGGTCGTGACCGGGACAAGTGATGGACGTACACGGATCTTGTTCCCGACTCACAGAACAGGTGCCGTCAGGAGGTGGCCAACTCCCTGTTGACGGGGTGGCCCTGTTTGGGTTGACTCATGGATATGGTTCGACAAGGTAAAGGCTGGGAATCGACCACCCTCTGCCGGCACTTCCCGGACTAGTGCTAACCCTGGTGGCACTAAGAGTCGGTTGGTACGTGTGGGTAAAGTTGTACACCCCTGCAGGGTTAAATCTTTTCGAAAAGCCGTGTCTGCGGTTAAAGACGACTTGGTGACGGATTCTGTGATCATAGACAACTTAAACGGAATGACTAAAACTTGCTGATAACGATTGAAGGATGCCTCCTCGGAGATGCCGAGAGGGGTTACCTTGTAGCATGAGATAGTGTGGAACAACTGGAGGAGGTGATCTTTGAAGCACGAGGTGCTGAAATGATTTGGTGGATTAAAAAGATGATGATATCAGTAGTTGAGTAGCTTTCTCATCTGTTTTCAAAACACTCCATGAGACGTGCTATTCCTTCCTCAACTTGCAAAACAAAGATTGCTTTACGCAAATCAGCCTTCATGAAACCCTTTTCGAAATAGCAGATATATAATAGGTTAACTAAGTCTTGTTGAGTACCTCCCGTACTCAGGTTTGCTTAATTTTGGTTCAGGAGAAGATCTCACATCGGTGGTGATTCAACGTGGACATCGACGAGTAGTTTGGGGTTCCCAGGTAGCAGCCTGGAATCTATGGGCTGGGACGTCGCCTTATGTTGCGGCCTCTTAGGCCTTTTTGGTTCTTGTTGATTAGCAACATATTTTGCTTTCCGTTGTCTGATGTAATGTTGGGTCGTGTGACCTCTGCTTGTAAGCTATACTCTAGTAACACCTGTTTAATAAAGCTTCATGTTTAGAGTACTGCTTTGATCGGTTGTTGGTTTCGAGCTCATTGTTATACAGTTTTGGCTATGCCTGCATAGTTGTCGCAGTCGAGGGGTTGTGGAGCCGATGATCCATGTCCGAGCCCGCCTGTCGATTTGATCGGCCTGGGGCGAGGTAACCCCAGTAACCCTCGATTGTTGTTGCACTTTCTGGACACATAGCATCTCTGTATAGCTTTGGTCCCGTTTCCTTCAGTTTCATTCGATTCGTGGACACTTTGATATGCATAGTTGGTTATGACTAGCATGGATACAAGGAGTAGTAGACCGGGGATCCGGACTACGTGCCGATGAATCCGGTCTGCCTGCCGTTGTTTGTTGCGGCCGGGGCTGGTAATCCTGAAGCCCTTGTGAGTCCATGGCTAGGAGCACATAACAGTATGTATATCTCTGGGTCCGGGGTCGTGACACCAACGTTTTGGCCATGACCAAAATATTGGTAGGGTAAGTTTTGGCAACCATCCAAACATGCCCTAAATAGGTGAAAGGGCAAAGGCGGTGGAGGCCTGGGCCCCCACACCACCACCACCCCCGGCGCGGCCAAGGGGGGTGCGCCGCCCTATGGTGTGGGCCCCCCTGAGGCCCCCTTCCGGGTCTCTTTGGGACTCTTTGGAACCTTCGGGAATTCTAAGACTTCCGGGCTTCAAATTTTCTAATTTCGAGAATATTTCCAGAACAACTTTTCTAAAACAAAAAACAGTAGAAAACAGGGATCTAGCTCTGTGGCATCTTGTCAATAGATTAGTCTGGAAAATCGATAAAAATGACATAAAGTGTATAGAAAACATGTGGGAAACAATAAGAAAACAACATGGAACATCAGAAATTAAGGATACGTTTATGACGTATCAACACCTAAACCAAAATCCCCTAATGTGCTTAAAATTAATAAAACTTTTAGTGAAACTAAAAGTGATTTGCATGTTGAATCATCTTTAGGGGTGTCTAAGGTACACATTGCTACAATTGGGGTTTTGGAGGAAACTATTGATTTGGATACTTCTTCACTTGAAAAATACTTGATTCCACTTTTCTGGGCCTAGCTAAAAGGCGTTAAAGAAAAGCACTTCTTGGGAGATAACCCATGGTTTTATTTTTGCTTTGTTTTTCTCTGTTTTCTTTGATTCAAGGGGTTGTATACTTCTGTAGAAACTCCTTTGTATCTTTATTTTCATGTTTTAGTTGTGCCAACTAAAGGTTCTGGCGAGAGTTGGAGGTGGTTTTTTGATTTCTGCGCAGCAAACAGATTTGTGTTGTCCATCGTAAAAGTTCGTATAATTCACAGAAAAATCATAATGACCTGAAATTTCTTGTGCTTATTACTCGGATAATTCTGCAATTTTTTGTTCTTTGAGCCTGAAAAATTCGTCTTTATAGACTGTTCTGGTTTTGACAGATTCTGCCATTTTTCTTGCATTTACTCTTTTACGACGTCAAGTGGATTTCTTGCTTCACGAAACATCAGTGGTTGTAGATAATGTTTAAAAATATCAATAGCACTTGTGCCCTTACAAAACCCGTGGATTTTTTATTGTTGCGCTAACCCTCTAATGCGAATTACTCTTTGAGTGTGGTGTGAAGGAAGTTTTCAAGGGTCAAGAGAAGAGGGTGATATATGTGATCAAGAAGAGTGCAAGGTCAAAGCTTGGGGATGCCCCCATGGTTCATCCAAGCATATTTTTAGAAGATTCAAGCATATAAGCTTGGGGATGCCCAAGGCATCCCCTTCTTCATCAACAATCTATCAGGTCACTTCTAGTGGAACTATATTTTCATTCGGTGACATCATATGAAGTTTACTTGGAGCGTCTCTTTGCTTTTATTTTGTTTTCCTTTTCTTTATTTTGTTTTCCTTGCTGAAATAATATAGTTGGACCCTAGCATTCCTTGTTTATGAGAGAGACATGCTCCACTTTTTCGTTTGAATACTTGTTATGCTAGTATTCATAGTTTTTCTTCTAGTTGCTGCAAAATTCCTGTTTAGCTCTTGTTTTTATTGCATCTCTTGTTCAGAGCTGTTAGTTTTAGTACTGTTATGTGAGTAATCTCATGTTTTCTTGTTGTAGCATTTAGAGAGTTTTTGTTAAAGCATGTTTTGTATGGTGCTTGTTGGGAAAAAAACTGCTGCTTGTAGTAGAATTTATAACGATGCAAGTAGAAGCTTGTATAGACTGTGGCTAGACTTTTTCATATCATGCTAGATGTTATTTTAATTCTAAAGCCTTGTGGTTATTTAGTAGCATGATTAGCCTCAAATAGCTGAGAGTGTTTAATGTTCCATTGAAAGAATCATGAGTTGTTCTTGTCATATTGAAGCATAAATTTGGGGTGTTCTCCTTTGAATGTTTTATTTGGTTGACTTGGCGCATGCTCACACCATGTTTATGACTATGAACCAGTCACTTATAGCCTCCATGCATTTAGTTTTTAAACGTTTGGTACCACTTATGCTTTGATTAATGATGTTTATGTCGCTATGCATGATTATGGCTCTTATGCTCTCTTGATTTGTCGCTCCCAGTCTTTTGCTAGCCTCCACCTGTACAGAGTATGAGCTCTACTCGTACATGCAACTCCCAAAAACCAAAGTATGCCCAATGTGTCCACCATACCTACCTACATGTGGTATTTAACCGCCACTTCAAAGTAATGTAGCGTTCCCACATTTAAATAATGTAAGAACATCTGTGTTAATGTGCTAGTCCCTGGAACAATTGTTAGCACCACACTACAAAATAAAATATCATGCAAACGCATAAAAAATCTATTACATCGCATGATCCAGTCTTTACAAAATAGTACTACAACTTGCATAGTCTTAGAAGACTAGCAGAAAACAAAGAAATACAGCGGAAAACATAGTACAACATTGAGACCATATTATTCATGTGCCACAGGCAAAAAATGTTGGCGATAGTCTCGAGATCCTAAACAAAATCCTCACTCGTCTTCAGAATCATCTGCAGGATGGAATATGCAGCCACAAGGGAGTCAATACAATTTAATGTATTGCCAAGTAACACTATGGTGGATATAAATGGCAAGACTAATACTACATGCTTATTTGGTTGAGTGGAGTTTTGGCTAAGTTTGCATAAAGCTAGTTTTCTCCTATCTCTTTTATAAAACAAACTTTTCTTTGCAAAGGGTGGCAACATTGGATTAAAATCCAGGCACCACAAATAGTGTTCACTTGGTCAAAATTTTACTTATTGAAATTGGTGATGAGATTCTTCCGTCAATCCTTGTCCAGTTGCTCATAGTTGTCCATAACCGGGGACACGGCTAAGATCTTAGTTTGTTGACTCTGCAGAGTTTGTGCACTTTCACCTTCAGACTCAAATCAGCCCAAACATCCTATACACTCTGAGTGCATTAAGGAAAGGAGAAGATTGAGACAAGATCTTTCAGAAGAAACTCCACCACCGTTTGGCTTATCCGTTCCACCTATAATTATGCTACATCTGCTTGTAAGCCTGGTGAGTTCATTCAACTTAGATGATCAAGACAGAGCCCATATGACTAAAGGCTGCACGGGAAGCTACTAAACTTAGGAGGACATAGCAATCTCTTTGTTTCTAGGTGGCCGTCCGCAAGTGACAACCTCAAGTGGAATAACCCTTTGACAAGGGACCTGAGGCAACACTCAACATAAACTAATCACGTCCAAAATCCACCCAGGTGTTTCATTGAATGTTATACTTAGAATTTTTTTCCCAACATCTAGTAAAACAATTTGTAACATTGCATAGCAATCTACTAAGTTCTAAGGATATCAAAATAACAAGGTAAAAGGAATGACTATACACTACTATGATAATAGCATAGCATAATATAACTTAGTTAAATTTCCTATCATACATAATACTCAAAAATCAACTAATGCATATAGAAAATAATGGGTAGTTGATGGTGTGTTACTTGCCTTGTTGAAGTTGGTGAAGATATCACATTCTCTTCACAAAAGATCGTTGCTCTTCGTACAATATATTCATTGAAAACACAATAACAAAAAAAACAAGCATCCTAGCAATCAAACACATAAGTGGAGAAAACAAACAGACAAAGGGGTTGTACCAAGTTGGCTAGGACAAGGAGAAGATTTGAGCTCAATAATTGTTCAGGAAATTCCAAGGGTTTACTTGGGATGGACTAGGTTGAATTTGATGGGATCTAACTTTACTATAATCATACTTGTCGAGGAAGTTCCAAGAGTTCACAAAGGGTGATCTACTATTTCAACTAAAGTAACACATCACAATGTGTAACACTTAGTTCTTTTCATCAAAACATTTGCGTGATCTAAGTTAGTCCTTCCATTTTGGTTTAGGGTAGGTATAGGTTCAACTAACTTCATAACAATGGAGATAACAAGTTAAAGTCTTGGGATTCTCCATTCGGGTCAATGGTTGGACAAAAACAACTTTCTAAATCTTCAACTTGTATGGATTGCTCCAAGTCTTCACATGCTTGTCTTCTTTAAGATCATCTTCATGCTTCTATTGTAGTCTTTTCCTTAGATGGATTCTTCTCTTGATCATGATATATTTCTTCATGGCTTTCACTTCACTAATTGGTTTGGGTATGGTATGGGCACAAATACCACTAAGTCAAATAGAAAGAAAATAGAAAGAAAGATAGAAAGAGAGAGGGGGATGTTTTCTTCTGAATTTCTTCACACTTTTACTTCTTTGAGTTGCTTCTAGTTGTTGTGAAGTCCAATTCCCTTACTTCAAAATTTTCAATGATCTTCTTTGTAGCTCTTCATGTTTTCACCAAGTTGAATATGGAGTTCCTTCTTGTGGTTGAGTATTGTCTTCCATTTTGCTAACTTGATGGGTTCTTGAAGCAAGAATAGGGGAATGGAGAAGTACATAGAAAACAATGGTACTAGTGTTTGAGGTTCACTACCTTGTCTCTTATATGGTTGACATACTGGGGACTTGGTCTTGGATTCAAAAATAGCCACAACAACAAAGATAAAGAGATGGAAACAAAATTCTAAGACATGATGAAAATGGATGTATCACTATGTTGGGTTTTTTGTCAAATACACATGGCCATGGTCCAAGGGTGTCCAAAATGGTTAGGCACTAATGTCTCTGGTTCAAGGTTACCAAATGGAGCAATTTTGGTTAAGGAACAATAATCTAATTATTTATAGAATTAAAACTATGTCATTAATACTCAAATATACCAATTAATTCTAAATTTAAATTTAACTTGATCAAAAATTATTTTGAGACAGAGGGTGTGAAAGTACTCATCCTAAGGTTTGCAAAAATATTTTACTTGCAATTTTTGGATTTGTAGAATTTGAATTATGCCAAAATTCCTCAAAGAAGCATATTTGAATTTGAACAAATTTTAGTTGGTCAATTTTAAATTTGGCTAGTGCCAAAAGTTTCTACATGTTGTGCTGATTTCAAAAAGTCCAAGGTTGTCAAATTTGGCCTTATGGATCAAAATATATGATAGATCTAAGTTGCAGGGACTTTTCTGCAAAATTGACATTCTAATTTTATTCGAAAACAAATCCAGAGGCTGCCTGGGCTACATTTGGCTATTTACCGCGCGGTGCGGCAGACAGGGAGTGGGCCTGGGCCGTTTACACACTGCGTTGGGCGACGGATAAAGACATAACGCGCGCTGACTAGGCAGGCCAGGTGGCGCGATTTTACTCGCGGATACCTCTTCGGTTCAGGATCTAATCTGAGCCAAACAAAAAAGATCTAATGGCCAGGGACGTCTAGGGTTCTCACCTCACCGGAGGGATGGCCGGAAATGGCGGCGCGGCGGCCTGCGTCGCAGAAGGTTGACGAAAACGGAGATCTGGTGGCTCCCTGGGCTCGGGAGGGGCATGACGACGTTCGCCGCGTCACGATGAAGAAGATGATGGCGATGGCGCGCTCCCTCGCTTCCGGGATTGGCGGCACCGTTCGGACGGAGGGGTTCAGCACCGGTGAGCTCTAGGAAAAGCACGTCGACGGCGATTCTGCGCGAAACAAATCAGAAAAAAATCAGGAGGGCCCTCATGGGCAAAGCAAGCACGATGGGGTGGTTTCGACCTCAGGGACTTGCTCTCCTTGTCGGCCGCGACAACTGCGGTCTCCAGCGAGAAATTTCATCGGCCTCGGGGCTTGGAATGAGGAGGCGAGGGAGGCGAAATGACGAGGGCAAGGAGGAGATTTAAGGAGTGGGCTCGGGGTCTTCTATTGCGGTCTTAAACACCGAAATCAAACGGAAAAAAATTTCAGGCAAAACCTGCATCTAACGTTTCTAGAGGTTGAAGATGGGTGACATCAGCATGACGTCACCCTTTTTTTTCTGTTTTCTCTTTTCTTTAATATCTTTTAATTTAAAACTCCAATTGGTCTCAAATAAATTTCTAAATTCTTGTAATCAAAATGTCTATCAGATAGAAACCTAATTTTTTTTGTTTCCAACACAAATTAATTTTTATAATTTGCAATTATAAATAATTTATTAATAGTACTTAATGTTATATTAAAATTAGAAAATAATAAATTGATGCTATTATCTAGATAAAATTTGAGAGACATTGTACATGTCATATATAATTTTTGAAAGTCATTTCACAACATTTTTATATTTTATATTTTTAAGATATGAGTGATTTACTAATAGCAGTTAATACCATTTTAAAATAGAAAATTAAATAAATACAAAAGTGGCTTAATAAAATTTGGAAAAAAAACACACAAGTCATAATATTGTTTTCTAAGTCTTATTTTATGTTATTTACAAACCAAAGTATTTATATTCACTCCTTTATGATTAAAACTTGGAGTATCAATTGAATATCAATATAAATAGTTGTTATTCCCATAAAATAATTTTGAGGCATATAAACTGTTAAGAGGTAATAATGGATTCTTAATTTAAATTTTCATTGAGTTATGTATTGTTTCCTTTTATTTATTGCATCTCATTTGTTTTTTGGTGACTTGCATAACATGAAAACAAAAGGTTTCAAATTTTTGTGATTTTTGCACTTCCCAAAAATCAGGGATGTTACAAACTACCACCCTTAAAAGAAATCTTGTCCCGAGATTTGGGAAGGCTAGAAAGAAGGATTAGGTTTGGGTGACTAGGTTCCAGAACAACTAGGTGGGCTACCACCCTTAAGAGATACTTTTGTGGGTAGTCTATTTCCATTAGATTGGAGTGTAGATTGATTTGAGATTAGCTTGAGTAGAAATTTCCTTCATGGTAGAGATATAGACCAACATAGGTATGTTGAACTACCTTTTACACTGAGGGGTCACTCTTTGGGTCAATAAAAAGTCCTTGGGTCACTCTCAACTTGGTCTTTTGATGTCCTTGGAAATCTTTCATCTTGTTGTTGTCATCCTTGAAAGCAAGCACCATGTTATTTCTAACGAAACTCTCATGGTAGGAAAAATCTTCCATTGCTTGATACCTCCAGGGTTTGATTTGTTCTCACCGAAGATAATACGTTTTCAGCAACACTTGCCTAACATAGGGTGATTATTATTACAGCTTCCATTCTATGGTTTAGGCTTAACATCGGCGTCTCTCTAATAGGTATGTCACTCAGATTTAACATTCATCATAGCAAAAATAAATAATGTGAGTAGTCACCATGGGGGCCAATCCATGTTGCACTCAATCATTGCCTTGTACTTGGATTGGTGAATCTTGTTTAAGAACACTAGGTCATCTCACTTGTCTAACAGAAAGTTTCCAATCTGAAAGACAAACCTGAGCTAGACTATAGGCTCTTACAATAGTGGGGTTGCGTAAACTCTTATACCTCACTAACTGAGTTATCGTAGTTTCTTCATCTATTATTCTCCTGGTGTAGGGAAAATCTTCAAAACCTTCATAGCCCATGTAACTTTGAGTCTTCCCTTGATGATTGGCTTCTACACCTTGGTATACAGTTTTCTTCATCATACATGTGATTGTTCCTTCACACAAAAGAACAAAATCCTATGATTTTGGCAATCCTCAATTGGATGGTTTGTGTCTCAAAAGGGTGGTCTTGGGTATGAAGTCAGTTGGTGCACTCCAATTGGAAACTCACTATGGGTGGTAAATGGGTATAGTGTTGGGTTTGGTTTAGAATGGATGAAGAGATTTGGAAACAGACTTAAGAAATTCCTACTCCAACACAGCAGATCAAGGAAACTCATCTTGCAAACAACACATAACAAACATATAGCAATACATTCATCACACCAAACAACAATTTTTTTTTAAAACAAACTAATATTGTCATACCACACTCATTGGTATGATCAATACACTAACACATTAACGTTGTTCAAATAAAGTAACTAGATTGGTTGTCTCATCTATATCTTCGTGAGTTCTTCAAATCCTTTTCTCAATGTCTTGAGGTGTTCTTGATTTTTGTGAAGCTTAAGGTTTTCTTCAATTCCTTCAATAATCTTGAGTGCAGGTCTTCATGTGGTGAAAATACTTCTTGCACTTCTTGGTATGGTCATCAACATCTCGCCTTGAGGGTATTTGAAGAGGTAGGTCATCTAGAAGATTTTGAAGGTGAATAATAGATGGGAGGATATGAGAAAGATTAAGATGAGATGTTTTGTTTATAGAAAGTTTGAACATAGAAATTTTCAATCCTGGGGTCTTTTCCAAACTTAGGGTCTCGAATTCTATGGGCAAAACTTGGCTCTGATACCATTCTGTAGCGTTCCCATATTTAAATAATGTAAGAACACCTATGTTAGTGTACTAGTCCCTCAATCAATTGCTAGCACCACACTACAAAATGAAATATCATGCAAATGCATCAAAAATCTATTACATCGCATGATCCAGTTTTACAAAATAGTATTACAACTTGCATAGTCCTAGAAGACTAGCATAAAACAAAGAAATACAGCGAAAAACATAGTACACCAGTGAGCCCATCTTCTTCATGTGCCACAGGAAAAATATGTTGGCGATAGTCTCGAGATCCTAAACGAAATCCTCACTTGTCTTCAGAATCATCTGCGGGATAGAATATGCAGCCACAAGGGAGTCAATACAATTTAATGTATTGGCAAGTAACACTATGGTGGATATAAATGGCAATACTAATACTACATGCTTATTTGGCTGAGTGGAGTTTTGGCTAAGTTTGCATAAAGCTAGTTTTCTCCTATGTCTTTTGTATGACAAACTTTTCTTTACAAAGGGTGGCAACATTGAATTAAAATCCAGGCACCACAAATACTGTTCACTTGGTCAAAATTTTACTTATTGAAATTGGTGACGAGATTCTTCCGTCAATTCTTGTCCAGCTGCTCATAGTTTTCCATAACCGGGGACACGGCTAAGATCTTAGTTTGTTGACCCTACAGAGTTTGTGCACTTTCACCTTCGGACTCAAATCAGCCCAAACATCCTATACACTCTGAGTGCATTAAGGAAAGGAGAAGATTGAGACGAGATATTTCAGAAGAAATTCCACCACTATTTGTCTTACTCGTTCCACCTATAATTATGCTACATCTGCTTGTAAGCCTTGTGAGTTCATTCAACTTAGTTGATCAAGACAGAGCCCATATGACTAAAGGCTGCACGGGAAGCTACTAAACTTAGAAGGACATAGTAATCTCTTTGTTCCTGGGTGGCCATCCGCAAGTGACAACCTCAAGTGGAATAACCCTTAGACAAGGGCCCTGAGGCAACACTCAACATAAACCAATCACATCCAAAATCCACCCAGGTGTTTCATTGAACGTTATACTTAGAATTTTTCCCCAACATCTAGTAAAACAATTTGTAACATTGCATAGCAATCTACTAAGTTCTAAGGCTATCAAAATAACAAGGTAAAAGGAATGACTATACACTACTATGATAATAGCATAGCATAATGTAACTTAGTAAAATTTCCTATCATACATAATACTCAAAAATCAACTAATGCATATAGAAAATAATGGGTAGTTGATGATGTGTTACTTGCCTTGTTGAAGTTGGTGAAGATATCACACTCTCTTCACAAAAGATTGTTGCTCTCCGTACAATCTATTCATTGAAAACACAATAACAAAATAAACAAGCATCCTAGCAATCAAACACATAAGTGGATAAAACAAACAGATCAAATAACATAACAAAGGGGTTGTACCAAGTTGGCCAGGACAAGGTCAAGATTTGAGTTCAATACTTGTTAAGGAAATTCCAAGGGTTTACTTGGGGTGGACTAGGTTGAGTTTGACGTGATCTAACTTTACTATAATCATACTTGTCGAGGAAGTTCCAAGATCTCACTAAGGGTGATCTACTATTTCAACTAAAGTAACACATAACAATGTGTAACACTTAGTTCTTTTCATCAAAACATTTGAGTGATCTAAGTTAGTCCTTCCATTTTAGTTTAGGGTAGGTCTAGGTTCAACTAACTACATAACAACGGAGATAACAAGTTAAATTCTTGGGATTTTCCATTTGGGTCAATGGTTGGACAAAAACAACTTTCTAAATCTTCAACTTGTATGTATTGCTCCAAGTCTTCACATGCTTGTCTTCTTGAAGATCATCTTCATGCTTCTATTGTAGTTATTTTCCTTGGATGGATTCTTCCCTTGATCATGATATATTTCTTCATGGATTTCACTTCACTAATTGGTTTGGGTATGGGATGGGCACAAATATACCACTAAGTCAAATAGAAAGAAAATAGGAAGAAAGATAGAAAGAGAGAGGGGGGATGTTTTCTTCTGAATTTCTTCACACTTGTACTTCTTTGAGTTGCTTCTAGTTGTTGTGAAGTCTAATTCCCTTACTTCAAATTCTTCAATGATCTTATTTGTAGCTCTTCGTGTTGTCACCAAGTTGAATATGGAGTTCCTTCTTGTGGTTGAGTCTTGTCTTCCATTTTGATAACTTGATGGGTTCTTGAAGCGAGAATAGGGGAATGGAGAAGTAGATAGAAAACTATGGTACTAGTGTTTTAGGTTCACTACTTGGTCTCTTATATGGTTGACATACTAGGGACTTGGTCTTGGATTCAAAAATAGCCACAACAACAAAGATAAAGAGATGGAAACAAAATTCTAAGACATGATGAAAATGGATGTATCACTATATTGGGTTTTTGGTCAAATACACATGGCCATGGTCCAAGGGTGTCCAAAATGGTTAGGCACTAATGTCTCTTGTTCAAGGTTACCAAATGGAGCAATTTTGGTTAAGGAACCATAATCTAATTATTTATAGAATTAAAACTATGTCACTAATACTCAAATTTACCAATTAATTCTAAATTCAAATTTAAGTTGATCAAAAATTATTTTGAGACACAGGGTCTGAAAGTACTCATCCTAAAGTTTCCAAAAATATTTTATTTGCAATTTTTGGATTTGTAGAATTTGAATTGTGCCAAAATTCATCAAAGAAGCATATTTGAATTTGACCAAATTTTAATTGGTCAATTTTAAATTTAGCCAGTGCCAAAAGTTTCTACATGTTGTGCTGATTTCAAAAAGTCCAAGTTTGTCAAATTTGGCCTTATGGATCAAAATATATGATAGATCTAAGTTGCAGGGACTTTTCTGCAAAAATTAACATTCTAATTTTATTCGAAAATAAATCGAGAGGTTGCCTGGCTACATTTGGCTATTTACAGTGTGGTGCGGCAGACAGGGAGTGGGCCTGGGCCGTTTACGCGTTGCGCTAGGCGACGGATAGAGACTTAACGCGCACTGACTAGGCAGGCCAGGTGGCGTGATTGTACTCACGGATAACTCTTCGGTTTAGGATCTAATCTGAGCCGAACAAAAAAGATCTAACGGCCAGGGACGGCTAGGGTTCTCACCTCACCGGAGGTATGGCCGGAAATGGCAGCGCGAGGGCCGGTGTCGCGGAAGGTTGACGGAAACGGAGATCTGGTGGCTCCCTGGGCTCGGGTGGGGCACGACGATGTTCGCCACAGCACGTCGAAGAAGATGATGGCGATGGCGCGCTCCCTCGCTTCCGGGAGTGGCGGCGCCGTTCGGACGGAGGGTTTCCGCACCGGTGAGATCTCGGAAAAGCACGTCGATGGTGATTCTGCGCGAAACAAATCGGAAAAATAATCAGGAGGGCGCTCATGGGCAAGGCAAGCACGATGGGGGTGGTTTTGACCTCGGGGACTTGCTCTCCTTGTCGGAAACGAGCTCGCACGGCCGCGGCAACTGCGGTCTCCGGCGAGAAATTTCATAGGCCTCGGGGCTTGGAATGAGGAGGCGAGGGAGGGGAAATGACGAGGGCAGGGAGGAGATTTAAGGAGTGGGCTCGGGGGCTTCTATTGCGTTCTTAAACACCGAAATCAAACGGAAATAAATTCCGGGCAGAAACTGCTTCTACCGTTTCTGGAGGTTGAAGATGGGTGACGTCTGCATGACATCATCCTCTTTTTTTTTCTATTTTCTCTTTTCTTTAATATCTTTTAATTTAAAACTCCAATTAGTCTCAAATAAATTTCTAAATTCTTGTAATCAAAATATCTGTCAGATAGAAACCTAATTTTCTTTGTTTCCAACACAAATTAATTTTTATAATTTGCAATTATAAATAATTTATTATTAGTACTTAATGTGATATTAAAATTAGAAAATAATAAATTGATGTTATTGTCTAGATAAAATTTCAGAGATATTATATATGTCATATATAATTTTTGAAAGTCATTTCACAACATTTTTATATTTTATATTTTAAGATATGAGTGATTTACTAATAGCAATTAATGCCATCTTAAAACACAAAACTAAATAAATACAAAAGTGGTTTAATAAAATTTGGAAAAGAACCCACAAGTCCTAATATTGTTTTCTAAGTATTTTATATTCACTCCTTTATGTTTAAAACTTGGAGTATCATTTGTATACCAATATAAATAGTTGTTATTCCCATAAAATAATTTTGAGGCATATAAACTGTTAAGAGGTAATAATGGATTCTTAATTTAAATTTTTATTGAGTGATGTATTGTTTCCATTTATTTCTTGCATCTCATTTGTTTTTTGTTGACTTGCATAACATGAAAACAAAAGGTTTCAAATTTTTGTGATTTTTATAGTTTCCAAAAATCAGGGATGTTACAAGTAAATTGCTCAGGTGTTACCTTTAAAAACCAAAGTTTGCCAAATGTGTCCACCATACCTACCTACATGTGGTATTTAACCGCCACTCCAAAGTAAATTGCTCATGTGTTACATTTAAAATCTTCAAAATTACTCCTGTTGTGTGCTCCTGTTTTAGCTCATGAGGACGTAAATAGAGACTCGTTATCTCACTTGTTGATTGGACTTTCACACCCTGGACTAGTGGCTTCATCCGCTTATCCAATTGATAGAATAGCTGGCAGCGGGGTGCCCAACCCCAAATTAATAACAACAAATTTTCTTCACTATTTTTTCCCCTGGTTTATCAGTCAAAGCATAATTGTGTAAACAAAAGAGAAAGAGGGATGACCTTCTACCAAGATGCGTCCTTCTATGGGAGCCGCTCTTGTGAACTCTAGTTGGCTTGTGACGTACTGTATTTTCTGTTTACCATTAATTGACATAAGCATACACCTCTCTTAAAAATGTTTTTAATACCTCTGTTTAATAAAATAAAAGCTCTAGCACATGAGTTGATCCCTGCTTCCCTCTGCGAAGGGCCTTTCTTTTACTTGTATGTCAAGTCTCCATCTTCTAACTTTATGCACAATTGAGAGAGAATAGTTGCCATTCTGAGTTTTATGTGCATTTGTCCCAGAAACATTATTAATTGATTCATGATGTGTTATTTTTTGTTCTCTAATTATTTGTTCTAGTCTTCCTCATGAACTTTTAAGGTGCCCTGGCATTTATGTTTTTCCCCACTCTTAAGGACTAGCGAAATATCACTTTGCCATAATTTCTCTATACTTAAAACAAACGTGTATCTTTCGTTGCATTGTTATTCATGATCTTTTATTTGTGTTACTTCTCATGATGAAAGGTGATTGCTATGCTTTATTGTTAAAATACTATTTATCATGCTTTTGTTGAAGTTCTATGATCTCAGCTTACTTATGCTTTTACATTATCGATGATCAAGTTATGTTGGTAGCAAGTCACCTCAGAAATTTTGTGTTTTTATCGTTTACCTACTCGAGGACGAGTAGGAACTAAGATTGGGGATGTTTATATGTCATAAACGTATCCTTAATTTTTAATGTTCCATGTTGTTTTCATGTTGTTTCCTACATGTTTTCTATACACTTTATGTCATTTTTATCGATTTTCCGGACTAAACTATTGACAAGATGCCACAGAGCCAGCTCCCTGTTTTCTGATGTTTTTAGTTTCAGAAAACTCGTTCTCGAAAAATTCTCGGAATTGGAAAATTTAAAGTCTGGAGGTCCTAGAATACCCGAAGGATCCATGGAGTCCCGAAAAGGCCCGAAGGGGGGCCATAGGGGGGCCACACCATAGGGCGACGCGCCCCCTGGCCGTGCCATGGGGTGGTGTGGGGCCTCCAGCCCTCCACCGCCTTTGCCCTTTTGCCTATTTATACCCCCGGACATATTGATCCTACAAATATACCAATTGGTCCCGATAAACACCCGAGGCCGCCGTCATCGTCATCCCGAGATCGGGAGGGTTCTGGAGCTCTCCCGGGCATCCTGCCGGGAGGGGAATTCATCACCGGAGGGGTCTACACCACCATGCCCTCCTCCAAAGTGATGCATGAGTAGTTCATCCCTGGACTACGGGTCCATAGCAGTAGCTAGGTGGTTATTTTCTCTACTTTGTACCTCATGTTTAGATCTTGTGAGTTGGCTCACATGATCGAGATCATCTTTATGTAATGCTACATGTTGTGTTTGCTGGGATCTGATGAATGTTGAATGATATGTCTTCTGATTATCAATCTATCATGTTATCTTCATGCTTATGTTATTTATGATCTTGCATGCTCTATGTTATTAGTAGATGCTCTGGCCAAGTAGATGCTAGTAACTCCAAGAGGGAGTATTTATGCTCGATAGTGGGTTCATGCCTCCTTTGCATTTGTGCTCGAGTGAAAGAAACGTGACGTATGGAGGATGTGTTGTTGCCATTAGGGAGAAAACAACGATGTTTACCTAGTTTATATTGTTTAAATTACACACTTTGCTTACTGTGATAATCTGTTGCTAGCATCTTAATACCCAATGTTTGTTCGGATGATATTCGGAGGGTGGATTATTAGACATAGATGCAGTTGGATGACGGTCTATGTATTTTATTGTAATGCCCGCATGAATCACATAGTAATCTTTATGTCTTGCATATGCACTATGGTGCAGCCTTCATTTTTGTCAATTGCCCAGTTGTAATTTGTTCACCACACATGTTATTTATATTTCACGGAGAGACACCACTAGTGAACTGTGGACCCTGGTCCATTTTCTCATACGGATAATATACATACTGCTTTCACTCTGCTTTCACACTTCTGCTACTGCTTTCATACTGTTTTCGTATTGTTTTCCACACCATGCATTTAACCTCTTTGTGTTTAGCAAAACCGGTGAGATTGACAACCTTACTGCTTTGTTGGGGAAAAGTGATTTGATTGTGTTGTGTAGGTTCCACGTTGCTGCTGAACCGGTAGTGCGCCCTGCCACCTCAGCTGCATCAACCTTTAGAGATTGCTTGTCCTCCTACTGGTCGATTCAACCTTGGTTTCTTTTCTGAGGGAAAACTTGCTGCTGCAGTCTTCACACCTTGCACTTGGGGTCTCCCAACGAGCGTGTGTCCACACTCCATCACCGGGCAAACCAGTCCAGCCACTCGGGACAATTAATTTGGAGGTAGTCCTCGGTGACCCGAGCAATTACAGGCGGGTGTTTCTCGACTTCGAGGTATTCGATTGTCCATCACAGTACCATGTCATTCTCGGCCGAACCGCGTTCGCGAGATTCATGGCAGTACCGCACTACGCATACCTTAAGTTGAAGCTACCAGAAGAATACGGCACAATCACCATAAACGGAGACTTCCATAAATCGGATAAGTGCGACAATGAGTTCCACGAGATCGCAAAATCTTTCGGGATGCAAGAGGAGCTAGAAGAGTTAGCAAAAACCACGGACAACTCCGTGATGCCATTAACAAAAATAAACCCTCCGGACCTCGAGTTCAGCCCAAGCAATGACACCCGAAAACATCAAGTCCACCTGACGGATCCCGCGAAGACGGCGATGGTGTCAACAAGCCTCTCCCCCGCATAAGAAAGCGCGCTCGTCGAACTCCTCCGTGAGTATTGGGAAATCTTTGCCTGGAAGCCATCTGATATGCCAGGGATCACTCATTGGAAGTGTTCAAAGACGCAAAGCCAGTTAAGAAGTCCACTCGACGGTTCTCTGAGTCAAAGAAACGCACGCTCGGAGAAGAGGTGAACATATTACTAGCCGCAAAGTTCGTCAGGGAGATCAAGATTTCCACCTGGTTAGGAAACCTGGTGATGGTCCCGAAGAAAAATACAGATATCCTTCGCGTGTGCATCAACTACACGTCGTTGAACAAACACTTCCCCAAGGATAACTTCCCGCTTCCGCGGATCGACCAGATCATCAACTCCACAGAAGGATGCCAACGTCTCTCCTTCCTAGACGCCTACTCCGGCTATAATAAAATCATGATGAAAAAGGAAGACGAATAAAAAACAGCATTCATCACACCACACAGTATATACTGCTACACAACCATGCCCTTCGGGCTCAACAACGCAGGCGCCACATATCAGTGATGCATGCAAAAATGTCTCGCCAAACTCATTGGCAAGAATGTACAAGTTTATGTGGACGGCATAGTGATCAAGACTCGAGTGGAGGACACACTCCTCGAGGACACAAGGGAAACATTCAACGCCCTCAACACGTACAGAATCAAGCTCAAGCCGACGAAATGCGTTTTTGCTGTACCAGCAGGATAATTACTCGGCTACTTGGTTTCAGCCCGAGGAATAGAAGATAACTCAGAGAAAATTCAAGCAATCCTGACGATGAAGGAGCCTACAAATCTCCATGGTGTACAACAGCTAGCAGGGTGACTGGCAGCTCTCAGCAGGTTCATCGCAAGATTGGGTGAGCAAGCCCTCCCCTTCTATAAACTGTTGAAGAAGACAGATAAGTTCGAGTTGACTCCAGAAGCAAAGAAGGATCGTGTAGATATGAAAAGAGTGCTATCGAGCAGAAAGATATTGGCCACACCCCCGGAAAGAGATCCCCTGTACTTGTATCTATCTGCAACTAATAAGGTGGTCAGGACGGTAATCGTGGTAGATCGACCCGAGGACGGGAAGACGCATGGAGTTCAGAGGCCGATCTACTACCTCAGCGAGGTACTCTCACCATTCAAGCAGCGATACCCGCACAACCAGAAGCTCGCATATGGGGTGATCTTCACAACTCGAAATCTCAAACACTACTTTCAGGAGCATACCGTCACGGTGCTAAACAACGCATCACTCGGTACAATCATGAACAACCCCATGGAATCCCGAAGAATCGCCAAATGGAGCATCGAACTAGGCTCCTGGGACATAGTGTACAAGGGGCGAGACGCCCTCAAATCGCAGATAGTCGCAGAATTTCTCTCGGAGTGGACAGAACTGCAAACCCCAGGACCTCCAGAATACTCAAGCTCATGGATAATGTAATTTTATGGATCCAAAAGGAATGAAGGAGCAGGAGCCGGCGTCATATTGATATCCCCGAGAGGGGACAAACTCCATCATGTCCTGCGACTCGACTTCCTGACAGATGACCCAGCATCCAACAACGACGCCGAGTACGAGGCAGTCCTGCACCGCATGAAGATGGCATTGGCCTGCGGCACCACTCAACTAATGATCTACGGAGACTCCAACATCATCGTGCAGCAAACAATGAAGGAATATGACGCAATCGCGGATAACATGATCGCTTATCGCAACATGTATAACCTGCTCGAGGGAAGCTTCCGGGGCTGCGAACTAAGGCACGTTGCACGCTCGAGCAATGAGGAGGACGACAGATTGGCAAACATCGGGTCGACTAATGCACCATAAAGCCAGAGGTTTAATTCGAGAAAATCAACGAGAGGTCCATCAAACTCAAGAAACCAACAGAGGTACCCGCAGAAACAGAATCAGAAGCCAGTAGACAAAGCGCGCTCATCGCTCTAATCCATCGTATCTCGTGACAAGTCTTCCTGGTCGAACCAGTTTGGACACACAAGTACCTGGATTACATGCTCCACCACAAGCTCCCAGGAGACGTCTCTAAGGCAAGGCAGATAGTACAACACAGCAAATCCTTTCGGGTGATAAACGAAAAACTGTACAACCAAGTATTTCAGGAATCCTTCAGCGTTGCATCACACTTGAGGATGGAAAGGAACTGATCCGGGACATACATCAAGGAGACTATGGGAACCATGTGTAACATCCCAGTGTTTGGGAGGTTAGAAGGATCTAAATTTAATATGTGCATTTGCAAAGCATGGATCTGAAAATACGGGAAATTTTGGCGCGAAAGTTTAAACGAATCAAAGTGACCAATGCTTCACTTGACATGATGAAATAGGTCTAGTTCATCTAGTCAAGAGTACATTTGGAGTGATCTTTACAACATAGCATCTCTACAAACCAAATCATCTGGTTACATAAACCATAATTGGTTATGACCAACACAAACTCTCAACAACCTAAACCACAAGTCTTTAAGTGACTTGGGATAATTCATTAGATATCTACAACCCAAATAGGGGTGAGTATCCAAATCACATAACTGATGATCATACTTTCACAAATGAGTAATGCATAATTGAACCATCTCATCAACAAAGATGTGATCTTCTATAAAACAACAACTCCCTAAGTCATCAATTCATTTCCACAAAATCTCTATAAATCATCTCATAATTATGAGGTGAACCATCACAAGTAAATAACAAAGTTTCAATAGAACACAATAGATACAAACAAGTATTAACTTAAACCCCACAATTGGGAAATGACATAATAATTGTATTAACATATTTATCGAATATGTACATATCTCATCAACCATGAAAGAAGTACCTAAAAGAAGAAACAAATCTTCTTAAACTACTGTTACACCTAGATCATTACATATGATCTTCGCAAGACTCTATATCTGCATTATAATTACAAATGAAAAATATAAAGTGAAATCATGACACCATAGAAAATAAATAACAACTATGACATAAGTCATTAAAACCCAATAAGCTATACATGCTTATTGTCTCAATCATCTTATAAAGGTGAGCATATGAGATCTCAACACATCAATGAACTGTTTGATCAACTCACTATTAAGGCATCATTCCACAAACACTCCACATTTCTATTCAAATCAACCTTCAAAAAATAAAGTATCTTTGGATACAAGTGTTGAATAACAACAAATTATAACCTCTAGTAGAGGAAGTAAATTGAAAACTCAGTAAACGAATCATGTATGATATAAGAACATATCTTATGGGAACTAAAATAAGAAGTTTATGGAAGGATAATAAAAGCATGAACTAGCTCTTAATCTAAATCTTGTTATGTTGCCTAGACTATTTTATCTTGTTTCCAATCTTCTCTGAATCATTCTGCAAGAGAAGCAACCCACAAGAAAGGAGGAACTACCATAGGAAGATCTTCAAGAAGATTATTTAGAGTGTTCTAAAAGTGCTACTCTAAGCTACTATAAGAGTACTTGGAAACTCTTATATCTTGAGCTGATCTTATTAACTCTCTTGAAATAGTGTGATCTTCCAATGTTAGTGTTATATAGAAGTAGTTTGGTAACAAGACGAATTACCTTGTTAATAGATCACTTTTGTATACTCAAACAATTGAGTGTCATACACAAACAAACAGAAGGTTGAATAACCTAGTACATCTCAGTCTCTTGTATATGAAAATTAATTTGGGGACAAGCCTTGCAAACTTGTCAACAGATTCTTCTTATATTCTTAAGGCTAACTGATGTCATAAACTACACCTAAACTCCTTTTACCATCAACCAATAGTAAGAATAACACTAAGGAAACAAGAAACCACAATGTAATCATCTAAGTAAAATATTTGCTTGGAACAACTGGTTGTTTTCGCCACAATGGTGAGACAGTTGAGGTTGGAAACCAAGAGAGGAACCTACCTGCAATGGACAAAGGTGATAACTGAAGACTAGTGGCAACCAGAGAGAAGAACATCAAGCATTAGAAAACCACAAGAAGCAACACTGCCTCATTAAGGGATCATAAGAAATTATCCAGTGAATCATTAGGACATAGTAGAGAACCATTAAGCTCTGTCAAACTCATCAGAAATGAGGAGCTCATAATAATATCTTTAATGGAAATAATTATCAAGTATGAAATAATAACCAGGCAGTGCATCCACATGTCTTTGATATGTTGAGGTTTATGGTAACAAACTTAACACCTTGTTTTCCATATCCTTTTCATACATAAGACTAACAGATGATACCAAAAATTCATCTACATATAATCATGTAGATGATTACATGTTCCAAAACAAACATGAGATAATATCTGTATTGGAACCTATGTGGAAAACCAGTAAATAAGATTTCGAAGCCACACATGTTTTCCACTTGATCATGTACCTAAAATAACAAACATGATTAATACACACCTAAGTAAAATGTCAACCAAAATTGCTAAGAGTTCAATTATAAAAATTACAAATTTTTACAAAAGAAAACAAGTATATTTACTAACCAAAGTATTTGGTAGGACTAGGAAGAATATTCCATATTTGGTGAATTTTCCATAACACATAAAAACACTACTATGCAGTGTTATCAAATTATTTTCCAAAATAGATTGTATCCAAATTTGTCCAATTATAATACACCACCTTGTATCCACATGATTAGAGTATGTACTTTTATTAAACATGCTTTAGCATGATTTTAAAGCCATTAAATAAATTAAATGAAGAGAAAACAACAAAACCACTTAATCTAGCACCCTAAATAAAAAATACAAATATTCTTCAAATCCACAAAAATAAAACATGGTGAGATGTAAAATTTGATGAGGAATTCAAATATATTTTTTATTAATTTTTCTGTTTACAAGAAGACCCTGAAAACAAGGTTTTGTTCTCAGTTTTAAAGACAAAAGGACCTCTTGGTAAAACTTAATTCATTCCTGGGGGTTTTCCATAAATATTTATTTCTTTTCTTTCTTCCTCAACGCCGGCTAGAAAGCAGAGGAGAAGATTGGGACGGTGACGCCACTGCCACCTCCTCTGCGCCGCTGTTCTGCGAGTATAAAGTCGCGGGGAGACGTCCGCATTGAGCTCTCTCCCTCACTCGCTCGCTCTCTGTCTCTCTCTGTACGAACTCGAACCAAAACCCTAACCCTAGCTACCCACGGCCGCCGCCGAGCGCCGTCGTTTCCGGACACCCCGGGAAGAACGGATACCACCATTGGGTTCCTCGTCGTCCACTCCATCGACTCGAGAAAATACAGGGGTGGGGATGGCCAGAAGCCCGAGAATCGTGCTGTCTTCCACAACCACGGCCACTGGCCGATTTTCGACGCCGCCGTCGATTCAGACCTCCCCGAGCCTCCCCGACCACTCCGTCATCCTTCCCTAGCTCTGGTGAGCATCGTCGTTTCCTCGGTTTGCTTCCCCGTGCACCCTAGCCCTCTGTCTCCGTATCGCTGTCGCCGCCGCCGTGTTTTGCTCGCCGCCGGTCATCTCCGGCGACCATTTGGTCAAGACGCTGCCACCCGTAGACTCCCCAAGACCCCATCTACCTAGTGCAAGCAACCAATTACACCAATTCAAGCTTAATTGTCGAATTAAAGTTCAACAGAAGAAATCCCCTCCTATGGTGATGTCACCCTGACGTCACCATGACGTTAGGAGCATTATCCTTTTTATTTTTATTTTTATTAAATGGTATATGACAGGTGGGTCCCACCTGTCAATTAAAAAATAACAGAAAATAATTTAATTTTATTAATTCAATAACTTTAATTTTATAACTCAAAAAATATAAATCATATATCAAATTAATCAGAGAAGTATAATCTAAATGTTTATGAACATTTCAAAAATGTCTGATAAAATTTAAGATTAAACATTTTCTGAATTAAATTAAATCATTTAAAATTGAGAAAAATAATAAATAATTCATAAAATCAGAAAAATACAAGTTATATGCCAAATTGCTCAAAATAACAAATGCCATTCATCTATGGTGTTTTCAAGGTCATTTGACCAAGTTTACATATGTGCAATATTTTTCCTAGTAATTTAATTCATTTAAAATAATAAATAAATAACTTATTCAAATATTTTCTGAAAGCATCAAATGTTATACCAAATTAAAGAGAAAAACATTGTCAACTCAAATATGTCAAACATAAAACATTTTTTGTAACGTATAAACTTGTCTCTAAACATATACTGGAATTCTATTATATCTCATTATGACAAGAAATAACTGCCACAATATTATTTTCTTTATTAATGAAACCCTCATGTTTTCACATCTACTAAAACTATCATAACATGTCATTAGCAAGTATTATGATGATAGAGTTAGTTGTATTAAATCATCATCTTTCAATTAAACTCTTTGTCATTAACTCTACACCTTTGAACATAAATTAAAATGTCTCTATTATCTTTTTAATAGTTGTTTTCCTTGTGTTATTATTTTGATATCTAACCAAGTAATCAACACTTATACCTAAACATGATAACAAGTGTTTGTTCAGTAAAAGTGAAACCCATGTAAGTTTAAAATAAGTAATAACCACATCACCACAAGTAATGAAACAATTCACCTAAAACCTGTGTGATTAAGTTATCATATCGATCATAGCTTACACTTGTAAGTTGGGGTATTTTCCAGGGTAATTCACGATGCATCTCATTACTATGCATGTATCATCTTGCCAGTGTTGTCTGCAGTCCTTACTGGGACTACTTTGCTATCTTTCAGATGTCGGGATTTTCTACGCGACCCTCGAACTCCGAAGACATGGTTTATTATTGTTATTTCAATCTCAGGCAAGTTCATCACTTGCTCATATCCTTTGCAGTATTTCATAACGAACTATTTGCAAAAACCCTATCGTATTACCACCTATGCTCAAAAGAATGCATGATCTTATTTTTATAATAATATGACTAATTGAATGACTACCCGAGTGGTAGTGTTCTGTTTGGTGGGCGGATGGAACCATGGTAAGATGAATAGGTCAAAGGAAGGTTCCATCTGCATGGGAAAGTATTACCTAGGAATTAATCACATATGCCGCCAGAACTCGGTGCGCCGTAAATACCGCGTTAACCATGGGTCTTCTATGGGGGGAGTAAGTCAGCTGTGATCTTCTCTCGTTCGCATGTCAACGGACTGCCAGAGACGTACGCTGTAGGTCTTGCGAGACTACATGCACATGGGTGGGAGCCCTTACGTCCCACAGACTCTAGGGTCTATGAGTGTCTACCAGGGGCGCGTAGATCTCCATCGTGAGGGGTGGAATCAGGCGTTCAACCTGCTGGCGGAAATGGGTGGGCATGCGTTGTGCGGAGAAGCATGGTTTGGCTTGGACCAACAACCAGGCCCCACACCTGAGTGGGAGTGGACAGGAATGTACACCTGGTTGTGAAACATGGTCTTGGTCGTCCATGGGTAAAGTAACGCACCTCTACAGAGTGTAAAAGGATGTGGCATGTTACCCCTGTTCCGGGAAGGAACTGCGAACGCTACAGGAAAGGAAACTCCATGAAGTTCTAGTCTTGTGATGGTTTGGCGGGCATAGTTTTCGGAATTAAACGCAACCTCTTGAAGAAAGATTTACAAAACCTTGCATTAGCTTATGACTCTTTCGAGTCTAAAGCTGTAGTTAGTGCATCAAATTACCCACTATATATCATGAACTTGCTGAGTAATGCTCGTTACTCATTCGTTCCCGTTTGACCCCCTGCTTAGAGTTGAAGCCTTATGGAAGTCGTCATCGAGAAGCCATCGCTGTCTAAGGAAGCTAGGTGGAGTCATCTCTTACTTAGCCAGCAAATCATCATCATCAACAACGCTGGAGGAGTAGAAGCTACCAAGGTGTAGGTGGAGAGCGTTCTTGGACTTAGCTGTATCAAGCCATAGATTAGGGCTGACATCAGCCGTAGTGGATTTAGTTCTGAGCTAGAGTTATTCTCCAGCTTAGAGCTTCGAATTGCTTCTTCTGATGTTTCATTTGCAGGAGATCTTATTGATGCATCAAAGAGATTCTCAAGATTTTGTAATGATGTTTGTATCCTATAGCTTTGCCTGGTCCTGCTATGTTTCTATTGTACTACTCTGAGGGATGTAATATTCACGGATAAGTCCTTCTGTGAGTATTATGTCATCGACTTGCACACTACACATGTAGTAGTGTGTTGGGTCACCACACCATGCTAGTTGGAGAGCTATCATGGGCAAAGCCTTTCGGTCAGGGTTCTACTGGCTTACAGCAGCCAGGGATGCAAAGGACTTAGTTGAAAGATGCGACGCCTGTCAGCGATCCGCACCCAAGCCACACATGCCATCCACTGAGCTCCACATGATCCCACTCTCCTGGCCCTTTGCTCAATGGGGACTCGGCATGGTGGGTCTGTTGTGCAAAGCAACACCCGTAGGATACACGCATCTACTAGTGGAAGTCGACGAATTCAAAAAATGGATAGATTTTGTTCCAGTCACATCTCAACACGCGAAGTCTGCCGTCAAGTTCCTCGACTCCATTCTCTGCATATTTGGTGTCCCCCACAACATCATCACAGATAACAGAACGAACTTCACATCCAAAGAAACACAAGCCTTCTGCAAAGCAAAGGGGATAACTCTCAGTTTTACCTCCCTGGCACATCCCTAGACCAACGGTCAGGTCAAACAATCCAACGGCTTAGTTTCGAGTGGCCTGAAAAAGAGACTACTCGCCAGACTGGATAAAGCAGCCAGACACTTGGCAGAGGAACTGCCATCCGTCTTGTGGAGCATGAGAACAACCCCAAACAGATCAACGCAGTACACGCCATTTTTCATGGTTTACAGGGCCGAGGTGGTTCTACCCGAAGATTTTCGATTCAGCGCGCCATGAATCGTCGCCTACAGCGAAGAAGCCTCCAATGCATCACTCGCCGATGACATGGACGCTAGATGAAGCTCGGGATATCGCACTTGCCAGATCCGCCGTCTACCAGCAAGCACTGCGTAACCACCACAGTCGCCGCATCCGGAGCAGATATTCCGTGGTAGGAGACCTGGTGCTACGAATCAAGCAAGACAGCCATCATAAGCTCGAGCCACCTTGGGAAGGACCCTTCATAATACACGAAGTTATCCCAGGAGGCGCGTACCGCTGGAAGAACCCAGAAACAGGCGTAATCTACTCCAACCCATGGAATGTTGCGCACTTATGCAAATTCTACCCCTAGGAGCCATTTTTCTACTCGCAAATAAGGTTGTTTCCAGCCATGGTGTAATTCGAACAAGTACATGGCTTCTCAGCCATAGCAATAAAGATTTTTCGAGTGCATATTTTCGTTATTGACTGATAAAGTACATGCTAAACATGGCTACACCCAACACACGGGGGCTACACCAAACTAGCATAAAAACAGGAAACAACAATGTATTCATAAAAACACACCCATTTACAAGGTTACAAGGTCTCACCTTAACACACCTTAACAAATTAAAACTGCACAATGTACATACACCTTAAACGACAACGACCAAATTATTGGTGACTGGCATTCTCCCGGAGCAACAGCTCCCTCTCAGCAGTAGTTAGCCGAATAATACGCTCACAAGCTGGCCTCACTACCTCGTAATGAGGGACAAAACCTACAAGAACCCCTTGGGTAACAAGCAGCCGCGCCACAAAATTGAAGTTCACGTTCGGATGCCAAAGCCGCACAAAGGCCAAGGCTACCTGAGCCCCGCAGATCAGTTGATGGCGCACGCACTCCCGAACATCTTCCACCCGACGAAAGATCCTCAACAACGTGCTTAGTCGATCAGGCGCCACACCTAGAGGATACAAGGTCCAATGTACCAAAGAAAGTGCCTCTCGGTAGGACTCGACAAAAAGTTGAACTTGGCGCACCCGATACTGCAAAGTTGCCGGGATGAAACCTCTGCTTCGATGAGACCAGAAGTTGCAAGCATGGACGTTTGCACCACTCGACTCGCAAGCAATTCTGCTATTCACCCACTACCCTTCACATAGTGTGTCAGGCTCGATGACTGCAGGCACAAAGGAAGCGTAAGCACAAAGAAAATCACATTGAATTGACTCGGGGGCTTGTGGAACTTACACAACAAATTTTTGGTGACGCTGGACAGTTCCTCCATGACGAATTGCTCGCGTTTAGCGGCAAGTTTATTCTTGGATTTGGTAACACCCTGCAAAGCCTTCAGCTTGCGCTCGCCATTTGCAACACGACCACAGAGAGAAGCGACCATACTTGCATCTGTCAACAACGGTACGACAGGTGCTGATGAGGACATCCCTAGTTCTTCACCACACAAGGAGGTTGTTATCCAAGAGAAGAATGATGAAATGAGACTTGGACCAATAACAAGATCAAGGGCCAAGTTATTACAACAACAGGTGAATTCACTCCTTATTGAATATGATGTTTGTGATAGTGAGAATTTTATACTTCCTAAGTCTGTGCATTTATGTATGATCATGATTATTGATAACACAAACATGGAGGTGGAAAACAACAAGGAGGAGTTGGAAAACAAGCTCGAGATGCTGGAAAACAAGAGTACAAGTGGTGAAAACAACATTACAAGTGTGGACAACAAATGTACAAGTGGATAAAACAATAGTACAAGTGTGGAAAACAAGTCCAAGAATGTTTTCCACCAATGAGCAATTAAGGAAACAAGAGGAGGGCGCCCCATTGAAGATCAATGCACCATATTATTAGTCCTAATGTATTAGAACATGGCTTGTATGCCATAATTGGCCGAAATCCTTAACGTGAGTCGGTTTGTATCTTTCCTAGTCCTAGTAGGATTCCTAGTCCTAGTTGGAGTAGTGGTGCTTGCGCAAGAGCCTTGTGGCCGCACCCCTCCTCCTTAAATAGCTACCACCTGCGTGTGGTTTAGGTAGAACAAGTTTAAACCAAAAACCCTAGCCTCTAGATTGTATTGATGCTAAGCATTCATCTTGAAGTATACCTTGCAAAGTTCTGTGATATCTTGTTGTTCCAATGGGAATAAGGGGATACAGAACCACTCGTTATCTTTGATTGCGTGGGCAAGAGTGTGTAGTTGAGAATATCCAAAGGGGTTGATTATAGTTGCACTGGCAACAGGGATTATCCAAGGAGAGTTCTTAGTGTAGCACTAGTTATCTATCATCCACAAAACATCCAACATATTATGCGATAGAGCTCATTGAGAAGATTGGGCCACCCCATATCATCTTGGTATCAGATTCTCGGGTTTACTCAGTGAGCAAATTTTCATCCATTGTCTAGTTGTTTTTATTTCCTATCTAGAAAAAGCCACACAAAATATTAGGTTTAGATTTTCTAGAGCCTAGATCAACACCAATTAACTGCTACTATTTGTTGTTTCTTGTTGATTTGCGTTCCTGTTTTTAGTTTTTAGTTTTCATATTAGGGTTAGGGTTCATCTAGTTTCATCTTTGTTTCCATCATAAAATGAAAATTTCACCAAAAAGAGTTGCTTACGTGTGCTTATTCTCTTGGGAAACAAGACCTACAACTTTCCCTTGCGAGTTGATTTTGTTCTCGAGTTGTGTTTCTGCCTTGGGAAAGTGTTTTGAGGTGCCTCAGTTTCATCTAGAACGGCCACGAATGTTTCCATCACATTGGCACTCGATTTCCTTGTCATCATCGGATTCCTATCCGTCTCCTGCAGGGCACCACTTCGACGTGTTTTCCTGCCGCGCGCGTTGCTCCTATAACTAATAGGATTCAAGGCTTCACCATACCATGCATGCGTTTTGCTGTTACACGTGCGTCCTAGTTCCAATCGGAGTCCAACTCCTGTCGGGCACGTGTTTTTGCTCAAGTTGCTGCCGCACGCGCCTAGACCTAGTCCCACTCGGACTCCCTCTACCGCGGTACAAAAATCCCGCATTTCGCTGCCGCAGCACACCACAGCACACACTTGCCCCCACGCACTCTATTGTGAACCCTCTTCCGGGCAGCGTTTTCGCGCAAATTCGCTGCCGCCGCGGTACAAAAACCATCGTTTCTCTCCCGTGAGCTGTTTTCCCCCGTTTCTCTCTGTTTTTTTAGTTTCCCTTTGTTTTGTTCCTGTTTTCTCTCTAGGTAATATTTTGTGATCTTTCTTAAGCCTAACCACAGCCTATCTACAGCAAATGTTTAGGAACCTAGCCAAAGATTAGCTGGTTTTATTGCTCTAAGAGGCTACTCAATTTGATCAATTCTTGTCCATAATTTCTGTTTTCTTCTACTTATTGCTCCTAGTTGATTCTTAGGCCATTGAAAAAGTATAAAAAATAGAAAAAGATAAAAGGTATTAAAAATAGAAAGAAAGAAAAATAGAAAGAGGCCGAGCCATTACTATATCACTAGTGGAGCTTGATACATCATATCTTGGATATTTTTGTGGACATTATTTGAGCAACCGTGTGCCTGTTTTCATAGAGTATTTGCTAGTGTCTTTCTACTGCTTGCAATATCTCTACCATATAATTTCTAAGCCACATTTGTCTCCCAGAGTGTGTGTTCCTTTAGTGAATTTTATCACATTAGACAGTAAATAGGAGTTGCTATTTGGGTGTTGTTAGGATTCCCAACCAAGCCCCACCAAATACCCTGTTTTGTCTTATGATACTTGATGCCCTGGTTATTCTATTCTCACACTTGGTACACTCTTCATTGGTACTTGTTGGTAAGTAAATCCTATTCACTTTGGTTCGGTAAGATAAACAATTCTTTGCTGGTTTTGAGTGAGTTGTGAGAGAACACCACAACCCATTAATTGTTTTGTTTTCACTAACATATTAATCATGAGTGCTTCTAGTGAAGATGATGGTTTGTAGGGAAAGAAGGCTGAGGATGTGTTGCCTACCAAGAAGGCTGCTGATGATGTGCTTACATGGGGAGAATTCAACAAATTTCGAGATGTGGTTGCTAGAAGCATTGAGTAGAAAATATAGGAGTATGATGAGATAGTGAGCAAAGATTTGCAAGAGGTGCACAAGAAAATTGAGAAATATGCTACTCAAGAATCCCTTGATATTTTGCAAGAGGCCGTGGACAATATGACTAGAAAAATTGCAAATTTAGCCACAACCTTAAAACAAAGAGCTCCCAATGCTAATTTAGGTGTTGATCTTGATGTTGGCCGAGCCAATCTACAAGGAGGCCATGGAGGATTTGCTGCTAGAAGAGTGCCCACGGGAAAAAACAATAGAAAGGATGATGGCCTTGGGAAGCCCAAATTCTTTATTCCACCTCTCACATGTGATTCTGAAGATGCTGAGGATTATTTGATGTGGGCATTTAAGATTGAGAAGCTATGGAGATTGCATGATTACACTGAGGAGAGGAAAATTAGACTTCTATCTTCTAGATTTGATGGTTATGCTCTCTTGTGGTGGGATGGCATCACACAATTGAGAGAAAGATATGGTGAACCAAAAATTGCTACTTGGGCACTATGAAGCAAATCATGAGGAATAGATTTGTTCCAAAAAATTATGTGAGAACTCTCTATGAAAAATTAGAGCAATTGAAGCAAGGTAAAAAAATTGTGGATCAATATTACGAGGAGATGGAGTTGATACTACAAAGGGATTGGGTTAGAGAGGAACCAGAACAAACATTGCAAAGATTTTTGTCAGGTTTGCAATTCAAGATTAGATGCAATGTGAGGCATGTGCCATATAATTATATGACTGATTTATTGCATCAACAAAGAGAGGCAGAAAAGAGGCTGACCGAGGAGGTTTCAATGGCTCCTAAAAGAAGTTTTCCATCAAAAACTTTTGTTTTCTCACCACCTACACCTCAAGCTTCACAAATTCGAGCTAGTACTTCTTCCAAACCCGAGACAAGCAATGTCAATTCAAAGAAAACAATTCAACCGGGAGCTAGTGCAAGTTGTTCTACTCAATCAACAACAAGAAATAGAGACATGACATGTCATACTTGTGGAGGAAGAAGGCACTTTAAGAGAGAATGTCCTAACAAGAAAATTATGGTTATCAATGCTGATGAGGAATATGAGACTGGAGATGATGCTGACCCTAATGAGGAGGATACTTATGATGATGAAGATGGTCCTATTGATACATATGCTACAAATTATCCAACTATTGTTTGCACACAAGATTTGAGTGTTATTCCAAGTGATGAGAGCCAAAGATGCAATTTATTCCAAACCAAAGCAATTGTAGGTCCTCACATGGCTTGCAAAGTGATCATTGATGGAGGGAGTTGCAGAAATTTAGCAAGCAAGATTTATGTGCAAAGCTCAAGTTGAGATATATTCCACACCCACACCCATATTATATTCAATGGTTGAGTGAAAAAGAGGAAATCAAGGTGTGCCATATAGTGAGAGTGGAATTTCATATTGGACCATACAAGGATACAATTGAGTGTGATGTGGTTCCCATGACAGTTTGCCACATGCTACTAGGGAGTCATTGGCAATACGACAAGAAGGTTATACACAATGGGAGAGCAAACACATATCAAACGAATTGGAATAACAAGGATATTATATTGAGGCCTATGACACCACAACAGACTGTGAATGAGTCTAGATAGAAAACATAAGTGAATCTAGAAAAGGAGAGTGATAGAGAATGAAAACACAACTTCTGTGGGTGAAAACAAACCTAGGCTAAGTGGAAAAAAAATAAGGGAGCGAGCCTTTTAACCATGTTAGCCACAAAATATGACTTGAGAGAGTTTAAAGAGGATCCTATCTTAGTACCTATAATGCTCATGCATAAGGGGGAAATGTTAGTTTCTAATGACATGACTCCTCTTTCTATTGGTGTTTCTAATGTTTTGCAGGAGTTTGATGATGTTTTTCTATAAGAAATACCCTCGTGGCTGCCACCATTGAGAGGGATTGAGCATCAAATTGATTTGATTCCTGGATCATCATTGCCAAACCGAGCTCCCTATAGGACAAATCCCCAAGAAACGAAGGAAATTCAGAAACAAGTACAAGAGCTTCTAGGTAAAGGTTATATTCGAATAAGCCTCTCTCATTGTGATGTTCCTGTTATTTTGGTTCCTAAGAAAGATGGTACATGGTGCATGTGTGTAGATTGTAGAGCAATTAACAACATCACTATTCGTTATCTTTATCCTATACCACGTTTGGAAAACATGTTAGATAAATTAAGTGGTGCTGCTATTTTCTCTAAAATTGATTTGCCTAGTGGTTATCATCAAATTAGAATGAAGGAGGGGGATGAGTGAAAACATCCTTTACAACAAAATTTGGTTTATATGAGTGGTTAGTGATTTGTCGAATCTCTAACTCTACAAATCCCTTAGGTGACCCTATCGGGTTTCGACTAGGAGGACTCATGAGCGCTGGTGGAATCGTCGGCTAGACAGGGGGCGAGATTTACCCAGGTTCGGGGCCCTCGTAGAGGAAAAACCCTTACTCCTGCCTCTGTCGATCTGTATTAGTCGAATAGATCGGTTACAATGGTGATGGCTCGAGTCGAGAGTATGATCTCAAGCTCAAGGACTTGGTGTTGCGGTGTTGCTTGGTCCTCTCTCGGTGGCTCTCCTGGCCTTATATAGGTGGCCAGGTCTCAAACCTTACCCGTAGAGGACTCGAACTCTAACCCTAGGCCGGTTACAAGTTTCCAAACTTAACCCGCAATTTAGTGCGGGTAGGCTTCACGTGGGCCTTCTAGAATATTCCAAGGGCTCCTCTTCTTGGGCCTTGACCTTGGGCCTGAGATAGGGTGTCCTTACCCGCAGGGTCCAGGATCCATGCCTTCGTCAGTAGCCCCCGAGCGTTTGCTCGAGTGGGTTTTTTCCAGTCGAGTGGACGGTCAAATCTTGGTCTTTCTTTCCTGTGGATAACCAGCTTGGCTGTTTGCTGTTTTAGAGGGCGTGTACCCTGTATAATGAGTTTTCATACTCGAGTATCGAGCAAAGCAAGTGCCTGTTTTTATGGCTTTTTAACGCAGAAGGATGCGGCGCAGTAGCTTGGCTCTCCCGAGAGATCAGGGCCAATTAATTGCGACTAGGGCAAAAACATTTCTTGCCTACACAGATTCGAGACCTCCGACTCGAACTCGATAAGGTGATTGTTGCGACTGGGCCGTTGTGGTCTTATCGAGTCGAACTTAACCTATGGGGGTACCCGGCGCGTCCGCTAGGATTTTTCTTCGTGTTGTTGACACGGAATCATGCCGGAGGACGCAGCTTCGAGTGCGATTCCAGGCTCTCAAGAGAGATCTTTCGGGTCTTACCTTCATATTCGAAGAATATGGCATCCGGATGTGCCTAGTCGGCTGAACAATCCAGGTTTTTATGATGTGAAAATATCTTGCGAGTGAGAAAAAGTAGGTTCTGCCTACTCGTGTAATTTTCGAGCGAGTAGTTCTTATATCCATACGAAAGAGTTTTCGTGTTTAGGAGTTTTATGCCCGTATGAAAGAATTTTCATGTTTGGGAGATCGTGCTCATACGAAAGAGTTTTCGTGTACAGGGTATTTTTTCCTGTTGTAAAGGAGTCTTGCCTTCATGATCTGCTCATGAAAAGGTTGTTTCTATTCGAAGGAGTTTCGTTCATACGAAGTTATTTTCGCGTTTGAACTTTCCATTCGGAACTTTCTTTGTCTTTATGATGCACGGTATGACGTCATGGCGCACTTTTCTCCTCCCGATGGGACGTGACGGAGTGCGAGCAGATGGGTTGGCCCACGTGGTCAGCTTTTTGACCGGGAAACGAGACGTCGTTCCCGGTTTTTACGCAAACCGCGCAGTAAATGCGCACGATCTTCTATTGAGATCATGGCAGGAAACAGCGTTCACCGCCTCTTCGTTTCATCTTCACACGTGGTGGCAGCGATGAGCGACACGTGGTGCATCGAGTGGCCAGGATTGATTCGCTCCGTGTATAAGTACGGGTGTTTGCGCTGCGGTAAAACTTTCCCAGCCTCCGTCTCAAATCCATCTTCTTCCTCGTGCTCGTCTTCTTCCTCGCGCTCGAGCTCGTGCTGTCAGTCATGGCTAGAGGAAAAAGACGTGGCGCTGCCATTTCCGCATCCGGGGAAGCTTCCGTGCAAACTGCGTCGCGCTCGGGTGACTGGCGTTCGCCCAACACCACCGCGAAGAGCATCAAGGAGATGCAGCGGGAGGGGCTGCTGCCGGAGGAGTCCGAGAAGCGGGTGCGCCTCAGAAAGAAGGAAGAGGTACCCAATCCGCAAGCAAACGAGCGCGTGGTCTTCGAGGACCACGTGTCTCACGGTCTTTCCTTTCCCCTCCATCCGTTTATTGTCGGGTTGCTGTATGACTATGGCATACAGCTTCACGATCTTCCTCCGAACGCGGTGCAGCACATATCGTGCTTCATCGTGTTCTGCGAATGCTTCCTTGGCATTCGCCCACATTGGGCGCTCTGGAAGGCCCTTTTCAAAGTCCGGATCTTCCGCGAGAGGTCGCGGGTAGACTCCGAGCCCGACGAGCCGCTACGTACGGGTGGCTTTGGGATCCAAGCGAGATCGGAGACCAGCTACTTCAGCATGTACTTCATCGACTCCGCGCAGGGCTGGAGGAGAAAATGGTTCTACGTCATCGACAACAGCTCGGGTGGGATCGTAGAATTCCACCCGTTCGCTGTTTTGAAGAGACGGAAGTCCTGGTCGCACAAGTTGTCAGCCGAAGAAGCCCAGGTCGTCGCGCCGCTACTCGCAAGAGTGACAGCCCTCCGTGATCAATCTGCTGGAGTTGTACTCAACGGGCTGCACCTGGCGAGTACCTTTCTGAAGCGCAGGATCCAACCTTTGCAGCTCATGCCTTCCATGATGTGGGAGTATCAAAGCTCTGAGGATCCTAGCCGAGTGAGTCGCGAGGAGCTTTCGAACGTCGAGTTCGAGAAGAAGATAGCGGCTATCACTAGCCTGAAGGTGGGAGAGAAATTCCCCGAGTGCACAGTCGCGGCCTTTGACGCGTCGAAGCCTCCGCCAGCCGCGGTGAGTTTATTCTTCTTCCCTTCTTTTATTTTCTTTATTTCCTTGCTTGTTCTGAATTTCAGTCGATTGAATTTTCCTTTGCATTCCTCTGTCTTCTTCCATAGAGTTTGTCCATGGCCACCTGCTACCCTCCTGTATCTGGGGCGGAGGCCTCAGAGTTATTGGCGAGTAACTTGGATGCCCCAGCCGACACCAGTGTCGCTGACGCTTCTTCGAGCTCCGACCAAGATTCTTCGGATGACGCAGGAGACTCGGGTGGCGATCGTTATAAACGTCGTCGGGTAGAAGGTGATGAGGCCACTTCTAAGGACAACTCCTTGGAAGAGTCGCCCGGGAAGGAGCCCATCAACGCTACTCCTCTGCAAACGCGCGCCCCTTCCTCCTCATTCCCGGTTATCCAGACCGCCTGGAATGCGGATATGCTGGATGAGGATGAATACGATGAGTAAGTTTTTCTCCTCGTTCTTAATCGAACGTTTTTCCTTTGCATCTGTGTTGACGCTTTGTCTCTTGTTGCAGCCTGCAAACCATTAGTCCTCGCAGGTACGCCTCTTCTCTTCCTCCCGAAAGGAAGAGTAAGGCAGGAGCTGCGGATGAGGCTCCCACTGCAGGCACCGTCCAGAATTCGCCCAACGTAGCCCCCAAGGCAGCGACTATGGAATATGAAACTCCTAGTTTAGCTGCCGGGGCTTCAGCTTCAAAGGAGGTGTCGGGTAGCTCCGCAGATCCCCTCTCCCGTGCCAAGGGCCAGGTAAATTCTGTTACTTGTCTTTAATTTGTTTATCGGGTGCACGACAGTGCTCCCGATGGGAGTAGCCCCCGAGGCTGTAGTCGATCACATGTGATCGGCTACAGGCTCAAAAACTGTCTTTTCCTTCTTCTTGATTTTATCGGGTGCACGGCAGTGCTCCCGATGGGAGTAGCCCCCGAGGCTGTAGTCGATTGATTGTAATCGGGTGCAGGCTCAAATTCTTCTCTTCTAATTCTTCTATCTTTGAATTTCTTGCAGTCGCTCGTTGACTCCCTTGTGGCGATTGGGCGCCGTGTTGTTCTTGCCGAATCTGACTGTTCGTTCCTTCGAGCGGAGCGCAGTCGACTCACTTCTGAAAACGAGCTTCTTCGAAGTAAGCTCAGCCCCCTTTCTTTTTCTGTTTGCACCTTTTCCATTAGTTCTTCGATTCTGATAGATATTGTCGTGCAGCTCAACTTGAGTTTTCGAAGACCGAGAAAGACGATGCTTCTACTCGGGCAATAGCTCTAGAGGCTGAGCTGGCGGCTGTTCGCCAAGATTTGGAATCCTCCCGCATGTCTTTGGCTGACCTTGAAGGGAAGCTTGCTTCTGCCCAAGAGGCTTTGAAGAAGTTGGAGACGGCCAGCGCCAAGGCAGATGCTGATCTTGTCGACTTTATCCGTCCCCTTGCCGGGCGCTTTGCGGATAAGTTATTTTTGGTTTGTAATTTGCCTTCTGCTGTCTTGATTCTTGACGTTCTTTTTCTTTGTAGGTCTTCTGGGCGTTCCTCTGGAAATTCCAGGAATCCAGCGGGTGGACGCGCTGACGGACTCCCTCGCTCAGCTCAGGAGGCATGCCGAAGGAATTTGCTCTTTGGTCGGCAACGCTACTCAAGTGTTGACGCAGCTGCATGGTCGCCTTCTCGTCAATGCTTCCTCTCCACCCGCGCTAGGTGACTTGCTGAAGATCTTCTCGGAGAGCAATCTTCTGGATGCCTACGCGGTTGCTCAGTCGGAGTCTGGGGCGAAGACGGCCATCTAGTTCGCGCTGGCGCATGGATTTAGCGGCATGGAGGAGGCTTATTCGGATCTCCCAGTCGACCCCTCCACGGGCAAAAAGGTACGGCTCTCTCGTTTTGGCGAGCCAGCCGCCATCCTTGCTCGGAAGCTGTCTGAGCTGTTTGCTCGACTTAAGGGAGGAACGACTGCCGCGAGTGGGAGCACCACTGTAGCTTCTTAGGCTTGTATTTCTTTTGCTTTACCAGCTTGATTGTAATGAACCTTGGGATGTATTCCCGTATTTTCACTGTCTTTAATCGAGGTGTTCTTCTGAAAATGCTTCTTGCAATTGTTTGTCTTCTCCCGATGGGAGTAGCCCCCGAGCACCTGTTGAATAGGTGGTGAATATATCTCGAGTAGGGCACCTTATTCCTTTAATCTTCTTTTTGCTCTTCAGGTAGCCGAGGTGGCCGCAGAACCCTCAAGTGGACCTGCTGCCTGAGCTGATCCGCTTGTTGCCGCTGTTGGGACTTTGGCGGGTCTCCGTGATCGTGTAGCCGATGGTGAGCGCAAGCTGAAAGCGTTGCGTGGGGTAGCCGATGTGGCGAAGTCCAAGCAAAAACTGGCGACTGAACCCGAGCAGTTTGTGATGGACAAGTTGGCTTCCCTTGCTAGGGACCTGCTGTGTAAGTAATACAGCCCCCAGGTCTTCTTTGTCTTGTTTCCGTACCTAATCACGCATATTTGTTTTTCAGTTGTTAAAACGGATGATAGGGAGGAAAAACAGTGGGTAGAAAACCACATTCTTCAAGAAGCTGGCAGCTCAAGGCCTCATGCGAATAATTTTTGGTCTGATCGCAGCCGAGGCTTTGTGTTGGCTACTTTGAAGTTCCGTGTTTCCCAGGTAAAAGTTCTCGTGAGTTCTTTTCACGAGGTCTTGATCGCGATGAACGCTGCATTCTATCCGCTGGAAAGGGGTCCTGAAGACTGGAGCTATCTCCTCGGGCTCTTCGGGCAAGAGGGAGAAATTTGCGAGTGTGTGCGCAATCAGATGACTTGCGGCGCGGTGGTGGCTCTCTCCTTTGTCCGGATATGGCATCCTGAGATAAATTTTAACTCTGTAGCTAGGCTTCCAGATGGTCCAATCGATGATATTTCTCCGCACTACGATGTTGTTCGTCCTGCAGTGGAGAAAATCATTCGACTAACCTCTGAGGAAGTAGATAGAGTGTTGGCGACTGAGAATGCTTATCGCCATGATTGATTGTTGAGTGTGGACATTCTGTGATGCTGTATAGTTTGTAAAAACTGTTGTAAGGTGTGTAACCTCGTGTGTATAAATTTTCTTGTGATGCTTAGTTGTAGGCGTAGCCCCCGTGTGTTTATGGGGTGTGTACCTGTAACTATTTAGCATGTAAGAATGAATAATCTTCGAGTAAATATGGTTGAGAAACCATGTATTTTATTGCTATGACTGAGAAGTCATGTATTCGGGCTACAGGAGTGGCTAGTATAGCCTTATTTGTTGTGAGAACAGGTAAATCTAGGGATAAAATTTGCGGAGGTGTGCGATATTCCAAGGGTTGGAATAGATTCCTCCAGTCGATGGATTCTTCAGCCTGTAGGCTCCACCTGGGATGACTTCGTGTATGATGAAGGGTCCTTCCCATGGTGGCTCGAGCTTGTGTCCTTCCTTCTGCTTGAGTCGCAGCACTAGATCTCCAACCGCGAATGCTCTATGGCGTATGCGGCGACTATGATAGTTTCGCAGTGATTGTTGATATACTGCGGATCTTGCGAGCGCTATATCGCGCATCTCATCGAGTGCATCCATATCTTCCGCGAGTGCCCTGTTGGAGGTTTTTTCGCTGTAAGCCACAACTCGTGGGGCACTGAATCTAACATCCTCGGGAAGGACCGCTTCTGCCCTGTATACCATGAAAAATGGCGTGTAGTTTGTGGACCGGTTTGGAGTTGTGCGGAGTCTCCATAGTACTGAGGGTAGCTCTTCGGCCCAATGCCCTGCTGCTGGGTGTAGACGATCGAGTAGACGTTTCTTGATGCCAGCTGAAACTAAGCCGTTGGATCTTTCGACTTGTCCGTTCGTTTGCGGGTGGGCAACTGAAGCGAACTTGAAGTTGATGCTCTTTTCCTCGCAGAACTATTGTGTTTCCTTTGCCGTGAAGTTTGTGCCATTATCTGTAATGATATCGTGTGGTAACCCAAATCTGCATACGATGGAATCAAGGAACTTGATAGCGCATTGAGCGCTAGCCGAAGTTACTGGCGTGGCCTCGATCCATTTGGTAAATTTGTCGACTGCGACAAGCAAGTGTGTATATCCACCCGGTGTGGACTTGCGTAGCGGTCCTACCATGTCCAGCCCCCATTGTGCAAAGGGCCAGGAGATGGGTATCATGTGCAATTCCGTAGCAAGTGCATGTGGTCTTGGTGCGAATCGCTGGCAGGCGTTGCATCTTTCGACTAACTCCTTTGCATCGGTGGCTGCCGTGAGCCAGTAGAATCCTGCTCGAAAGGCTTTTCCCATAATTGTTTTCCAGCTAGCGTGATGCCCACAGTCTCCTTGGTGGATGTCCTGGAGTAACTCTTTGCCATCTTCGGGTGCGATGCAGCGCTGTAGGATACCTGAGATGCTTTGCTTGTATAATTCTCCGTTGACTACCCGAAAGGATTTACTGCGTCTGATTATCTGTCGAGCCTCGCGAGGATCTGCCGGGAGCTGTTTGGCGGACAGGTAGTCGAGGTATTTCTGCGTCCAGACCGGCTCGACCAGAAAAACCTGTCGTGAAATATTATGAATAAGCTCGATGATGGCGACTTGCGGGCTGACCTCTGTTTCCAGCGATGTGGGTGTTCCTGCAGCTTTTTTGACTTTGACTGAGCGCTTGGTCATCCTTTCAAAATATATTCCTGGCGGTATGGGTGTATTTGTAGAACCCATGTTTGCCAATTTATCTGCTTCTTCATTGCTGGATCTCGCAATGTGCTTCAGCTCGCATCCCTTGAAGTTTCCTTCGAGTAGGTTGTACATGTCGCGATATGCGACCATGTTTTCGGCAACTGCATCGCATTCTTTCATTGTTTGCTGCACGATGAGATTGGAGTCGCCGTAGATCATTAGTCGGGTGGCTCCACAGGCAACTGCCGTCTTCATCTCATGCAACAGAGCTTCATATTCTGCGTCGTTGTTCGATGCCGGATCATCGGGTGGAAAATCCAACCGTAGGACGTATTGCAGCTTGTCTCCCCTAGGCGATATGAGCACTATTCTAGCTCCTGATCCTTCGTCTCTTTTGGACCCGTCAAAGTACATTATCCAGTTGCTCGTGTATTCAGGCGGTCCGGGTGTTTGCAGCTCTGTCCACTCACTTAGGAATTCCACGAGTACCTGGGAATTGACTGCATTGCGCCCTGCATAAGTGATGTCCCAAGCTCCCAGCTCGATGCTCCATTTGGCTATTCTTCCGGATGCCATAGGGTTATTCATGATTGTCCCGAGTGACGCATCATTGACCAATGTGATGGCGTGTTCCTGGAAATAATGCTTAAGCTTTCGGGCTGTAAGAACAACTCCATATGCGAGCTTCTGGTAATGAGGATATCGTTGCTTGCATGGCGAAAGCACTTCACTGATATAATAGATCGGTCTTTGGACTCCGTACGCCTTGCCCTCCTCAGGTCGTTCGACTACGATTGCTGTGCTGATGACCTGGTTTGTGGCGGCTAGGTACAAGTAGAGCGGCTCCTTCTTGCGGTGTTGCAAGGACGCGCCTGCTTTGCAACGATCGCTTCAAGTCTGCAAACGCTTGTTTAGCTTCTGGTGTCCACTCGAATTTTTCCGTCTTTTTCAACAGCTTGTAGAAGGGTAACGCTTGCTCTCCCAATCGGGCGATGAACCTGCTTAGGGCGGCTAGTCGCCCTGCGAGCTGCTGGACTCCGCGTAGATTGGTTGGCTCCTTCATAGTTAAGATTGCTTGTATTTTCTCTGGGTTGGCTTCGATGCCTCTGGCGGATACCAGGTACCCGAGAAGTTTTCCTGCTGGAACGCCAAAAACACATTTTGTCGGATTGAGCTTGATCCTGTATGCGTTGAGGGCGTCGAATGTTTCTCTAATGTCCTCGAGGAGTGTGTCCTCAACTCGAGTCTTGATGACGATGTCGTCAACGTACACTTCTACGTTCTTGCCAATGAGCTTGGCGAGGCATTTTTGCATGCAGCGCTGGTATGTTGCGTCTGCGTTCTTGAGCCCGAAGGGCATTGTTGTGTAGCAATATACGTCGTGTGGCGTGATAAATGCGGTCTTTTCTTCGTCCTCCCGTTTCATCCGGATCTGATTGTAGCCTGAATAGGCGTCCAGGAAAGAGAGCCGTTGACAGCCTGCCGTAGAATCCACGATCTGGTCGATTCGCGGGAGGGGGAAGTTATCCTTGGGGAAGTGCTTGTTTAACGACGTGTAGTCGATGCATACTCGAAGGATGTCCGTGTTTTTCTTGGGGACCATCACTGGATTTGCTAACCAGGTGGATATTTTGATCTCCCTGATGAAATTTGCTGCTAGCAACCTGTTTACTTCTTCTCCGAGCGCCTTCTGCTTGGGTTCTGAAAATCGTCGAGTAGTCTGTTTGATGGGTTTGGCATCTGGAAAGACTTCGAGTGAGTGCTCGGCAAACTCCCTGGGTATTCCTGGCATATCTGAGGGCTGCCAGGCGAAAATTTCCCAGTACTCACGGAGGAGTTTGATGAGCGCGCTTTCCTATGCTTGCGAGAGGGTGGTTGAGACCATCGATGTCTTCGCAGAATCTGTCGGGTGCACTTGATGCTTTCGGGTATCACTGTTGGCGCTGAACTCCAGCTCCGGTGCGTTTTTCTTCGTGAGGGGCATCACGGAGTGATCCGTGGTTTTTGCCAGCTCTTGAAGTTCTTCTTGCATCCCGAAAGATTTTGCGATCTCGTTGAATTCAATGTCGCACTTGTTGGATTTCTGAAAGTCTCCATCGATTGTGATCACACCATATTCTCCAGGTAACTTGAGCTTCAGGTAGGCGTAGTGTGGTACTGCCATGAATCTGGCGAATGCTGTTCGACCAAGAATGGCGTGGTACTGTGAAGGCCAGTCGATGACTTCGAAGTCGAGGAATTCTCTTCTGTAGTTGCTTTTGGTGCCCAGCACAACTTCTAAGTTGATTGTGCCGAGTGGACGGATTGCCTTTCCCGGAACTATCCCGTGAAAGGATGTCTCTGATTCCGCGAGGCCGTCCAGATTCCTGTTCATCCGACGGAGTGTATCTGCGTAGATAATATTGATGCCACTGCCACCATCCATGAATACACGGGCCAAGTCGTAGTTGCCAATCTGTGCTTGAATGACGAGGGCGGCGTGTCCTGGTCGATGGACTCGTGGCGGGTGATCTTTCATCAAAAATGTGATTGGTTGATCCGCCATCTTCAGGTACTCGGGCTTTGTTGGCGGAGTCTGCACAGCCATGCACAACTGCCTTGTGTTAGTCTTTTGAGCTCTGCGGGATGGACATACCTTCTGTATCATCGCGAGTTGCCCTGCTGGATTCGGGTACGCATTGGCCCCGGAGTTTTGTGCAGGTGGTGCGGGTAGCGCAGCTAATGCCATGTTTGGATTTGCTGGTGGAGGTAGGGGTTGTGGCGGTTGGAATCCTTGGTGGCCTCCTCCTGGAAGCGGTGGGTAATTTTAAGTGGCTGCAGATCTTTTTTTGGCGACTGCTTCTGAGATATCAATAAACTTTCGGCAATCCTTAAGAAGGTGTGTTGCCTTAGTTTTGCCCGTGCGCTTATCTGTAAATAGATGTAGCGAGCAGTATCCATCGAGGTCTTCCTCGGGTGATTTTTCTTCAGCCTTTGGTCTCCACTCGCGATTCCCACGGCGACCGGAGTCGCGGCTTCGCGTGAATTCCGCCGCTACCAACTCCTCTCGATCTTCGTGATCGTAATATTTCCTCCTTTTCCTCCGGCCATGACGGTCTTCATCGTGCGCAGGTGATGATGCTCTCTCGTGCGCACTGCGTCTTCTCCATTAGCCCACTTTTCGGCTATGATCATTAGTTCTCCAATAGTTTTGGGTGCAGCCCTGCCTAGTTCTTCTCTGAAAGCAGTTCTTCGGGCGCCTTTCGCGAAGGCCTCAATCGCCACTTCTTCCGAGATGGTTCCTGCAGTGTTCTTGAGTGTGGTCCACCGTTGGCTATATTCACGGGTAGACTCACCGCTTTTCTGCTTGCATGCTCACAGTTCTTCAATGGTGGCCGGCCTCTTGTAGGTCGACTGGAAATTTTTGCAAAAGTCGCGGTGCAAGTCATCCCATGATGCATAACAAGATCTTGGTCTTCTTTCCAGCCAGGTGCGGGCCGCGCCAATGAGATGCAAATTGAGATATTGCATAGCTGTGTTCTTGTTCCCACGTTGGCATTTTACTGCCGTGAGGTAATCGCTTAGCCATTGAGAAGTCTCGAGTGAGCCGTCGTACTTTGTCACCTCCGCGCTGAGCTTGAATCTCCTGGGTATAGGTGCTTCGCGGATGCTGCGGGCAAAGCAGAGCGCACCGCAGGTTTCGTCATCCGACGAGCTAGATGAAGAGCGCCCGCGATATCGCGAAGCCCTCGCTTTATCTACTTTATTTTGTGCGATGTCCGATCGCGCGTCATGTCCTGGCCGATCGCGGTCGGCGTCCTTCCTTGGCTCCTTGCTTCTCTTTCGCGAGCGGCTGCTGTGATGTCGCGAGCTTTTGTCTCTCGGACTGCCTTCGCTGATGCTTCGACTGTCATCACGGCGCCGTGCTTCTTTTCCTCGGCCACGACGTGGCGATCTATCCCTTCTTGGCGAAGTGCTCCTATGTTTGCGGGATGCTTCCCTATCCTTCTCTTTCTCTTTCTCCTGTTCCTTCTCCAGCTGCTCTGCCAGTCCTAGTCCCTTGCGTACTTGTTTATACTGCTCCGCCCGAGGGTCACTTTCCGTCGGTTGATTCATTTGCATGTAAGTTGCTGCGGATAGAACCGCGGCAGCGGGGGTTTGTGGGTAGACATTGTCGTCGTCATCGACTCGCATGAGAGAAGGAGTGATCGATTTGCTTGTCCCGGCTAGGGATTCATTGTTCCTGGATGTAGATGCGTGCCCCTTCCTCGCGGGTCGGGTTCCGACCGAGGGTGTTATGGACAGCACGGCTCGTCTTTGGCCCGATTCATCCGCCGCTCTTCTTCGGCGGGCCAGATCTATCCGAGCGTCTTTGATGGTCGTGGCTGCTCTCACTAGGTGATAGTGGTAGGCAACCATGTCTTCGTGTGAAGCCCCGGCTGCGGGTGGCTTGCTCGTTCGCATAGCCTCCTTCGCTCGGTTCCAAGATTCCCGTGAGACGCCGATTATGTTGCGCTCTGCCGCGCTATCTTCCGTTTCCGAGGCTTGTTCCAATCCTGCCATGCAGACTTGAGACAGTCGAGGCTCGTGCGTCCTAGGTGTAGATCGAAAGTTCCTTTGAATTCTTGATGGTTCCTCTGTCGAGAGGGTATGGTAGTCGTTGGCGTTGAAGCGGATGGACTCGCCGCTTTTCTCCAGATGACGGCGCGAGTCGACAGCTCCAGATTCAGTTTCTGATTCATCCGAGAAGTGGAGGATTCCGTCCCTGTTGGTCACGAATTTCAGGCTCCCAAACGTCAAGGTGACGCTCTTCTCCAGATCCTCGAATACCGGGCGCGATTCCGGCGAGTGAGGTGTGACCACGACAGATCCTATCCGTATAGGATTGTTCGAAGCCGTAGTCGATGGTTTCCAACGGGAGTGGGTTGTCGATGAAGCCGAAGATGCCGGTGATCCAGCGCCCGTCGTCCCCACGGTCGGCGCCAATTGTCGAATCTCTGACTCTACAAATCCCTTAGGTGACCCTATCGGGTTTCGACTAGGAGGACTCATGAGCGCTGGTGGAATCGTCGGCTAGACAGGGGGCGAGATTTACCCAGGTTCGGGGCCCTCGTAGAGGAAAAACCCTTAATCCTGCCTCTGTCGATCTGTATTAGTCGAATAGATCGGTTACAATGGTGATGGCTCGAGTCGAGAGTATGATCTCAAGCTCAAGGTTTTGGTGTTGCGGTGTTGCTTGGTCCTCTCTCGGTGGCTCTCCTGGCCTTATATAGGTGGCCAGGTCTCAAACCTTACCCGGAGAGGACTCGAAATCTAACCCTAGGTCGGTTACAAGTTTTTATAGGAGATTTGTGAAAGACTTTAGTACTATTGATGCCCCATTAAATGATTTGACTAAGAAAGGTGTGGATTTCGAGTGGGGTCGCACAAGATATTGCTTTTGATACTTTGAAAAATAAATTGATTTCAGACCCATTATTGATGTTACCTAATTTTAATATGCAATTTGAGATTGAATGTGATGCTAGTGGCATAGGTATTGGAGGTGTGTTAATGCAAGATAGAAAACCTAATGCCTATTTTTCTGAAATATTACATGGTGCTCAATTGAATTATTCTGTCTATGATAAGGAATTATATGCACTCATGAGAGTTTTAGAAGTGTGGAAACACTATTTATGGATGAAAGAGTTCATTATACATTCAGATCATGAGGCTTTGAAATTTCTAAAGAATCAATCCAATCTTAATAAAAGACATGCTAAATGGGTAGTATTTATTGAATCTTTTCCATACATTATTAAGCATAAAAAAAAAGGATTAGATAATGTGGTTGTTGATGCTTTGTCTAGAAAAACATGTTACTTACTAAATTGGATGACCAAGTTTCAGGTTTGGAGAGTATGAAACCACTATATGCTGAAGATAAAGAGTTTTCTACACCATATGCTAATTGTTCTAATGTGAAGGCTTGGGATAAATATCATATACATGATGGATTTATGTATAGAGCTGACAAATTATGTATTCCCGAGTTATCTTTGCGTTTGATGTTATTACAGGAATCTCATAGTGGTGGATTGATCGGACACTTTGGACGTGAGAAAACATTACTTATGTTGGCTAATAATTTTTACTGGGCACATATGAGACGTGATGTTTATAGGTTTGTGCAACGCTGCATCACTTGCAACAAGGCTAAATCAAAATTGAAGACCCACGGTTTGTATACTCCTCTTCCTGCACCTACTACACCATGGGAACATATAAGTATGGATTTTGTGTTAGGTTTTCCTAGGACTAAAAGAGGACATGATTCTATATTTGTGGTAGTGGATAGATCCTCTAAAATGTCACACTTTATTGCATGACACAAAAGCGACGATGTGTCGCATATTGCTAATCTGTTTTTCAGGGACATAGTGAGAATACATGGAGTACCAAGGAATATTGTTTCTGATCCTGATGTGAAGTTCATGAGCTATTTTTGGAAGAAACTATGGGGGAAGCTCGGAACAAAGCTGTTGTTTTGAACTACATGTCACCCCAAATTGATGGACAAACGGAGGTGGTTAATCGAACATTATAAACATTGTTGTGATCCATGATAAAGAAAAATCCGCGGGAGTGGGAGGAGTGTTTACCACATGTGAAATTCACATACAATATGGTTGTCCACTCTACTACTCAACTTTGCCCATTTGAAGTGGTTTATGGTTTCAAGGCCATTACACCACTTGATTTATTACCACTTCCCATACAAGAGAGAATAAATATGGAGGCATCAAACAGAGCTGATTTTGTGAAGAAGATACATGAAAAGACAAAAGATGCCATAGAGAAGAAAGGGAAGTATGTGGCTGAAAGAGTAAACAAGAAAAGGAAAGAGGTTCTATTTCGGCAAGGAGATTTGGTATGGGTGCACTTTCGAAAAGATAGATTCCCCAAGAGTATAAAATCAAAGTTATTACCTCGAGGTGTTGGTCCCTACAAAGTGCTTGAAAAAAATCAATGACAATGCATACAAGATTTATCTTCCAGTGGATGAGTTTGGTGTGAGTAACTCATTCAGTGTGGCTGATTTGACACCATACCATGGAGATGACCTTGCTGCGTCGAGGTCGACACCTTTTCAAGGGGGAGGACGATGAGGACATCCCTAGTTCTTTGCCACACAAGGAGGTTGTTATCCAAGAGAAGAATGATGAAGTGAAACTTGGACCAATAACAAGATCAAAGGCCAAGTTATTACAACAATAGGTGAATTCACTCCTTATTGGATATGATGTTTATGATAGTGATAATTTTATACTGCCTAAGTTTATGCATTTATGTATGATTAGGGTTATTGATAACACAAACATGGAGGTGGAAAACAACAAGCAGGAGTTGGAAAACAAGCTGGAGATGCTGAAAAACAAGAGTACAAGTGGTGAAACAACATTACAAGTGTGGAAAAAATTGTACAAGTGGAGAAAACAATAGTAAAAGTGTGGAAAACAAGTCCAAGAATGTTTTCCACCCATGAGAAATTAAGGAAACAAGAGGAGGGCGCCCCATTGAAGATCAATGCGCCATATGATTAGTCCTATTTTATTAGGACATGGCTTGTATGCCTTAATTGGCCGAACTCCTTAATGTGAGTCGGTTTGTATCTTTCCTAGTCCTAGTAGGAGTCCAAGTCCTAGTTGGAGTAGTGGTGCTTGCGAAAGGGCCGTGTGGCCGCACCCCTCCTCCTTAAATAGCTACCACATGCATGTGGTTTAAGTAGAACAAGTTTAAACCAAAAACCCTAGCCTCTAGATTGTATTGTTGTTAAGAATTCATCTTGAAGTATACCTTGCAAAGTTGCGTGATATCTTGTTGTTCCACTGGGAATAAGGGGATACAGGACCACTCGTGATCTTTGATTGTGTGTGCAAGAGTGTGTAGTTGAGAATATCCAAAGGGGTTGATTGTTGTTGCACTAGCAGCAGGGATTATCCAAAGAGAGTTCTTAGTGTAGCACTAGTTATCTATCATCCACAAAACATCCCACCCCATATAAGGAGCTGTAGGAACGCTCAAAGACCCCACGCCCGACTCGACAACCTGAATAAGATGGAAAACACACAAGCTATTGAGTCACACGGCTGAAGGTCACTAGATGTCTGCATCAAAAATCACTTTCAAGTGCCCGGGGGCTACTCCTGTCGGGAGAACATGGAGTAAAAGCAAAGAGAAATCGTTGCTAAACACTTCAAATCCCAACACTTAGAAAGCAAGCACGAAGTTCCCAAACACACATTTAAGGTTTATCACAAGACCAGAAAACAAAAGCAGCAATGTTGTCCACTCTAAGGAACAACAAACTTTCTAGAAGCGGCCCCACTCGTAGAAGGTCTGGCACCACGACCACGAGACACTAGCTCCGAAAGCATTTGGCCACCCTCCCAGCACGGACGGCAAAAGGTTTGAGTGATACCTTATTGCCCGCATCGTCTATGGGAGGCACCAAGTATGCCTTCTCCAAATCGCCTTGGACATTGTTCACCAACGCAAATTGGATTGTCGTCTTCACGCCACACTCGGTCTGAGCTTGGACTAGGCCCTCTGGAGTCAAAGGAACAGGCTTCCCCACAAACAGTCGCTGGTGCAGCAGGGATAAAACTTGAGAAGCATCGCGGATAGCAGAGGCAGCCTTCATCCCATGCCCTTGCAGCTGGTTGCAGATGTCCATCACATCGTCGACCCTAACTTGGCCAGGAATCACCAAAGCCACTCCAAGCACGTCTGCGACAAATCGAAGAAGTCACGAGAAAAAAAGCAACTCGAAACACACAACAAAATTTGGTGAGTGGCGTACCAGATAGGGCCTCAGCCACCAGACGGAGAGCATCAGTCAACTCATTATCATGAGTCGTGCCTGCAACCTCCAGCTTTTTAAGGGCCTCCTGAGACTTCGTGAGTCGATCAACAATGTCCTTTCGAGCGGACTTCAGCTCCTTCTCGAGGTCCTTGACCCGCTCATAAGCTCCAGCTTTCTCGGTATTAGCGCGTGCACCCTTGTGTAGAAAACAGAGTAAAACATGCTAAGGAAAAGAAGAATAAAAGGGACTCCACTCGTGAAACATATGAAAATTTACCTCTCGGGGATCGAAGATCTTGGAGAAGTTGGTCACGCTCCTGACGAAGAGCGGCGCATTCCGCCTCAGCGACTATGAGTCGGCGCCCAAAAACAGCTAAGGACTCGAAGACAACCTACAAGAAGAAAGAGTTTGGATCATTACAATGTTGCTTGAGTCTATACCCAACTGTAAACAGACGGCCATAGACTCGTGGGCAAATATAAAAACAAGACAAAAACTAGCTAAGAAGTGAAAAGGCTACTTGAGTCTGTGACCGACTATAAACAGTCGACCACAAATTCGGGGGCGACTCCCATCGGGAGCACTGACGTGCACCCGACGACGGAAAAAAGACTACTCGAGGAAGAAGTTTACCTTGCCATTCTGGGTCGAGAAAGGGTAGGGTGAACTACCCGAAACCTCCTCGCAGATGCTTCGGCATCCCTCGGCTGATCAACCGCGAAGCTAGGCATCACGTATTCAGAAGTGTCGGCTGCTTTCGCAGGGCTTGGAGGCCGCCGAGCAGGACTCAAAACTTTGGCATACTCCGCAACAACTCCCTTCTGCTTCGCAGATTGGGCCGAGGAAGCGAACTGGTCCTTGATGAGCACTTGAAGTCTAAACAAATGTTAAGGAAGAACAAGATGGCTACTCGATATCAATAAAGCAAGAGACTTACTCGTCATCCTCGTCCTCGTCGAAATCATCTAAGTTCCATGCGGTGGGAACCTTCGAGTGATGGAACGAAGGAGGGAGCGTGCTCAAAGGAGTTGCCCGGATAACGGGAGGGTTAACCTCCTCGACCGTATCTTGGCTCGGGGAGTTGTCCTTGCAAGTCACCTCATCCTCATCGCATCTGCAATGCTTGCGGTGGAGGAGTTGAGGATCTTCCTCTTCTTCCTCCTCCTCGGTCTCTTCCTGCTCTTCACTCGACTCCGCATTCGCAACAATGGTGTTGGGAGGGGCATCTAAGTTACTCTCAAGTAAATCAGAGCCTCCCCCATCCGTGGTAGAAAGCGGCAGGTAGCATTTTGCCACGTTTTGGTTCTAGAGAAGGGAGAAAAAACTCCGTTAGAAGGAGACTAAAAAATAACAGATTAATACAAGAAGGAAAAGGAATTCACCTCGCTCGGGGGATGCTCTGAATCGAAAGTGATGAGTAAATAATAGGGATACAGGATGTTTGTTCATGCTTGAGCTGGAAGAAAATATTAAACTTAATTGATGGTTATTATAAGGTGAATTCCTTCTTAATTAAATATGATGTTTGTGTTTCTGAGAATGTTATACTACCTAAGTCTATGCATTTATGTATTAGCAAGGTTATTGATAACACAAATATGGATGGAGGAGAACATCAAGAGGAGCTGGAAAACAACATGTACAAGCTGGAAAACAACAAGCCCATCCTGGAAAACAAGAGCCACAAGATGGAAAACAAGGTGGAGCTGCTGGAAAACAAAGGAGAAATGCATGTAGAAAGAGTAGGGGGCACACCACACCTTGTGGATGTGCCATAGAGAGAGTCCCACTAGTTTAGGAGAGGTGGACCTGCGAGTCCTTATTTGACAGGACTCTCATTTAAATTAAAACTGTAATAAAGAGTTGGGATAGAGTCCAACTCCAATACAACTAGGAGAGGTGCGCCCCACCCACACCCCCTCATAAATAGCTGCCCTTGCAGCCAAAACAAGTTAGATTAAGTTTTAGACAAAAAAACATAGCCTCTAGATTGAATCTCCTTGTAAGCATTCATCTTGAAGTGATTATCTTTTCCAAATTCTGCGTGTTATCTATTGTTCCCTTGGGAATTAGAAGGTATAGAATCACTTGTAATCAGTTGATTACATTGTGCAAGAGTGTGTAGTTGAGAATATCCATAGGGATTGAAAGTTGTGGTAGTGGCAATCAGGAATCATCCAGGAGAGATCTCAGTGAAACACTAGTTATCAATTTTATCTGTGTTGCTCTTTGAGAAGATCGGGCCACCCATTATCAGAAATGTTTGAAAGGAGAAGCCTAGTAGCCTCCCCCCTTCATCAGGCTGGTGATGGAAGTGAGATTTGCCTTGAACTCATTGTTTGAGAGCACATCGTCACATGTTCGACTCGGGTCAGCAACACTAGAGTACTCCTACAAGGTATTGGGCCTATCCTGTAGCGGTTGTACCCTCTGGTGCAGGAAGACGCTCGCTAGGTGTATCCCATTCTGTAGGAGCCCGTTGTCCTTTCGACGGAGCCGTGCAACTTGTTCGAGCAGGGGCGCGGTGGCTTTAATTTCTTCGGATGACATGGAGTGCGCCCAAGACTTTCTCCTCATCAAGATCGCGAATGGCTTGAACTCGGGGACGCCACTCGCGTCGGTGTCGTGGACATAGAACCATTTTCTGCGCCATCCCTGAGCCGACTCAACGAAGTTCATCTCGAAGTAGGGGAAGCCATTGTTTGTCTGGATCCCGAAGCCTCCAGTCGCCAGCGGCTCCCCAGGCCTCTTCGCACCCGTGGGCACCTTCTCCCGGTGAATTTTCACCGAGAAAATGCTTCTCCATAGCCCCCAGTGCGGGTTAACACCGAGGAAGCACTCGCACAATACGATGAAGCACGAGATGTGTTGCACCGCATTGGGAGGATGTACAGCAACCCGCGGAGGAAGGGATGGAGTGGGAAAGACAAACCTCGGAAAATGTGCTCGAGAAGGCGACCCGCCCGTTGACGCTGGGGCTTGGCACTTCTTCTCCCTTCTTGGGCTTCCGCACGCGCCCTGAATCTTCACAAGGGATCAACCCCTCCTTTTGCATCATATTGATGCTCTTCCTTGTCACATTTGACGGGCGCCGTTCGCCCGTCTTCTTTTTCTGCGGAGCCAAGGAAGCACCGTCCACATCCTTACCGGACGCTGCGCACGCCGCGCGCTTGTTTCTTCCACCGGCCATGGAGGTTGTCTTCGCAGAGAGCGGTGGAAGTGCTAGAGGAAGAAGATGAGCGGAGAGAAGGGGAAAATAAATTTACCCCTAAGGACGCATTTTATACTGTCACCCGGCCACCGCGAGCCGTTGATCCTTGCAAAGGAAAGATACGTGGCACTCATCCCGGTGACCACGCGCCAGGAAAAAACGAAGTTCCACGGGCGGTTACCCTGCACGATCGTTAAAGCAAGATCGTGCGCGATTAACTGCACGTCTGATGTTGCAGGTCTTGCACTCGTTGGGAGACCCCAAGAGGAAGGTGTGATGGGCAGAGCAACAAGTTTTCCCCCAGTAAGAAACCAAGGTTTAACTGGCCAGTAGGAGAAAGAAGCAACTTCTGAAGGATGATGCAGCTGAGGTGGTAGGGCGCACTATCGGTTCAGAAGCAACATGGAACCTACACAACACAATCAATCACTTTGCCCCAACGAAGCAGTGAGGTTGTCAATCTCACCGGTTTTGCTGAACACAAAGAGGTTAAACGTACCATGTGAAAAATAATATTGTTTGCAGTAGATGAAAGAAAAAGTGATGGCAGTAGTAAAACAATAGCAGCAGTATGAAAACAGAGATTGCGGTGGTTGTATTATCAGTACGGGGAAAAAGGACCGGGGTCCACAGTTCACTAGAGGTGTCTCTCCATAGAAGATAAATAACATGTGTGGTGAACAAATTACAACTAGGCAATTGACAAATATAAAGGATGCACTGTAGTGCATATCCCTGACATGATGATTACTAAGTGATTCATGTGGGCATTACAACAAGATACATAGACCGTTATCCAACTGCATCTATGAATAATAATCCACCCTCAGAATGTCATCCGAGCAATCCTTGGGTATTAAGTTGCAAGCAATAGATAATCGCAGTAAGCAAAGTGTGTAATGTAAGCAATGAAAAGATTGTTGTTTTCTCCCTAATGTAAACAACACATCCTCCATCTGTCACGTTTCTATAACTCGAGCACAGATGCAAAGGAGGCATGAACCCACTATCGAGCATAAATACTCCCTCTTGGAGTTACTAGTATCTACTTGGCCAGAGCATCTACTAAAAACGGAAAGCATGCAAGATTATAAATAACATACACATGAAGATAACATGATAGATTGATAATCAAGAGACATAGCATTCAATATTCATCGGATCCGAGCAAACACAACATGTAGCATTGCAATAATATGATCTTGATCATGTAGGGCAGATCACAAGATCTAAACATGAGGCAAAAAGAGGAGAGAACAACCATCTAGCTACTTGTATGGACCCATAGTCCAAGGATAAACTACTCACGCATCAATCCGGAGGCGGTCATGGTGGTGTAGAGCCCTCCGATGATGATTTCTCCTCCCGGCAGGGTGGCGGGGAGAACTCGAGAACCCTCCCGAACTCGGGTTGACGATGACGGCGTCCTCGGGTGTTTTCGTGGAAAAGGTGGGTCTTTTTAGGGTTTACGCCTCGGGGGGACTAAATAGGCGAAAGGGCGATGTCGGTGGGCGGTCAGGGGGCCCACACCACCCCATGGTGCGGCCAAGGGGCGTGGCGCCCTATGGTGTGGCGCCCCTGTGGGCCCCCCTCCCCCGGGTCTCTTTTGGACTCTATGGATCCTCCGGGAATTCTAAGACTTCTGGGTTCGAATTTTCCAATTCCAAGAATATTTCCAGAACAACTTTTCTGAAACTAAAAACAGCAGAAAACAGGAACTAGCTCTATGGCATCTTGTCAATAGGTTAGTCCCAGGAAATCGATAAAGATGGCATGAAGTGTAAGGAAAACATGTAGCATATGGCATGAAAACAACATGGAACATCGGAAATTAAGGATACGTTTATGACGTATCAACATCCCCAAGCTTAGTTCCTACTCGTCCTCGAGTAGGTAAACGACAAAAAACAAATAGTTTCTGAGGTGACATGCTACCAACATAAACTTGATCATCAAAATTATAAAAGCATACGTATAGCTGAGATCATAGTACTTTAAACACAAGCATGATATATATAATTTTAACAATGAAACATACCACTCACTTTGCATCATGAAAATTAAACAAAGAGAAGGTCATGAATAATAATGCATCTGAAAGTTATACGTTTGTTTCTAGCATCAAGAAACATAAAAAAAAGTGATATTTCGCTTGTCCTTAAGAATGGGGCAAAACATAAATGCCACGACACCTTCAAAGTTTAAGAGGATGACTAGAACAAATAATTTGAGAGCAAGTAATAAAAAGGTATGAATCAATCAATAATATTTTTGGGACAAATGCACATTAAACTCAGAATGACAACTATGCTCTCTCAACTGTGCGTAAAGTTAGAAGATGGAGACTCAACATAAAAGTAAAGGAAAGGCCCTTCGCAGAGGGAAGCAGGGATCACTCATGTGCTACAGATTTTTATTTTGTTAAACAGAGGTATTGAAAACATTTTTTTAGATAGGTGTGTATGCTTATGTCAACGAATGGTAAATAGAAAATACAGTACGTCACAAGACAACTAGCTTCACAAGAATGGATCCCATAGAAGGACGCATCTAGGTTGAAGGTCATCTGTCTTTCTCTTTTATTTACACAATTATGCTTTGACTGATAAATCAGAGGCAAAAATAGTGAAGAGAATTTGTTGTATTAAGTGTGGGGCTGGGCACCCCGCTACCAGCTCTTCTATCATTTGGATAAGAGGATGAAGCCACTAGTCCAGGGTGTGAAACTCCAATCAACAAGTGAGATAAAGATTCTCTATTTACGTCCTCATGAGCTAAAACAGGAGCACAAAACATGAGTAATTTTGAAGATTTTAAATGTAACACATGAGCAATTTACTTTGGAGTGGCGGTTAAATACCATATGTAGGTAGGTATGGTGTACACATTTGGCGAACTTTGGTTTTTGGGAGTTGGATGCACAAGTAGAGCTCATACTCAGTAGAGGTGGAGGCTAGCAAAAGACTGGGAGCGACAAATCAAGAGAACAATAATTTCCATAATCATGCATAGCGACAAAAACATTATTAATCAAAGCATAAGTGGTACTACAATTCAAAAACTAAATGATCATAGAGGCTATAATTTACTGGTTTGTAGTCATAAACATGGTGTAAACATGCGCCAAGTCAACCAAATAGAACATTCAAAGGAGAACACCACAAATTTATGCTTCAATATGACAACAACTCATGATTCTTTCAATGGCACATTAAAAACTTTCAGCTATTTGAGACAAGTCATGCTACAAAAATAACCACTAGGCTTACAATTAAAATAACATCTAGCATGATATGAAAAAGTCTAGCCACGGTCTATACAAGCTTCTATTTTCACCGTTATAAGCACGAAAATTGTACTACTGCTTTCCAACACCAAGCATTTTATACTAAACAAAAACTATCCAAGAGATATAACAATGAAACAAGAGGGTACTAACACAAATCTACTAAAACTAACAGCTCTGAATAAGAGATGCATGAAAAACATGAGCTAAAAGGGAAATTTGCAGCAACTAGAAGAAAAACTCAGAATGCGAGCATAACGAGTATTCATATGAAAAAGTGGAGCGTCTGTCTCTCCCACACAAAGAATTCTAGGTTCCAACAATATTATTGCAGCACGGAAAAAAAACAAAAGAAAAAACAACAGACGCTCCAAGTAAATTTCATATGATGTGACCGAATAAAAATATAGTTTCACTAGAAGTGACCTGATAATTTGTTGATGAAGAAGGGGATGCCTTGGGCATCCCCAAGCTTAGACGCTTGAGTATTCTAAGGATTTGCTAGGATGAACCATAGGGGAATCCCCAAGATTTTGCTTTGCACTCTTCTTGATCACATTATATCACCCTCTTCTCTTGACCCTTGAAAACTTCCTTCACACCACACTCAAAGTAATTCACATTAGAGGGTTAGTGCACAATAAAAAATTCATGGGTTATTCAAGGGCACAAGTGTTGTTGATACTTCTAAATATTAGCTATAGCCAACAATGTTTTGTGAAGCGAAGAAATCCACTCGACATAGTAAAAGAGCAAATGCAAGAAAAATGGCAGAATCTCCCAAAACCAGAACAGTCTGTAATGATGAATTTTTTCGGGGCACTTAAGTTGCTCAGATCGAAAAACATAAAGAACAAAAAAGTTTTGGAATTAGCTTAGGTATAAGAAAAAAAATCAGGTCATTTTGATCTTTATGTTAATTGTACGATTTTTTACGGTGGACAGCAGAAATCTGTTTTCTGCGCAGAAATCCAAAACCAACTCCAACTTTTGCTAGAAACTTTACTTGGCACAACTAATTCATGAAAATAAAGATACAAAAGAGTTGCTACAGAATTGTACATCCCCTTGAATAAAATAAAACAGATAAAAACAAAGCAAAAAAATAAAACCATGGGTTATCTCCCAACTCCCAAGAAGCAATTTTCTTTAACGTCTTTTAGCTAGGCCGAGAAAAATGGAATCAAGTGTTTTCAAGTGAAGACGCATCCAAATTGTAATTTTTTCGAATAATAGAATCAAAAGGCAACTTCATTCTCTTTCTAGGAAAGTGTTCCATACCTTTCTTGAGTGGGAATTGATATTTAATATTCCCCTCTTTCATATTAATAACAGCACCAACAGTTCTAAGAAAAGGTCTTCCCAAAACAATTGGACAAGAAGCATTGCATTCAATATTCATAACAAAAAAATGAACAGGGACAAGGTTATTATTAAAAATTATAAGAACATCATCAACTCTCCCCAAAGGTTTATTTCTAACATTATCAATAAGACGAATATCCAAATAACACTGCTCCAAAGGTGGCAAATCAAGCATATCATAAAGTTTTTTAGGCATAACAGAGATACTAGCACCAAGATCACATAGAGAATTACAACCAAAATCATTCACTTTCATTTTAATGATAGGTTCCCAACCATCATCTAACTTCCTAGGGATAGAGGCTTCACATCTTAATTCATCTTCTCTAATTTGTATGAGAGCATTTGTAATATGTTTTGTGAAAGCCATATTCATAGCACTTGCATTAGGACAACTAGCAAGATTTTGTAGGAACCTAATAACTTAAGATATGTTGCAATCATAAAATTCAAGATCATTTTTATCAAAGGTAATGGGACTATTGTCTCCCATGTTTCTAAAAATTTCAGCACTTTTATCAGGAACATTTTTAGCAGTTTCAGGCAATTTTGCACATTTAACAGCAGAAGTGGGAGTATTGCCAACACCAATTACTTTACCATTGATAGTAGTAGGTTTACTAGCATGAGAAGGTTCAGTTTTACTAGTGGTGGTAAGGGTGCAAACATTAGCTATATTACTCTTTCTAGTTATTTCAGCTTCTCTTTCCCATCTAGCATGCAATTCAGCGAATGTCCTAACATTGTCATCAGTTCGAATTTGAACAGAATTTAGAGTTTTGCTTTCTTTAACATCATGAGGCATAACCTTTAGTTTCAAAAAATCAACATCAAGAGCAAGGCTATCAACTTTAGAAGCAAGAACATCAATTTTGCCAAACTTTTCCTCAACAGATTTATCAAAAGCAGTTTATGTGATAATAAAATTCTTAAGCATGTTCTCAAGATCAGAGGGTACACTTTTATTGTTGTTGTAGGAATTACCATTATTATTATTGGGAGGTGTTGCTGGCAGAGTTAAATCCTTTCTCTGCGTTGTTGGGAACCCCAAGAGGAAGGTGTGAAGAGCACATCAGTAGGAGTTTTCCCCTTAGTTAAGAACCAGGGTTATCAATTCAGTAGGAGAAAGAGAATCTTCGGAAGGTTGATGCCACTGACGGTGGTGCTGGCGCTTCACCAGTGTCAGCAACAACGTGGAACCTGCACACAACACAACCAAAATACTTTGCCCCAACGGTACAGTGAGGTTTTCAATCTCACCGGTCTTGATGAAAACAAAGATTAGACGTATAGTGTGGAAAAACAGTGTATGCTTGCAGAAAGTAAAGAGAGCGGGAAATTGTTGTGGTTTGTTTAACATTTTGAAAAAATGGACCGAGGTTCATAGTTTCACTAGTGGTGTATCTCCATAAAAGATAGCATGTTGGGTGAACAAATTACAGCTGGGCAATTGTCAAATAGAGGTTGCACCATAGTGCACAATATGGCATGAAGATTACTATGCTATTTAGTGCGGGCATTACAACAAGATACATAGACAGACAGACATCTGCATCTATGACTAATAATCCACCCTCGGGTTATCATTTGAACCCCCTTAGGTATTAAGTTGCAAGCAACAGATAATTGCATTAAACAAAGTGTGTAATGTAAGCAATGATTATGCACGCGGGCACTCTCACCGTTGTTTTCTCCCTAATGGCAACAACACATCCTCCCCCTTCACGTTTCTGTCACTCGAGCAAGGCAATAAGGAGGCATGAACCCACTATCGAGCATAAATACTCCTTCTTGGAGTCAGTAGCAACTACTTGGCCAGAATAACCACTAGCAACGGAGAGCATGCAAGATCACAAATAACATATGCAAATAAAGACTATAATCAACTTGGCATAAGGTCAATATTCATCGGATCCCAGCAAACACAGCATAAGAATTATATAAGATCAATCTCGATCATGATAGGCAGCTCACGAGATCTAAACATGGAGGCATATGAGGAGAAGACAACCATCTAGCTACAGCTACGAATCCGTATTCCAAGGATCAACTACTCACGCATCACTCCGGAGGCAGGCATGGTGATGAAGAGGCCTCTGGTGATGATCTCCTCTCCGGCAGGGTGCCAGAAACAGCTTCTGAACCCCCCTGATCTAGGGTTGACGGTGACGGCGGCTGCGGAACTTTTTCGGGGATTTTGATCAGGTGTCTAGGGTTTTCCATCCAGGGGGCTTAAATAGGTGAAACGGCAAAGGCGGTGGAGTCTTTGGTCTTCTGGATGCTTCCGATGAAAATAGGAGTTCCGAGTTTCGAATTTTCCAATTCCGAGAATATTTCCAAAACAACTTTTCTGAAACTAAAAAACAACAGAAAACAAGGAACTGGCTCTGTGGCATCTTGTTAATAGGTTAGTCTGGAAAATCGATAAAAATGACATAAAGAAGGGAGAAAACATGTAGCAACTGGCATAATAAGATCATGGAGCATCAGAAATTAGGGATACGTTTATGACGTATCAAGCATCCCCAAGCTTAGTTCCTACTCGTCCTCGAGTAGCTAAACGATATAACAATAATTTCTGAGGTGACATTCTACTAACACAAACTTGATGAATCTAATGTAAAAGCATATGCACGCTGAGATCATAAAACTTTAAACATAGACATGATAAATAAAACTTTAATAATAAAGCATAGCAATTACTTTGCATCACGAAGAGTAACTCAAATAAAGGATCATGAATAATAATGCAAAGAAACGTAAACGTTTGTTCCAGGTATAGAGAAAGCATGGCAAAGTGATATTTCGATAGTCCTTAAGAGTGGGGCAAAACATAAATGCCATGAAACCTTCAAAGTTCAAGAGGAAGACTAGAACAACTAACTTAAGAACAAATAATATCACATCATGAAGTAATTATTGATGCTTACGGGACAAATGCACATAGAACTCAGAATGGCAAAAATGCTCTCTCAACTATGCATAAAGTTAGAAGATGGAGACTCAACATAAAAGTAAAAGAAAGGACCTTTGCACAGGGAAGCAGGGATCACTCATGTGCTAGAGCTTTTATTTTATTAAACGGAGGTATTAAATGTTTGACACTCCTCCCATCCATCTTTCACAAACCATGGCTAACCGAATCCTCGGGTGCCTGCGAACAATCACATACCGTGGAGGAGTGTCTATATTTTGGGAGATGTATGCTAATGTCAACGAATGGTAAAAAGAAAATATAATATGTCACAAGTCAACTAGATTCACAAGAGCGGCTCCCATGGTGAAGGATGCAACTGGCATATAAGGTCATCCCTCTTTCTCTTTTGTTTACACAATTATGCTTTGACTGATAAATCAGGGGCAAAAATAGTGAAGAGAATTTGTATGCATTAATTTGGGGCTGGGCACCCCGCTGCCAGCTCTTATATCATTTGGATAAGCGGATGAAGCCACTAGTTCAGGGTGTGAAATCCAATCAACAAGTGAGATAAATATTCTCTATTTACGTCCTCATGAGCAAAAACAGGAACATAAAGCAGGAGTAATTTTGAAGGTTTTAAAGGTAACACATGAGCAATTTACTTTGGAATGCAGTTAAATACCACATGTAGGTAGGTACGGTGGACACAATGGGGAAAACTTTGGTTTAAGGGAGTTTGGATTCATGAGTAGAGCTCATACTTAGTACAGGTGGAGGAAAGACTGGGAGCGACAAATCAAAAGAGCATAAGAGCCATAATCATGCATAGTGACATAAGCATCATTAATTAAAACATAAGCGGTATCACAAGTTCAAAAACTAAATAGTCATGGAGGATATTTTTGACTGGTTTGTAGTCATAAATATGGTGTGAGCATGCGCCAAGTCAACCAAATAAAACATTCGAAAGAGAATACCATATATTGATGCTTTACTATGACAAGAACAACTCATGAATTTTTCAATTGATAATAAACACTCTCAGCTATTTGAGGCTAATCATGCTACTCAATAACCACAATGCTTTAAAAATAAAATAACATTTAGCATGGCATGAAAAAGTCCTAGCCACAGTCTATTCAAGCTTCTACTAGTACTGTTATAAATTCTACTTCAAGCAGCAGTTTTCTTTTGTTTCTCCCAACAAGCACCATACAAAACATGCTTTAACAAAAATACTCTTTATGATACAGCAAGCAAACATGAGAATACTCAAATAATACTACTAAAACTAACAGCTCTAATAAGAGATGCATGCAAAACATGAGCTAAATAAATGCAGCCGTCAAACAGAGACTAAGAATACAACGTATTCTCAAGAAAAAGCGGAGCGTGTCACTCTCCAATAAAAGAATGCTGGGGTCCAACCAAGATTATTATGAAAATAAAAACAAACTGAAATCAAAATCAAAAGAAAACTGAAAACAAAAATAAAAGACGCTCCAAGTAAAGCACATAAGATGCGACCGAATAAAAATATAGTTTCACTAGAAGTGACATGATAATTTGTTGATGAAGAAGGGGATGCCCAAGCTTAGACGCTTGAGTCTTATTATAATTTGCTTGGATGTACCACCGGGGAATCCCCAAGATTAGGCTTTTCACTCTTCTTGATCACATCATATTATCCTCTTCTCTTGACCCATGAAAACTTCCTTCACATCAAAATTCTCACAATCTTCATTAGCAACGTTATTGCAATTGAAATAAGAAATTCACATGGTTCAGTTTCAACACAAGTATAAAACTAAAAAACACATTAGCTACTGTCACAACTTCTTTCAAAACTCTTTTTCTCAAAAGAACACCAAAAGAAAGAGATTAAGATGCAAATGCAATAAATGACAGAAATCTGTCAAAAACAGAACAACAGGTAAAGATCGATTTTTTCAGAAATCTTATGTTGCTAAAATAAACAATTGGTCTTCTATAAAAAGTTGCGTATATAACTCAGGATTAAGCACAAAAAAGCTCAGGTCATTTTTAATTTTCTACGATTTTTAACGGAATTTACAGTGGACAGCAGAAATCTGTTTCCTGCGCAGATATCCGAAATATAGGCTCAACTTACCACTAGTGGCTTTACTTGGATCAACAAAAACTCAAAAGAAAAGATATAGAGGGGTTGATAAGGAAATAGGCAACACCCAGGTGCAAAGCACACCTAAGAAAACAAAGGAAAACTGAAAGAAAACAGAGAAATAAAACGGGTTGTCTCCCGGTAGCGCTTTTCTTTAATGTCTTTCAGCTAGGCATAGAAAAATCAACTCAAGTATTTTCAAGTGAAGAAGCATAAACATCATATTTTTATCTAATAATAGAGTCAAAGGGTAGCTTCATATTATTTCAGGAAATTGTTCCAAACCTTTGTTGAGGGGAAGTTGATATTTAATACTCCCCTCTTTCATATCAATAATAGCACCAACAGTTCTAAGAAAAGGTCTTCCCAAAACAATAGGACAAGAAGCATTGCATTCAATATTCACAACAACAAAATCAATAGGGGAAAGGTTATTATTAACCATAATAATAACATCATCAATTCTACCAAGAGGTTTCTTCTTAGCATTATCAGCAAGGTGAACATCCAAATAACCGTGTTCCAACGGTGGCAAATCAAGCATATCATAGAGATTTTGAGGCATAAAAGAGATACTAGCACCAAGATCACACAAAGCATTGCAATCAAAATCATTTACTTTTATCTTTATTATAGGCTCCCAACCATCATCTAATTTTCTAGGGATAGATGTCTCAAGTTCCAACTTTTCTTCCCTAACTTTCATGAGAGCATTGGTAATATGTTTAGTAAATGACATATTCATGGCACTAGCATTGGGACTTCTAGAAAGATTTTGTAGAAACATAATAACTTCAGAGATGTTGCAATCATCAAAATAAATATTAATATCATCAAAAGTAATGGAACCATTATCTCCCACATTTCTAAAAATTTCAGCACTTTTATCAGAAGTAGTTTCAGTAGTTTTAGGAAATATAACACGTTTCACCAAAGGAGTAGGGAATTTATTAACACCAACTACCTTACCATTGATAGTAGGAGGTTTACTAGCACTTGGAACTTCGGTTTTACTAGTGTTTGTGATAGTACAAACTCTGGCAATATTATTCTTTTTAGCCAGTGCATCTTCTCTTTCCCACCTAGCACGTAAGTCAGCCATCAATCTAACATTGTCATCAATTCGAACTTGAATGGAATTGGTTGCAGCAAAAGTATTATCTTCAATGTTTTCAGTTTTAGCAGCCATTTTATTTATCAAAGAAAAGTGTGCCTCTGGCAGGGCCGAAATACTAATCTCGGCACAAGAAATTTTACGTTGCAAACCAGAGATCTCTCTATTCAAATTTCCAATTTGTTGACTAATAGTTTTAGTAAACAATTTATTTTGTTCATATTGCATTTGCATAAAGTTCTTAGTTGCTTTTTCTAATTCTAGAATCCTTTCTCACTAGGCATTACAGATCTACCATAAGAATAACCACTGCCACTATTAGGAGGATAGGGATTATAATTGTTTCAACCAAAATTATTTCTATAAGCATTGGTGTTAAAATTACTATTTATAATAAAGTTTACATCAACATGCTCTTCTTGAGCAACCAAAGAGGCTAAAGGAACATTATTACGATCAACTTGAGCTTTACCATTAACAAGCATAGACATAATAGCATCAAGCCTTTCATTTAAAGAGGAGGTTTCCTCAACAGAATCTACCTTCTTACCTTGTGGAGCTCTCTCAATGTGCCACTCTGAATAATTTATCATCATGTCATCAAGAAGCTTTGTTGCATTTCCCAAAGTGATGGACATAAAGGTACCTTCAGCAGCTGAATCCAATAGGTTCCTTGAGGATAAATTCAGTCCTGCATAAAAGGTTTGTATAATCATCCAAGTAGTCAGTCCATGAGTGGGACAATTCTTCACCATAGTTTTCATTCTTTCCCAAGCTTTAGCAACATGTTCATTATCAAATTGTTTAAAATTCATTATGTCACTTCTCAGGGATATAATCTTAGCAGGAGGATAATATTTTCCAATGAAAGCATCTTTACACTTAGTCCATGAATCAATACTATTTCTAGGCAAAGATAGCAACCATTCTTTAGCACTTCCTCTCAAAGAGAAAGGAAATAATTTCAGTTTAATAATATCTCCATCCACATCTTTATATTTTTGCATCTCACATAGTTCAACAAAATTATTAAGGTGAGCAGCAGCATCATCAGTACTAATACTAGAAAATTGTTCTTTCATCACAAGATTTAATAAAGCAGGTTTAATCTCATAGAAAGCAGCAGTAGGAGCAGGTGGAGCAATAGGTGTGCAAATAAAATCATTGTTATTTGTACTAGTGAAGTCACACAACTTGGTATTCTGAGAGGAACTCATTTTAGCAGAATAAAAGCAAGCAAATAAATAACAGCTATGAAGTAAACTATTTTTTTTTGTGTTTTTGATATAGAGAAATAAACTAATTTTTTGTGTTTTTGATATAGAGAAATAAACTATTTTTTGTGTTTTTGATATAGAGAAATAAAAACAAGACAAAAAAACAAAATAAAGAGATTGAGAGTGAGAGACTCCCCTTGCCAGAAGACTTCCTTCTCCCCGGCAACAGCGCCAGAAAAATCCTTGTTGCTGGCAGAGTTAAATCCTTTCTCTGCGTTGTTGGGAACCCCAAGAGGAAGGTGTGATGAGCATAGCGTGTAACATCCCAAGTATGAAAACAACCCCTAGAATGTTTTATTTCTTGTTAATTTATGTTTTGCATCATGGCATCTTAATCATTGCATTTGTTTTTCTTTGTTTTCCATCTGTTTTCCCTTGTTTTCCATTTGAATTTTCAAATCAAATTTCAAATCTTTGTTCATACTTGTTCTGTTACAATTTTCAAATAAAAAATATTCAAATAAAAACAGCTATTTGTTTCCATTAAAATAGAAAGCTCAACTATTAACTTGTTCTTTTTAATAATTCACTTAATTCAATTTGCATTCAAAATTCAATTAAAATTCCAAACAGCAACCATTTTGAAATTTATGAAAATTACAAAACACTTCCATCATTTGTTTCAAATAAACATGAAGGTTCAAACGATTTAAATCATTGCCTTCAATAACTCAATTAATATCAAATTCAACCAAATTCAATTGAAATTTCAAACAGCAACATATTTTAAAAAATTTGGAAAACAAAAGTTGGCAAATGGGTGCTGTTACAATAAACAACATATACAAATTTTTCCTAATTTTTCTAAACCCCAAAACCTATTCTTTTTCTTCCTTTTCCTTTTGAGCAAAAAAAAAAACAGAACAACAAAAAAAATAAAACGGAAAAACAGAGAGAGAGAGAGAGAGGGGCAGGCCAGCAAGTGGGCTGCACCCACCAGGCCCAGCCCACGGCCACTTACCTGTTCGTCACCTACCTCTGTACGGCGCCCATCGGGGGAACCCACGTCGACAGCAGCGAGGAGGGAACGGCCACCGCGGCTCCCCCACCTCCTTATTAACCCTAGCCTCGAGCTCCCCTAGCCCTAGACCTCCACCTCTTTTTCTCCTCGCGCGCCGCCGTTTCTTCCTTCTTCTCTCTCCCTCCCTGCACCACCTCCTCCCTCTGAACCCGCCACCGCACGCCACCACCTCTGAACCTCCGACGATCGCCGACGTTATGGTTCCCCACCGTCCAAGCTAGAAGCGGGAATCGACCCCCCACTATCCCCTCTTCCACCTCGACACCTCACCGGTGGCTGGAAGCCGCTGAATCGCCGCCGCCGTCCACCGTCTGTCGCCGGCCACCTCCCTGCACCGACAACGATCACCTCCTCCTTCCTTTCCGCCACGGTGAGCACACCCTCCCTCTCTCTATTCTCCTCTCTGCATCAGTAGCCCTTGCGCACGCACACGGCCACCGCAGCAGCACGGCGAGCAGTCGTCGCCGGCGTCTCCCCGTCGCGGCCAAAGTTCAGAAACTGAACCTGTAAAATTCAGTTAGCAGCGGCTAACTGAACCTTATCCTCCCTTTGCCCTCTGTACTGACAAGCAACAGCAGCCACCGCAGTGGCAACGCACCCGTGCGCGCGCGCCCGAGCCCAGGGTTCGATCCCTGCCTCCGGGATTAAATCCCAAACCTTTTTCGCTCGCGCGCGCTGACAGGTGGGGCCCCTGTCAGCGACTGCGCACGCCACCTAGGCGCCACGGTGGCCAGGGCCCCCCTTTCAGTGGCCTAGGCTAGGCGCTGGGCGGTGTAATTAGTTTCTGCCCCTTTCTTTTTAATTTTAAGTCCCTGTTAATTGCAGATTAATCCCTGATTTAAAAATGCAAATATCTTTTGAATTTCAACTTCAAATAATACAAATAAAATATGTATCCTGAACCAAATTTAATTCCCTAGCTGTTTAACTCATTTGTTTTCTGTTTTGAACATTTCAAATTGTTTTAAAATTCAAATCCAAACAATTCATTTCAAATTTGATTAAATTCATAACTAATTCAAACTTAATTCAAATGTCACATATAAAATATGTTTTCCATGTCAAATTGAACCACCTTTTCAAATATAAACTTTGTTTCATGTTTTGAATAATTAAAATTGGTTAAATAATTTAAACCTTGTTTAAATCATTTAAAAATTGCTAAATTCATAACTTGGTCAAATTAAATTCTTTTTGAACCTATAAAATATGTTTTCAAACCAGAAAGTATAAACTTTCCAAATATGAATTTTATTAAATGTTTTGAGCAAATAAAAATTCAAATAAATTCATACTTGAATTAAATTCAATTAAATCTTGTTTAAACTTGTTTAATTCATAATTAATTCATTCTAATTCCTTTTTCAACAAATGAAACATGTATTCCACCTAAAATTTTGTGTTCTTATCAAATATGAATTTTTTTATTTATTTTGAACAATTAAAATTGGTGAAAACAACAAATGCTTGTGTAACTCCTTTAAGAAGCAAATTTTCATAATTTAATAAATAAAATTCCAAACTTGGTAAACTTCATTTCAAATTGAAGCTATTGTTGTTTTCTTGTTGTTTTCCTCATCCATGCATCATTCTAATCAACTTTCACATGATGGTTAGTTGTAGATCATTTAATTCAACCTTAATTCATGGGCTTTCCATATGCAATCCAAATTGCATATAGTCCCATTTAATTATGTTACCATGTCAACTAGCTTACCTTGATGCATCAATTAAATTGTCATGCATCATCCCATGATTGTGCATTATGCCATGTTATTGATTGTTTGTCTCTCTGCGTTGTTTGTTTGCTTCTTCTCGAATAGACGACGACGCTGAGACAGACGAGGTTTACGACACCACTTCTGAGGAGTTAGCCCAGTACCAGGCTACTGAGTTTGCACGCAAGTTTTCACTCACATGAACCATTGTGTCCTTTCCACACTGGTTATCAATACTTCCCGTTGTCTATTCTGCTAGCCTTAAGATTCGTTGCTGGTGTTCGATCCTATCACATGTTATCCTGTAACCCTGATATAGCCTCACCTCCACACCTATAACCGTGTTGCTTGTTGCCTGTGTCTTACTAGCATGCTTAGGGTTGTTATGCCCGAGTCTGTTTTCCGTTACTTTCTGTTATCATATTCATTATGTTCTGGGGCTCGATGTTAAACAACAACCTATTAATGTTTGAGGTAATCCTAATTTGATGATAAGGCACCGGCAGGAGGCCCGGCGTGGTTTTGAGGCCTGCTAGTGTCGACCCTAATTAGGAAAAGGGTCTTGTCTACTGATCCATGATGAGTGCACTATCCGCATGTGGGAAGTGTGTATGGGCGCCCCCCTCAATTTGATTCGATTCGCATCTCGTCCAAATCGCCTCATTTAGTTTGGGGTTTCCATTTGCCGCACGCATATGCAGGTACGAACCCGAGGCCAGGGTGGAAACTTTTGTAGTCGGCATTTAGGGAGACACGTTCTTAGAGTGCTATGAGGGTCCCCTTTTCTTCGTGGGGCTTGATTAGCCGTGCGCTCAATTGCACGGGGTTCTTTGGGCTTGATGCGAAGAAGAGTTGAGTTGTGTTGAGTGCCCCGCTTGGTGGAAGGGCCATTCCATCTGGCGGGTTATTCTTACGTGTACGGCCAAATTGGTGCATCCCTGCAGGGTTAAATCTTCTCGAGAAGCCGTGTTGTCCGCGGTTATGGATGACTTGGTGAAAATACTGGCTAACAAGTACTCAGAACAACTTACACCTAACTAATGATAACTTGACTAGTAATAGTCTTATTGACACAATAACTTGAACCATCATTAATCCAACTGTGTGAGTTATCCTAGGATTGCTTCTTTGGATAAGGGGCGAGATCCAGGATGGGTTTGTTTGAGGATAGTGGTAGTTGGTTACGATACGCTATCTTATCCCCTTCTTTTAGCCGGAAGTTGTAGCGTGTTTCTGTAGTTGGTTAGAGCAGCCTGCTGCCGCACTTTTGTATCACCTATTCTTCCGTTGAACCCAAAGCATCTGTACTTGGTGTTGCCGGGTACACTATGGTATCTTGTGAGTCTTGCTTGCCAGTACTTGTCTGTACTGACCCCTTTGGGGCTGTGGTTTCCGCAGACTACGTTTCCGAGGATCCCCATGGTGGCTACTACGTGGAGTATGACGAGGCTGCTGACGAGTAGATAGCGGACCCGGGCAGGATCCGAGACATCGTGGATGGGCTCCGTCTTTTCGTTTCCGGCCTCTGAGGCCTATTGGGATTTTGTCTGTACCCAGACACTTTGGATGCTTCCGCTGTGATGTAATGATGAATTGTTGGGACATGTGTCCTCTGGATGATTGTATTTGCTATCTCTGCTCTAGTGAGAGCTATTTGCAACTTATTTCAATCTTTTGTGTCTTAGAGATATGTTGTGATATCACTTGTTCAAACATCGTTGACGTACCATGTGTGAATGTTATGAAGTACGTCAATGGAAGTAGTCGGATTTCTATGGGATGGTTTACGCAGACGATGAATAGTAGAGAATGGTTGTCACACGTTCACGTGTTGGCCGGCTCACATTGAGATGCGGGTGCCGGTATGCCCCGTAAGCCATTTATCTACTGTTCAGCAGGCTGTGAGTATCCTCTAGAAGTCCGGGTGCGACAAATGGTATCCGAGCCAGTCTGCCTGTAGGATCCCTTTTACTGGTCGCAGTTGAGTCTAGAAACTATTTTGTAGCTATGTAGGAAAAATGAAACGTGAGAGTAGGAATTCTGTTCTTTTATTTCTTTCCCCACCCACCCTCCCTTTTCTGGTAAGGAAGTGCAACGTTGTTTTCTCTTCTCATCTAAAATTTCAAGTTAGGGTTTCACGTATCCTGGTTTCTTTAGGATAGTTATATCTACTAGACCATAGGAATGGAGGTGGTTGTGACATGATTTATCATGTTGCCTACTCATGATTGAGAACGGAGGCGTGTAAGCCCCGGAAGCAGATCCTCTATTCCTTAAGCAGTAGATATTGATCCTTTAGAAGCCCGGATGGGTTTTCCGTAGTACCTCAGGAGTGTTTGGTCTCGTGTTTCCCCAATGTTTCTTCGATATCCTGTTCTTCTCAACATCCTTTTCGTCCGTTGAAACCTTGTTGTTGCTTGCCACTTCAGTTCTTCTATCGGCGTCTAATCAAAACTTCCCCAATCATCTGCAGATGGATCTCAGGTTCTACCCGCAGGTGGTTCGTATGACTCGTTGCGAGAGCACTGCCGGTTATCCGGAGATGCTGAGAGACATGGTCACTTTTCTTGGTTTCCGTTGGGCACCAGAGTACCAGGTCTACGAGCAGCAGCGAGAGTTTGACCAGACCTACTACCAGGCTATCGTCTACATTCTGTCAGATGATGGCATGAGCGTAGTCCACCACTACGAGGCAGTAGGTTCCACAGTGGATATGGCTGTGCAGCAGGCAGCTTATGTGAGTCTCACCGTCCTTCGTGCTGACTACTGGGGATTTGACGATTCTATCTATCGCCACATCCCCCGTGGTTACATCACTTCGGAGGGAGCTCACTTCACTCTCTACGACAACTTGGATGTCTACGAGCATGATAACTCCAGGCTGCACACCACCGCTCAGTTTGTGAGGCACAGTGACGCAGTTGCCAGCACACTATCTCAGGAGTTGGCTTCAGTCAGAGAGCAGCTCTACCTTGCTTTGACTCGTCTGGCGACTTACACCACAGACTTTGTTGGAGATGAGCGCTTTGCACGTTTCGATCAGCCAGTTGGTCGTCGTCTGCCAGATGCTGGAGGTTACGAGCCGATCAGAGGTCCACTCCTGAACCTCGGTGCTGGTTACACTGGGATTCCCCGCTTTGGAGCACAGGGAGTCGACGCTATGTACTTCACCACACCTAGAGTCGCTCTCAGACCACGTCAGGTCTATGTGGATCGTCGTTCTACCTACTTTCGTGGGCGTGCTCCTCACCGTACCTCTCGCCGTACTCCTAGTCGTCGTCCTGCGTGATGAGCATGGGAGTATCGATGTATCCATTCTTAGCTATGTTTAGTTATCCTTTGGCATTTGAACCATCTATGGTGTGTTGGATATTCTGATGTATTTGAACATGTGATGATGTACATGTTGGTTATCTATTCATGCGTCGGAATAATCTCTCTTTCGTTTTCCAAGTCTATCCTTTTCTATCGTTGTGCTAAAATGCATTTCCATTCAGGATGCCGCCAACAAGGAACAACCCGCCTGAGCCACCGCCAGTCACGGAGCTGTTGACTCAGATGACCCAAGTCATGGCGCAGATGGCCCAGTTTCAGAATAATCAGCACAACAACCAGACGGCTCCACGAGTCAGCATCAAGGAGTTCCTTAGTCTGGGTCCGAGAGCTTTCGTGGCCACACGCGAGCCTCTGGACGCTGATGACTGGATCCGTGAGATAGATAAGGCTCTGGAGATTGCTCACGTTGCTGAGGAAGACAAGGTCAAGTATGCCTCCTATCTGCTGAAGGGCCAGGCAGCTACTTGGTGGGAAAACTACCAGGCCATGAGAGCTGGATTTCCAATCACGTGGGTTTGCTTCAAGGAAGCTTTCCTGAAGCACCACATTCCAGATGGTCTCATGGAAAGGATGCGTGAAGAGTTTTGCTCACTCAAGCAGGGCAAGTTGGACGTCATTGGCTATCAGAGTGAGTTCAATCGCCTCGCTCATTACGCTGGTGATGCGGTGTCCACTGAGGCTAAGAAGATGGCAAGGTTCCGCAGAGGTTTTAACCCGGAACTCAAGTACGCCCTCACCAATATCAAGGCCAACAACTTCGAGGAGCTCGTTAACACAGCGCTCAATGAAGAAAATGGGCGCAAGGCGTTCGAGGAGTCTCGCAAGCACTCGCGTGAGGGTGGTTCCTCCTCCAACATGACCACCCCTCCGCAGAAGCGCCGCATCTGGGTGCCAAATGGTGCTGTCACTCGGGCTCCATACGCCCAAGCTTCTCCAGGCTTCGCTCCCCGCCCACCCAACCCTGCTCAGATGCATGATCAGAGGGCTTCGATGGGGCAACCAAGGCCAGGGCCTCCTCGTGTCGTCACTTGCTACAAGTGCAAGCAGACGGGGCACTACGCTGACAAGTGCACGCAGAGGCAGCTACCTCCACCACCACCTCGTCCCAACACAAACCAGGCAATGGTGCGCGTTCCCCCGCCTAAAGCCTTCAACTCCAACAACAGGCCTGTCGGGAGGACCGCAAGGGTGAATCATGTCAAGATCGACAAAGCTGAGGAAGCTCCTGACGTCGTTCTCGGTATATTACCTGTAAACTCTTTTCCAGCTAAAGTGTTGTTTGATACCGGAGCATCGCATTCTTTTGTGTCAAAAACATTTGCCACAACAAACAACTTAATTGTGGTTCCACTAAGCAATCAAATCACTGTTCACTCCCCGAGATCTCAAATGTTGACTTCCAAGATAAGTAAGGACAATCAAATCCTAATTGGAGGCCACATTTTCCTTCCCTCTCTAATGTTGCTGGGAAGTTCTGACATCGATGTCATTCTTGGTATGGATTGGCTGAAAGCTAACAAAGCAAGGATTGACTGTGCTCAAAAGTCAATAACTCTATTCCACCCTTCTGGCCAGATAGTCTATTCTCCACATGAATCAAGTTCCTTTAAGCTGTGCAACCTCGATGCAAAACCTCTACCTTCACTTGAGAATGTTCCGGTGGTTTGCGAATTCCCTGACGTCTTTCCAGAAGAGTTGCCAGGGATGCCTCCGGACAGAGCTGTTGAGTTCGTGATCGAACTTGAACTAGGTACTGCTCCAATCTCTAAGCATCCTTACAAGATAGGAACTCCCGAGCTGAAGTTGTTGAAGGAACAAATTGATATGTACATGGAAAAAGGTTACATTCAACCTAGTTCCTCGGCTTGGGGTTGCCCAACTCTGTTCATTGCAAAGAAGGATCACACAAAGAGACTCGTTGTTGACTATCGTCCTCTTAACGAGAAAACCATCAAAAACAAGTATCCAATTCCTCGTATCGATGATCTTTTTGATCAACTTGCTGGAGCCACAATATTCTCCAAGTTGGACTTGAGAATGGGTTACCATCAAATAAAGATCAGAAAAGAGGATATTCCAAAGACAGCCTTCACCACTCGCTACGGTCTATATGAATTCACCGTCATGTCCTTTGGTCTCACCAATGCACCGGCGACATTCTCTCGACTCATGAATTTTGTCTTCCATGAATACCTCAACAAGTTCGTTGTGGTATATCTTGATGACATTCTTGTCTACTCAAAATCCGAGGAAGAGCATGAAGAACATCTTCGTCTAACCCTCATGAAACTTCGCGAGCATCGTCTATATGCCAAGTTCTCAAAATGTGAGTTCTGGATTCCAGAAGTTGCTTACCTTGGTCATGTCATCTCTGCCAAAGGCATTGCCATTGATCCAGAAAAGGTTAAAGCAATTGTTGATTGGAAACCTCCAAAGACGGTGAAGCAAGTAAGAAGTTTTCTTGGCTTGGCTAGCTATTGTCGTCGTTTCGTCCAAAACTTTTCCAAGATTGCTAAACCTCTCACTGACCTCACAAAGAAGGACAAGAAGTTCGTTTGGTATCCACAATGTCATGAAAGTTTCAATCTCCTGAAGACTAAACTCATTTCTACACCAGTTCTGGTTGGCCCAGATCCTTCCAAACCTTTCCAAATATTCTGTGATGCTTCTCTCCAAGGTCTAGGTGCAGTTCTTATGCAAGAACGTCAAGTTGTGGCTTATGCTTCACGTCAGTTGAATGCACATGAACTCAATTATCCCACTCATGACCTTGAACTTGCAGCAGTGGTGTTTGCCCTCAAGAAATGGAGACAATACTTGTTGGGTAATCGCACTGAAATCTTTTCCGATCATAAGAGTCTGAAGTACATCTTCACTCAACCAGATCTAAACCTCAGGCAAAGGAGATGGATTGAAAAGATTAAGGACTTTGATCTTACCATTTCTTACACTCCAGGCAAGGCTAATGTTATGGCCGATGCTCTCAGTCGCAAGTCGTATTGCAATAATCTCATGATCAT